>SNVD02010586.1:0-49437 GCA_013180625.2 Boswellia sacra
GGAGACAGGAGCTTGGAAAGAGGAAGAACTACAATCCAAAGAGAATTACATCAAATTTGCTAAGTTTTTTCCTTCCCTTTCATTTTCTGGAATGTCTCCATGTTGTATTGTATTTACCACGTTCTTAAACATGTGTAACTGAATCTGAATTGGTTGAGGGTGATTCAAAGCCCCTGATATGGTTTTTGTAAGTTGATTGTGTAAGGAATTGTTATCCAATTCTCTAATTGTTGTTGCTTGTATTCTCCCATATTTAATGCTTATGATTGCTTGCTGATTGTATTTTAGTGGCCAACTGAATATAATCTGGTTGTGATTTATTGCTAGACTAGAAATCTTGATCCGTAATTGTCTTGAATTTCTAATCATTAGTAGCAAAATTGTGATCAGAGATTACAATTGGAGAATATAACCTAAGTAAAATAATCCGAGCTTGTGTGTTTATTGCTTAGATCAACCTATCTTTCTTATCATAATGCATCCATTGAATTAAACTCAGAGAGCTTGTTCTAGGGTGTTTAATGGATAGAGATTAAATAAAGAGCTTGTTTTATTTAACAACAAAGTAAGGAAAGATTGGGGTAATAGAGCTTGTTATTATCTACGGTTGATAACTTCAATGCTGTAATTAGATGACAATTCTACAATTAATTCGCAAACCATATCTTGTGGTAGAGAAGGATCCCTTAACCAGCTTTCTCCCATTGATTTTTCATTCAAATTTACTTTCTGTTTTGTTATTCTTTACTTGCATTCTTATTTCCTTTAGTAAATCATTCAACAAAAATCCCCCCTGTTTAGTTTATTGTTGCTGGAAATAACAAATTCAATTAGAATCAATCCTCGTGGAAACGATATCTACTTATCACTTTATTACTTGTGCGACTAGTATACTTGCTAGTTTCGAACGCATCAAGTTTTTGGCGCCTTTGCCGGGGATTGATTTTCTAATCGATTTGTTATTTTGTTTTCATTGTTGATTCATATTTTCTTTGTTTTTTCTTTTCTGATTGTTTGTGTTTAGCCAACATGGCAGTAAACTTCCATCAATTCAGTAGTGGATTTGAGCCACAAGTACCATGGAGAGTAAATGAGGTAAGCACTCCGAACATTGAACAACAACTTTCTGAGCTAACCTCTCTTGTGGAAAACATGGCTGTAGGAGATATGCAAAAATCTGATGAATGTGGGATATATTCTACGATGGAGCATCCAATCGACATGTATCCAACTTTACAAGAAGAATATATGGAACAAGCCAATGCCATGGGTGGTTTTACAGGACAAACGAGGCAATGGTATGATCCTTTCTCTAGCACTTACAATGCTGGATGGGAAGATCAACATAATTTCAGTTACTGGGATCATCAACCAATCACTCCAAATGTGATACTCAAATCGCCACAAGGTTTCATCCACCTAGGTACAGCAACCTTTTTCAAATGTAACCGCCCCCCACATGCCACAACCATCACCCACAACCCGCTCCAGAAACTCAGGTATGTCACTCCAGATATTGTTAATGAACTTGCCCACTAACACAATGCAATTCCAAGCATGGAAACTGGGCAAGTATCCAAAACCTGGTAAATCAATGGAACAACTGGCTTACTACACGAGCAAATACGGGGGGCCAAGGCTCAGAAGAATTACAATCTTGTCAAACGGTTCATCAATCAGAGAGAATTCTTGTGCGATAATGACTTGGCAAAATGAAGTGAGCAATTAGATGTCCTACCAAAGAAATCACAAACTTGATGAAGGAGATGACACCACATCCACCATGAACAAAACATTGACTTCTCAGGTAAATCCTATAACCCCCATTCCTTCATATGTTTCTCCTCCACTTTTCCTAGTAGATTTGTAAAATTGAAGAAGGAGGAACAAGAACAGAAAATCCTGGAAACTTTTCGCAAAATCGAGGTAATCTACCACTTTGGATGCTATCGAGCAAGTACCTCATTATACAAAATGTTTCAAGGAGTTATGCAACAGCAAAAGAAAGTTAAAAAGAAATGAGAAAGTAAGTGTGGGGGAAGATGTTTTAGCTGTATTGCAAAGGAAAATTCCTCCGAAATGCAATAATCCAGGTACGATCACCATTCCATGCACCATTGGTAAAACCAAGTTTGAAAGTGTTATGTTAGATTTAGAAGCATCTATTAACATCATTCCATATTCTATTTATGCTTCTTTAAATCTTGGACTTTTTGCGGAAACTGGTATTACCATTCAGCTTGCTGATCATTTTAATGCATATCCCAAAAGAGTTGTGGAAGATGTGCTTGTGCAGGTGAATCAATTGGTTTTCCCAGCAAACTTCTATGTCCTTAAAATAGAGGATGAGACATCTCCTAATCCAACACCGATTCTTTTAGGGAGGCCATTCTCGAAAACTGCTAGAATCAAGATTGATGTTCATTATAGCACTTTCACCATGGAGTTTGATGGCAAAGTGATCCGTTTCAATATTTTCGAAGCAATGAGTGAGCACATAGGGACCGAAAATTCCAAAGAACCAAGAAGGTTGATACAAGTGTCCAAAGAAATGGAGGAAGCTATGGCATCCTTAGATGAGACTATAGCTATAATCACAAACAGGTATGATGTTTCGGGCATTGAATTGCCTTTATCTAATGAGAAACTTCTTCCTTCTGTGATGAAAGCCAATACCTTGGAGCTTAAGCTACTTCCAGATTATTTGAGGCATGTGTTTTTGGGTGAGAATGATTCTTTGCCAGTTATAATAGAAATGGGCCTTGCACAACTACAAGAAGAGAATGCGTCCGGTACTTATGAGTTTCACAAAACACGTTATTCAAGTGGACGAGTTGCTAAATCCAGGCCAGCGATATGCTTGCACCATTTCTTGTTGGAAGAAGGATCTAAGCCACTAGAAAGCACAGTCGGATGATTGGATCCTCCCATGATGGAACCAACGTCGGGTTGAGGACGTTAAACCAAGCGCTTATTGGGAGGCAACCCAATGTTTTTGTAAAATAAATAAAAAAAAGAAAAGAAAAATAAAATAAGGTAATAATGATCGATTTTTGTGTCTCGAGGAAATTTCTTTTGTAGGCCATCAAATTGATCAGGTTTTATCTCTCTTTGACATCTGTCTTATTTGTTTTTACTTGTTTTTGACTTTTGTTTGTTATTATGTTGTTATATCTTTTATGTGTCTTTAGTTTCGTTTCTGCTCTTTTCTTTTCCTTCCTTTTGTTTAATTTGATTATTTCGTACTTCGAATTCATTTGTGTAACAGCTTGAGGAAACATCCAAAGGGGAGCTGAAACCATTGCCTGAAGGTTTGAAACGTGCATATCTAGGAGAAGAACAAACTCAATCACATCATCGGTAATATCTCTCCTTTTCTCTTCTTCAATGGATGCCGATATCTTTTTGTCGAACCTTCGTAAATATTTTCCTTCACTTCCTCAAAATGCTGTTTTTAAAATTTATAAAGTACGGATGACTAGACTTTGGGCATTGATGCTCCTAAATGTGCCTGCTGATATCCGATGGCTTATCGGAGCCAAGGTGAGATTGTCCGGTGAGCCGGACATTAATCTCGCAAAATACATGCCTGGTCTAGGAAAGAGCTACTACGCCAAGAGGCGAAGAGCGACAAGGTTACAAGTATGTTATTAAAAATGTGCTAGATTGAGAGTTGTAACCAGACTTGTCGTTCATTAGATTTTGCTCCAGGAGAGAGAGATAAACTTTTTCATTTATTAAGGAATGGTTTGAGTGTAATGAGTTCGCTGGATTACTGTTTATGTGTTTAATTCTCGAGTCACATTTCTTGTGGGTACTTGTGTTCACGTGAATTGTCTTAATTTTATGGACACAATTTCGTGATGAATTGCAGGTGTTATAGTCTAGGGAATCTGACTAAAAATGACCCTGTTTGCCAGTTTATAAGAAAACTGGATGGGAAGCAATCCCCGACTCATAGAAGGCGTTTCAGCCGTTACTGGACGTAAAACCAGAGGAAGATGTGAGCCACAATCACAACTACTTGTATATTTGAATGTGTGTTGTTGTTATCGAATTTTATTTTTTCTTGTTTTCGTTTGATCTGATTATCAATGTTGTTTTTGTGTTGTTGTTGTTTGTTGATTTGGGGGGGGGGGGGGGGAGGGGGGTTGTTTTAATTTCAAGTTTTCTTTTTGACAAACCATATGACTAACCTATGGCATAAGTACACGTGTGAG
The DNA here is from genome assembly GCA_013180625.2 of Boswellia sacra. NCBI lineage: Eukaryota > Viridiplantae > Streptophyta > Magnoliopsida > Sapindales > Burseraceae > Boswellia > Boswellia sacra. Next base: position 4,221 of record SNVD02010586.1, read on the forward strand.
ACAAGTGTGGAGGTTTTGTCAACCTCCACCGAAAGTGTATCTCTATTTTTTATGCTTCACGTGGGAGACAAGTGTGGGGGTTTTGTCAACCCCCGCCGAAAGTGTATCTTCATTTTCCATGCTTCACGTGGGAGACAAGTGTGTAGGTTTTGTCAAACCTCACCGAAAGCATATCTCATTTTTCAAATCTTGGGGCGATAAATCTGCATCGAGCAACCCCCACCGAAAGTATGTCCCCATGTGTCAAAATTTGAGAGTTTTATGGGTGTATATATACATTCTGCATATTTTCATATGTCATTCCATAACCTGTCTTGCCATTGAAAAGCATAATATCTAACGTGTCTTACACAAGATTAGAGCACTTGTAGAAATGGAGAAAACACCAATTCGGCGATTCTGCAATATATGCGTATTTTGCGGATCGCAATTTGGTAAAGATGGAGAGTTTACCACAGCAGCTCTTGATCTTGGTAGTACATTAGCTGCGAGGGGTATTAATTTGATTTATGGAGGGGGTAGTCTTGGGTTAATGGGGTGTGTGTCAACAGCTGCATCCCTAGGAGGGAGCAAAGTTCTCGGCATTATCCCTAAACCATTAGCTGTACGAGATATCGTAGGCAACACAATCGGGGAAGAGTTACAGGTCTCTAGTATGCATGAGCGTATTGCACATATGGTTTTTAAGTCCGATGCATTTATAGCTTTGCCGGGTGGTTATGGTACATTAGAGGAGATATTTCAAATCACCTCTTGGGCACAGCTAAACATCCATCGGAAACCCATTGGTTTGTTTAATGTTAATAATTTTTTTGATGGTTTGTTGTCCTTTCTTGATCAAGCTGTAGAAAAAAATTTCATCTCACCGTCAGCAAGGCAAATGCTGGTTACAGCTTCAACTGCAGGAGAGTTAATTGACAAACTACAAGAATTCCTCTATTCACCTGATCCAACAATGGCTCGGATAAATTGGTTTGGAGAAGGCAACAAAAGGCGTCAACTGGATTAAACACTCCATCTGTAATCTCTATTTGCTGGTTTGCTTCGTTTTTGTTTGCTTTCTTTTTATTGTGTTTATTTGAGTTTTTTTTTTATGTCATTTCTTTTTGAGTTTTTTCAGGTTGTTTCTTTTGTCCCAGGTAATATTTTCTAATCTTGGTTTTTAGAGTGGTGGCTTAAAAAGTTCAAGTTCTCTTGAAACGCATTCTGGATCCTTTCAATCCATAATGGCTGAATAAAGAGGCAAACTTCTAAACTTTTTAGACCCATTCTAACTAACTTGTTTTTGTTTGTTGACTTGTTGAACTTTGTTATTTTATGAGTGAGTTTAGTTTTGCGTAATTTAGAGTTGTTATGTGTTTTTATCTTTATCAGTTTCGATTCAAAAAAAACAATTGTGGAAAAACCTGAGAATGGCAGAATATGGGGTTTTCTTAACTCTTGAAATGCATTCTCTCTCAATAACTCTGTAGTTTGTTTATTTCATGTTGTTTGAAGTGTCTTGTTTCTTGTTTTGTTCTTTCTAATAAAGGTATATAAGCTGGAAACCTTAAGTCTACGGGCTACTGGTCCTAAGGATTGTTGAAATATACAATCTTGACTCAGGTGTAACAACGCCACGTACCTCTTTTCTTGCATTTTGTGGGTCGATGATAAGATAATGATTGAATTAAGAATAACTCTGGAAAATGATAAATGATGCATGGATCTGTGTGCTTGAAATGTTTATTGGTTTTCGCTTTGCTTTTGATTCCTTGCGCAACATTGAGCACTGAGCTATTATCACTGAGTTATTTGTTCACTTAGAGAATGTTTATGTAATTTAAATGTTTCTTCAGATTTCAATGAATTCTAGAACTTGTTTGATGGTCACTCGAGGCGAAATCCTAGACTGTGCAACATTGGGGAAATGATTTAGGCCTCTTTGGAGGACCGTTTGTAGCCTTACGAGCCACCTTGACTAAATTGATCCCAGTTACACTTTGAGCCTCTGTAACCTTTCTTCTTTTGTTACTCACTAAAAGATTTCCTTAACCCCCCTTTTTTTAATTGCATTTGTTTCTAACAGTTTATCCCTTACCTATGAGCATGTAGATCATTCACAACTTAAATTTTTGAGCTATGTTCTGGTTTTTGTGAGTGTAGAGGAGGTTGGGATTCTGTCATGAGTATGCAAGTGAGTTTCTATTGTTGTTTGAGGGGGGGAGGGGGGGGGGGGGGAAAAAAAAAAAACAAAACCATCTGTACTTATTGTCCACCATACTTATACACATTGGGGACAATGTATTGTTTAAGTGGGGGAGGGGAAAAAAGAAAAAAAAGAAAAAAAAAGAGAACAAAAGAAGAAGAATAAGAGATCTATGCCCTTAAGTGTTCTTAAAAAGAATGAAACAACAAAGTGTGAGGGTATAGTTTTCTTTTGTTTTCTGTAAAAAAAAAAAAAGATTGAGTGTTCTAAATAAGTTTGGGGGAGTAACCTAGTGAATTGAGATGAAATTGTGTTATAGGGTTGAGCTCTACATAGTCTTGAATGATTTATGTGTTTGCGGGTGATTTGAGCCAAATTATTATCCTTTATCATACCTTCACCCAAGCCAAACGTTACAAGCTTAATAAAGTCCTACTTGATCTTTGGTGTTGTGCATGTCTACATTAGTGGAGAGTGACTTGAAAAGCAGCCTATGGAGTTCATTTATACGCACATCTTCAATATTAAATATGATTCATTTTTATGCATAAACTCATCTGGGTTACAAGTGATTAGGTGAGAATGGCTCTACACACACACACTTGAGGAATTGAAGTGAAGCGAAACTAATCTTTGAGATGAAATTCTTGATCAAGTGCATTATTTTGAAGTTTTCCTTGGGTTATAATTAAGTACAATCTTTGAGGCCTATTTGCAAGTTAAAACATGTGTGTTTTAATTTTTCTTTGATTCTGTTTCGGTTTAGTTTTGTTTCGTATATCATTTTAGTTGCTCGAGGACTAGCAAAGTCTAAGTGTGGGGAAATTTGATAGGTGTCTATTTATGTATACTTATATCAATTCGTCCATGTTTCTTTGCTATATTCCTTGGTATTTTTATGTTTTTGTGTGGTTTTGATGTTTGTAGGAGTTTTGGAGCAACTTGCACAAAAATGGAGTAAAACCCTTCATTTTCACCTCTGCTAGTCAGTGATCTTCTCGGATTTAATTGTATTGATATACAATGAACCCGACGACATGTTATATACCGTTGGAAAGCTCTCGAAGTCTATTTTCTGGAGAAATTTACGGTTTATAAATCCATTCAGTGTACCAAAAGTTGTAATCAAAACAGTGTGAGATGTATAGAAATATAATTCCACAAGCCACTGTAGCATGTATAATACGGGGCACTGTAGCAATTCACTGTAGCAGAGTATTTAAACACATTTTAGGGTTTTATTTTCATAACTTGAAGAGGGGAGAACGTGGTGGAGGCTGCAGCTCTGGAATTCTTTCATCTCTTGGAGTTCTTGAAGGAGAAAGGAAGCTTGGAAAGAGGAAGAACTACAATCCAAAGAGAATTACATCAAATTTGCTAAGTTTTTCCCTTCCCTTTCATTTTCTGGAATGTCTCCATGTTGTATTGTATTTACCACGTTCTTAAACATGTGTAACTGAATCTGAATTGGTTGAGGGTGATTTCAAAGCCCCTGATATGGTTTTTGTAAGTTGATTGTGTAAGGAATTGTTATCCAATTCTCTAATTGAAGTTGCTTGTATTCTCCCATATTTAATGCTTATGATTGCTTGCTGATTGTATTTGAGTGGCCAACTGAATATAATCTGGTTGTGATTTATTGCTAGACTAGAAATCTTGATCCGTAATTGTCTTGAATTTCTAATCATTAGTAGCAAAATTGTGATCAGAGATTACAATTGGAGAATATAACCTAAGTTAAATAATCCGAGCTTGTGTGTTTATTGCTTAGATCAACCTATCTTTCTTATCATAATGCATCCATTGAATTAAACTCAGAGAGCTTGTTCTAGGTTGTTTAATGGATAGAGATTAAATAAAGAGCTTGTTTTATTTAACAACAAAGTAAGGAAAGATTGGGGTAATAGAGCTTGTTATTATCTACGGTTGATAACTTCAATGCTGTAATTAGATGACAATTCTACAATTAATTCACAAATCCATATCTTGTGGTAGAGAAGGATCCCTTAACCAGCTTTCTCCCATTGATTTTTCATTCAAATTTACTTTCTGTTTTGTTATTCTTTACTTGCATTCTTATTTCATTTAGTAAAGCATTCAACAAAAATCCCCCCTGTTTAGTTTATTGTTGCTGGAAATAACAAATTCAATTAGAATCAATCCTCGTGGGAACGATATCTTACTTATCACTTTATTACTTGTGCGACTAGTATACTTGCTAGTTTCGAACGCATCAGAAATTAATTCCACTTTTGCTTTGTCTACTTCAATTCCCTGAGAAGACACTACATGACCTAAGACAATTCCCGAAGTGACCATATAATCACATTTTTCCCAATTCAAAATAAGACCTTTTTCTTCACACCTTTTTAGGACTTTTTCTAAGTTTTCAAGACAATTATCAAAAGAGTTTTCAAAGATAGTTAAATCATCCATGAAAATTTCTAAACAATGCTCGACCATGTCACTGAAAATACTTAACATGCATCTTTGAAAACTGGCTGGGGCATTGCAAAGTCCAAAAGGCATTCTCCTAAATGCAAAAGTGCCCAAGGGGCACGTGAATGTGGTCTTTTCTTGGTCTTCGAGTACAATGAGAATTTGATAATAGCCTGAGTATCCATCAAGAAAGCAGTAGTAGGGTTGCCCTGCTACTCTTTCAAGAATTTGGTCAAGGAAAGGTAAGGAAAAATGGTCTTTTCTGGTGACAGCATTTAATTTTCTATAATCAATGCACATCCTCCAACTACATGAGACTCGAGTTGGCAATGATTCACCTTTTTCATTTTTGACCACTATAATGCTAGATTTCTTAGGTATTACTTGTGTAGGGCTTACCCACTTACTATAAAAAATAGGGTAGATAATTCCTACATCAAGTAATTTGAGAACTTCAGCCCTAATGACCTCTTTTATGTGGGGATTTAATCTCCTTTGAGGTTGTTGGGATGTTTTGGCATTTTCTTCTAAATGTATTCTATGTGTACAAATCAAAGGGTTAATGCCTTTTATGTCTTTTAAAGTCCATCCGATTGCATTTTTATGCCTTTTAAGTACGTGTATTAACTTACCTTGTTGCTCGCTTGTGAGGAATTAAGAAATTACCACCGGATATGTCTGATTCTCCCCAAGATATGCGTATTTTAGTCCTTCAGGTAAGGGCTTCAGTTCTAACTTGGGAGCTTCCTCTTCCTTGCTTTCATTCATTTGCCCCAATTCTTCGAATCTTGGTTTTAAGCCCTTTTCCATCACTTGTGCACGATCCAATAAAGAACATATATCAGAAAGATCAGACTCTAGTTCCATACTTGATTCTAATGAATTCACTAAACAACTTTCCAAAGGGTCAAAAGAACTCCCTTTTTGGATGTGATCTTCCACAATAGTTTTGATCATATTAGCCTCATCAATTTCTTCTTCTTCTTCATGTGGTTGTTTGCACATATTGAAAACATTAAGTTTCAACGTCATGTTCCCAAATGATAGCTTCATGACTCCATTCCTGCAATTAATCAAAGCATTAGAGGTAGCTATAAATGGATGCCCTAAAATGACAGGAATTGAATTACATACTTCCACTGGTTGTGTGTCCAAGGTGATAAAATCCACTAGGTAAATGAATTTATCGACTTGAACTAACACATCTTCTACTACTCCTCTGGGTACTTTAATTGAGCTATCAGCAAGCAGAAGAGTAACAGAAGTCAGTTTTAACTCACCTAGATTGAGTTTTTGAAAAACTGAATATGGAAGCAAATTCACACTAGCACCAAGATCAAGTAAAGCTTGTTCAATTTTATGGTCTCCAATAACGCATGAAATTGTAGGACAACCTGGATCCTTATATTTCACTGTATTATTGTTTTGAAGAATAGCACTTACTTGCTCCGCTAGAAAGGCCTTCTTTTTCACATTCAATTTCCTTTTCACAGTGCACAAGTCTTTCAAAAATTTTGCATAAGAAGGTATCTATTTGATCACATCTAGCAAGGGAATGTTGACCTTTACCTATTTGAAAATTTCAAAGATTTTAGAATTGTGAGTTGGCTTCTTTTGTGTGGCTAATGCTTGAGGAAATGGAGGCACAGATGAGGATTTGGTTTCTTCTTCGCTAGGTGTTGGTTTGGCAACCTCTTCCTGCCCTTTAGAGATCGATTCTTCTTCTTTCTCACAAGGGTTAGGAATGTGTTTTTCAACAACCTTGCCATTGCGAAGGGTCATGATTGATTTGGCTTGGTCAAAATAATGGTTACTTGAACTCCCTGCATTTGCGTTAGATTGATCTTTGGGGTTTTGCAGTGTTTGAGAAGGAAATTTTCCCTTCTCTTGGATGCTAAATGTAGATGCAAATTTTACAAGAGTGTCTGATAAATTTGCTAATGTTTGAGCAGTTTGACTATTGAAAGTCTCTTGCTTTGTAATGAATGAATGCAATGCTTCTTCAAGGTCATTCCTAGGAGGAGGAGCATAACATGATCATGAGAATTTTGAAAATTTTGTCGTGTTTGAAAGGGGACTTGTGAAGATTGTGCATGATTGTCATTTTTTCAACTAAAATTTGGATGATTTCCCTAATCGGGATTGTAAGTGTGTGAGTATGGATTGTGATTTGGCCTTTTGAAAGTGTTCAAGGCATTGGCTTCTTCATGGAGACATTCCCTAAAGGCAGGCAAAGTTGGGCAATCATCAGTAGAATGATCATTGTCATTACAAATGTTACAGACATTTTCTTGAATAGAATTCAATTGACCACTCTTTTTCATCTCTAAAGCCTCGACTTTTCTAGCTAGGGATGCATATTTGGCTTGATGGTCATGGTCTTCCCTAAGGTTATAAATGCCTCTATTGGATGTCGAGGTTGGGGCTTTGCTTGGTACCTCATAAGTGCCAGCAGTGTCCCAATTTTGTGCCTTTTCTGCCAAGGAATCTAGATAGTCAATTGCTTCCTCAGGGTCTTTATCTCCAAATTCTCCGTTATACATTAGCTCTACTAGTTGCCTATCTTGAGGCGTTAACCCTTCATAGAAGTGTGCAACTATTCTCCAAGTTTCAAAACCATGGTGAGGACAGGTGTTAAGTAGTTCCTTATACCTATCCCAACATTGGTAAAGGGTTTCCCCTTGTTTTTGAGTGAAATTGGAGATTTGTCTTTTAAGAGAATTTGTTCTATGAGTAGGAAAATATTTTTTAAAAAATTGTTGTTTCATCTCATCCCATGAACTGATGGAATTTGACCTCAAATTTTGTAGCCATATTCTAGCTTTATCTTTTAAAGAAAAAGGAAAAAGCTTTAATCTAACGGTGTTTATGCTACAATTTGGGTTACTATAAGAGTTTCTCAAAGATTTTTAAGTGCGAATATAGGTTCTCCATATCAAGGCCATGAAAGGTAGGTAGAAGTCGAACAAAACTTGTTTTGAAATTGAAATGGATTGAATCAGGAGGAGAAACTACACAAGACAGTGCACTAGTCCTTGCCGGATTCATATAATCTCTAAGGGTTCTTGGTTGGTTTTGATCATTTTGTTGGGAACGATTGTCCCCTTCATCCGTAAACCTTTCCACTTGATTGTCGGCCATGTTTTCTAAGGAAGATGATGTTTTTCTAACAAGTCTACCACTAGATGTTCGTGACCAAATTTTTATGCAAGAAAGAGAAAAGAAAAGAGAAGAAAAGATGAACACACGACAAAGTAAAAAAATTAAGATCTAAATTGGGAAAAGAGAATACTTACAATTTTGCATGCCAATTTTTACCTTCCCCGGCGACGGCACCAAAAACTTGACACATCCAAAAAATGATTGTCTCCCAAGTATAGGAGTGTCGAAGTAATAAACCTGGTGAGACCGGGGTCGATCCACGAGAAAGGAGATTTTAGCACTACAAATTAAAAGTAAGCAAATATGATATGAATGATTCAAAGATATGACAAGAGAATATCAACAATAGATGAGAATAATTAAAATAAGCAAGTAAAAGGAATTAACACAATAATAATGAAAGCTAAGGTTAGGGGATCCGCCTTTGATATTTCAAATAAGGATAAACAACTCATTTTAGTTACATGAATTATATTTGCTTCGTTACCAATATTTATACCACTTCTTGTAAATGGGTTCAAGCATCCAATGTGCCAATCTCCATATGTCGACAACAAATCAAGGTTCCTAACTAGATTCATGTCGGTAAGGAAGAACCATACGACATCTAGAAAGGGTCCAAGTATTTGATGTGCCAAGGATTGTCTACAATAGATCAAGAGCTCCACTTTACGAGTGGTGTCAAGATTGATTAAGAAAATAAATATAAATCATATACAATAAACAATATAAGATTATGATAATTAAGCACATATATCAAAGGGTTAGAGAATCTTTATTCTCATATCAAGGGTTTCACCCTTTCACCTTAGCAAGAGAGAAATTAGAAAGATATTGTAAGAGAAAGAAAACAAATTGCAAGAAAAAGAAGATTTATTAATAGCATAAACATACAAAAGAAAAACACAATACAAGATCCCAGCGAAGGCCAAGATATTCCAGTCAAGGCCAAGATGCCCTAATGGGTTACAAGGCACCTCTATTTATAGATTCATTCAGGGGTAAACTTGACAAATTACAAAGGAATAATTGTCAAATATTAGATGCACCAACTTTGACAATTAGGGTAACTAGGTGAACCGATTTTGACCACCGATTTTGACATTGAATTATTGAGAATTTTAATCACATGTCTTCATGAAAGTTGTAAATATTTCTCTCTTTCTAGAACATCTTAATTCATACAATTTGGATACGTATTTTGAGAGATATGGTCAAAATACTGAGGCATCATCAGGCTGGGTCGAATCTACAGATGAGTTTACTTCAAGCCATTTTTGGTCCACTAAGAGCCCGAATTTGATGATGCTTGTGAAATACAATTTTGTAGATAACTTAATAAGCTTTCCAAAACATTAGGATTTGCACCATTCTGAACTATAAATAGAAAGTTATGCCCATTTTACCAAACCTATATCAAAACTAAAATTAAGAGAAAGTTAATTCAAAGGATGTAAAGACTACAAATATGCTTAAGTTGAGGAATTTATGATACTATTAATATAATATGATAAATTAAGCTCTTATTAAGCATACATATTTAAGTGTTTATCAGCCAACAAATTAGAAAACCTTTTTTGGTTTAACAAATAGACTAATTAATAGTTCAGATACTTTGGTGAGTGTGATATGATACATAAAGTTAGGATAACTTTGGTATATATGTGACTTAGCATGTGTTAATTAAGATAGCATGAAGGGCAACGTTAGTTGTATATATCTGTAGATATTACAAATTTACAACAATCAATGAACTTTTGAAACCCAGGCTAGATTTCTTCTTTCTTTTTTATTTTAATAGACTACGTTATTATATGGTGAAGCAAGAAACCTATGCCGTGAAGGCCATAAAATGAATGTTTTAATAGGATACATGCATAAAAGTAATTAATTTCCTAGTTTTTAGGTTTTGGTGTGCCAGGAGTGATTGCATAGACTCCACATGACTCTAAGAACCAAGAAGAGTCTTTTGATTGATTGAAGACAAGGGATCCTTCTGCTTGAGAAACTAATTTGTTAAAGAAATCTTGACGTACTTTAAGAGTGGAAATATTAACTGAAGTAAAAGTTTACACCTCTTAAGATTTACAATAAATTCACTATAATCAGTAATCATTAATTGTCACTAAAAGTTAGTTTATTTTGTGTTTTATTGCTATCTTCCAGTACCAAGTCAGCCATCACCTAATAGATTCCCAAGCGAATTATGACTATGACAAACTAGAAGCAATAAATAGATAAAGAGAAGCGATATCATTAATTGGCTAATAATTGAGGATGTTGTCCGAATACAGAATACAGTCATTTGACAATATATCCGATGTATCATACATCACTTTATATAAAGTTATAAATAATTATCAACAACTTGTAAATTTGTATATGTTTCATTTACAACTTTTGTATGGATGGATATTTACAATTTTTTTATAAGTGTTTATTTAAAACTTTTATATGAAGTGATACGTACAAATATATCGCATGCAGTGGCGACCATCGGTTGAACTTATAAAAAGGCCAAGTTAGTAGAGTTATGTAAAAAATTTAATAATAAATTAATAAAAAAATCAATAAATAATAATATAAAAATAAAATTATTAATATTAATAACATATAAAAAATATAATAATTATATTAAAATTCTATATAGGGTACTCATGAGTACTTTAGTTGGAAACTCATCGCAAATTCTTTGTTAAGAAAACTATTTAAACTAATTTCATATTTATTAATCAATAATATTACTGTTCCAAAGTCTTTATATACAAAGTTAATGCGGCATCCAATAAATGGAAAGATTATTATGAGTTATTAATGTAATAAATACTGATAAGTCACATGACATGATCCACATTAATTTTATATACAAACTTTATATACCAACTTTATAAGTATAACATTACTCTTATTTAATATTTAGGATTTTAATTATTACTCTAAGAAGAAACTTATTTATATAACAGGTTCTTATTTAATTAGGAAATATTATTTTCCAATTTAAAGAATATTTAATTAATTGAATATAATGAAAACAAAATATTTATTGACCCATCATTTAAAATATCAATTATATTTTATATGAATTTAATTATATAAAAGATTTGGGGAGGCCAAAATAGTAAAAATTAATATATATTATCTATTTCATATAACATTTATAAGAAAATTTAATATTTTTTTGTCTGGTGGGGCCCGGGCCTCTCAGACCTCATTACGGTCCACTCCTAATCACATGTATCATACCTAAATCTAAAAAATGCCTGAAAGAAAATATAATAAACTAATTATGGGTGCATGAGGTGAAGTAAGAAATTAATTAGAAATTTATAGTTATTTGGACATTGGTTAAAATTTTCAATACAAATTAAAAAGAAAATGGAATTAGTAAATTAAAAGATGGACAATCATTAATGAAGAAAAGATAAAACCACAAAAAATTATAGAAACAAATTGGCTTAGTACTCCCAAGAGTAGAGCTATAGAAAGTGCCTCCCCAAGCCTGTTAAGTTTTATTTCAATTGGCCCCAGTGCACCCATTGGCGGAGCCAAAAATTTGTCACAGGTGGGGTACCATAACATTTTCAAATATTTATAATTTCTATGATAAAAATAAAAAAATAAAATTCATTGAAAAATAAAAAATAAACTTAAATAAGGAGATATAATCAATCTTATCTATTACAATAAATCTTAACACAATAAAGTAAAATCTAAAATATTAAAATTTAATAGTTAATTTATTCAACAAATATAAAATCATAATCCTCCTCTACTTGTTTTCATATTTTGAAAACGTTGCATGATTACTTCATTATCGAGTTCTAAGTCACAAATCTTGTAAAATTAATATTAACACAATTTTGTTTTGAACTTTTAGCACTTGTGTTTGAACTTGATGCCAACTCAAAAGTAGATTTTCTTTTAAAATATCTCTCAATAATTGATAAAAAAATAATGATCGTATTATTTTCTATTGAAAAAGACTATAAACAAATTAAATAATAGAAAGCCTCTCAAATTAAACCAATAAAAAAGGTGAAGTTACGAGATCTGAGATTAAATTTAATTAGTTTAATTTAATATCGGCTTTTGATTGACACCACGATAAAGGCCAACTAATCAAAAAAGTAATAAGAAAATTCATCATCAAGTTGACTCTTCATCTCTTAGTATTAGTATGAAGTGTCCAAATCATTGCTTTTATTTAATTAATTTACTGTAATGATTTAGTAAAAAGTCAAACAATATCTCTTTATTTATATTGCAACATCATGCTTCTAAAATTAGCTAACCGAGAAGCATTAAAAATAAATAAATAAGCATTAAAAAATATACATATATTTTATTTAAAAAAATATAACGGTCGAAATTAATTATAATAATGATCATGGTACAAATTTGCCTGGAAGGAAGGAGAAAATTATTAATTATGTGTCAAGTGTAGACTATCTGTAAAAGAAAAAACAAAGGTTTGAGAAAAAAGAAATCTGCAAATTATAGGAGAAAAATATTAAAAAAAAATGAATAACATTTTATGTATGAAGTAAAATAATAAAATATGAAATATAATAAACTTACCAGAAAATGGAAGAATTTGTCTTTTTGTGTGCTATAGCAACTTTTGTAGAGTGGAAGAGCTGAAGGACAGGTTAGGTGAAGTGAGGGGGCTACTAGACAATGTGAAAAGAAGGAATTTTAGGTGAAAATTAGGCATATATAAAGGGGTATATTATTACTATTGAACCATAAGGGGAATAACAACATTTAAAATTTTTAGTTATTAGGTTTAAAAATTTATGAGTGCACCATATAGGGCCGCCTATGAGTGCACCATTTGAGTTTACGGTGACTTAATGGCACTCTCAAGATTTAAAATTATTTAATTATTAGGTTTAAAAATTTATAATGATGACTTTCAAGTTCTTTATTATTCCATTATCTAATATTTCTCTCGTGTTATCTTTTTTTCCTTTTTTTTTTAAATTTCACCTTACTTGTAGTGGTAGACCCAAAAAATTTCTTTAGAAGGGATACCATATAATTTGGAATCAAAATAAATATGTAACTAAATATAATAATTAATATTTAATTATATTTAAAATAATTTTAAGATAAATTAAAAATTAGATAACTTTTTATTTTTAAATATATATATGTATACATAAGAGTAAAGTAATATATTATAATTTGAAAAAGTTTTCTAACACACACACATATAAAAGTTTTAAAGTCTTTTGATTATAATTAAACTAATATATTTTGAATAATATTGTTTTAACCCTTTATATGAGATCTAACTCTATTTAATTGGATTTTGATATTCTATAATTGCAGAATTTATTTTTTTGTACAATTTGATTATCTAAATTTAAGAGTGTATGTGAATTAATATATTGATAATGAATTAAGTTCAAAATACTTATAAAAATTTAGATTGATGTAATATATATATTACAAATAATCTTTCAAATCTATTATGATTATGTATATTGCAAATGCATTTCAAATAAATTGTATGAGTGTATATATCATGATATCTTAATCATGCAATGACATAAAATGGAGGCAAACCCATCTAACTATGTAACTCTGAGAGGGTTTAACAGAAACAACATCTAAAGTTAAGGTGAACCCAAGGGTAGGAGGTAGGGGTGTGCATTTGTCGAGTCGGGTCGGGTCGAGTCTAGACCCTATCACATATACCCAAATCGGGTTCGAGTAAAGAAAAATCTACCCGATATCGAGTAGAAAACATGTTGGACTTGATGCTACCTGAACCTACTCGGGTTAGGTCGGGTCGAGTAAGATCGGGTTGGGCTTTAGCCCAATAAGGTAATTTGAATTCAAATTATCATTTTACTTATTTTTATTTTTCTTTTTATAATTAAAATTTTATAAATATTTAGGTATTATTATATCTCTAAAAGTCTAGATTAAGTTATCTTTGGGAATTTTTTTATTATTATTTGTAGTTATATTGCAAATTAGAATGACGAATTGACAACGAAAATGATAAAAATAAATTCATATTAGTGATGAAAAGAAGATAGATTGGTGAGGAAGGTGGTCCAGCCGCCAATTGAGAGAGCGGGGAGAATAAGGATTGAATAAAAATATCAAAGTGGGGCTAGGGTTATGAGAAAAGTCATATTTATACCCCTGTTTTTGTGTGATAAGGTCTACAATATTAGCATATGTTTAACAAATGAGGTGATGACACATGCATATAATGATGCTTCAAAACAAATGATCGGGTTCGGGTTTTATACAAAATATCCTATCAATACCTGATGTTTGTCGGATTCACATTTTAGCACTAAAAATTGGTTTTTTTTTTTTTTTTTTTGAAGTACCCGAATAAACCCGATTCGGGTCTGATTGGGTTGAGTAAAAGTGTCCATCCCTAGTAGGAAGTGTATTTGTTAAAATCAGGTAATTTTTATATAAAGGTATATTTGTTAAAAATCAAGTAATTTTTATTTATGGGTATATTTGTGAGTATTGAAATTTAAGGGGCATGATGAAATTTCAAATTTTTAGTAGGGCTCGGGGATCCCCTGTTCAAAGCCTAGGTCCGTCTATGCTTACTCGTTTTTCTTTCTTTCTTTCTTTTTTTAAATCTTTGTGGAGCATTTTAAGTTTAGATTTTCATGTCTCCATTTTGCTCTTCAATTTGTCATTTGCACAATATCAAAACTTAAAAGCCACGTTTCCATATACTCCATACTCTTTCTCTATCACTCTGTTGCTCACTGAAAATTCAAAATCTTAGATTTAATTTTTTATCAGAAGTAAAAAGAAATATCATAATCTTATCCTTTTGCACCAGCTTAAAGAAAGTCAGAACTCTATTTTTTTTCTTTTGACCTTTTCAAATACTCTGACGTTTACTTATATTTATTACTTTATTGCAAATTTATGAATGCAATTTTAATCTTATTGTTTCTCATCTATTTCCAATATGCCAAACATGAAACCATATTTGAACCCTTTAGTGGAATTCCCAAGATTGAAGTTCTTTTCGTATAAAAAGACAAAATGAACAACATTAGATTTATGTCTTTGAACTCTTCTAAAAATTTTATTTATTTATTAATTCTTTTGTTTCAATTATTTTAATAAAATTACATAGCTTTGCATTTACTTTAAAAGAAGATATTACTAAGATCACTCAATTTCTTGATGAATTGTTTTCAGTAGATTTTAGTTGAAATTTATGTAGAAATTAAGCATATTATTGATTGATCTTAATTATTAGAACTATATATGAGGGTTTTACATAAGCTAATTGATTAATTAGTATTTTACTTTGGAAAAATAACATGCTTTTATAACTAAATATTTGATGTATATTAAGGCACAAATTACCGCAATTTAGATCAAAAAATTAAACTCCTGATATTTTTCTTCATTTTTCTTAATTAAGGGTGAAAACTTTTATATTATTTGTCCATGTTTGTTTATCTAAGTACGTATACCAAAAAAAAAAAAAAAACTTATTTGTTAGTTCTATAATGATCACTTGCTCAAGTTTCTATTGTTCTTTTCCAATTTGCAGGGATGAGTCAAAACTTATTGCAGAAATTGTTAAGAAAATATCAAGTGATCAATTAAGTCATTCAACATGCGTCAATCTCAAACACCTTGTAGGAATTGATTCACGTAAAGAGAAATTGATGAACCTCACATATACAGGGTTTGATGATGATATGCGCATAAAAGGGTAATGTGGAATGGGTGGCATAAGTAAAACAACAATTGTAAAAGTTGTTTATGATTTGATATCACATGAATTTGATGGTAGATGTTTTCTTGCCAATTTTAGAGAAAGATGGGAAAAAAAGGATATCATTTCTTTGCAAAAGAAATTTCTTTGTGAAATCTTAAGGGAAAGGAATGATAACTTCTACGATAAAAGCAACATGTTAAGGAGGTTGTAGCATAAAAAAGTTCTTGTTGTTGTTGATGATGTCATTGGTAAAAGCAAACTAGAAGAACTAATTAGAAAACGTTATTGGTTTGGTAGAGGTAGTAGGATCATAATTACAACAAGAGATGAACATGTATTGAGACAACATAAAGTAGTACAAGGCTGAGAAACTAAATGATACTGAAGCTTCAAAACTCTTTTGTTTGAAAGCCTTTGATTGTCTTCAAGGGCCCCTAAAAGATTATGTGCACTTGTCCGTAAAAATTGTGCAATATGCTGCTAGTCTTCCACTAGCCCTTGAAGTTTTAGGTTCATTTTTGTTCAGTAGAAATGTTGGTGAATGGAAAAGTACATTAGAAAGACTAAATAGAGAGCCTCAACAAGAAATTCTGGATGTACTTCAAATAAGTTTTGATGGGCTCAAGGATTTAGAGAATAAAATATTTATTGATGTTGCATGTTTCTTTAAAGGCTATGATAGAGATTATGTGGAAAAATTACTAGATGCATGTGAATTTAGTGCAATTATTGGAATAAAGGTTCTAATTGAGAAATCTCTTATAACTATTTTAGAAGGCCACAGATTGTGGATGCATGATTTGTTGCAATAAGTGGGCAAACAAATTGTAAAAAGAGATCTCATAAGCCTAGAAAACGAAGTAGATTATGGGAGACAATAGATATTCATTGTGTGCTAATAGAAAATTAAGTAATAACTTAGTAGAAGACATATTTTGTTTAAATTCATTTTTTTTACTACCAATTAAATTTTATATAGTATTCAAAAATTTGTTAGAATTTGTTCTTTGCTTATTTTCATTCTTATTTTTTTTCTAGGGAATTAAACAATTGAAGGCATGATGCTTATTTTTTCTACCGAAGATGTGCGATGCAACGCTAAAGCTTTTTCAATAATGACCACTACAAGAAAACGGACCTTTTACAGCAGGCCAAAACTGTGGTAAACAGTCTTTAACGGCGGTCCAATGGCGGTTTAAGCCATATAAAGTGGCGACGCAAAAGCCATTTTAAATTTTTACCATAGTTTTGGCCTGCCGTAAAAGTTTTTTAATCGCGGTCAACCAACCCGCGGTAAATGTTTGTGGTCCAGCCTCACAACGGCTTGAATTTATTGACTGCGGTTTTTCTGCCTGCCATAAAACTTTTTACTGCGGTTTGTGAAACCGTCGTAAAAGATTATGGTGCTGTCGTGTAGCTTACTTGCTTCGATTCTGTAGACCGCCGTAAAAAGTATGAAACATTGGATGTTTTTACTTCGCTTTTGCTGCCCGTTGTAAAAAGTGTAGTCTGGTTTTTTTGGTTCTTTAGGAAATCCATTTTTATAACCAAAATTTTTTGGAACCTATTTTTGTTTTCAAGCAATTCATTGCATATAATAACATGAAACAAATAAATTGATATTGGCATAACACATAAAAGTACAACATAAGAATATATTCGCATACATTCGCAAACATAAAAGAAAAAGAGTTCTACTAAGTTTGTTTCCAATAAGTACAAAAGTCTAAAATAAGTCTACAGGTCTTATTCTAATCAAGTCTTCATGTTCGAAAAACCTGCACAAATAAAATGCAATAATTACTACCTAACTATTCATAAGTTTATTAAAAATGTTGAAGTGAAAGCTATATGCCTTACAATGATTTATTTACAGAGAAATTATAAATAACTTCATAGATACCTAATTCTCCTCATTCTCCTCCTCAATTATTGTTGCAGAGTCAATGTTGACACGATTTCGATGTGCACTTGAAGCATCTGGAACGAAGCCTAAGATATTTTAGAAGATTTAGAAAAACTTATAATCCTAAATAGTTTCAATCATCAACAACTTGTAATTATAAAAAGAAAAAACAAAGTAATCATGTTATAACTTGGGTTTAGACTCTATGTACTGCATATAACACCACCAGCCTATATGCAAAATTAAAACTCACATTACGACACTTACTTCAGAGCTGTTGACATTTGACATGATAATAAAAAAAACTAATATCAGATTAAAACTCAAACAGTCTTCTTTTTATCAAGTTAACTAATGCATACAATTGAGCATGATATTGTAGTAAGTTATGTAACAAATAGCATTGTGATAAATAGTTAGCAAATACAACTATATTGCCAAAGGCGAGTTCACTAACTACATATTCGCAATGCAATTCACAATTAAAATCATCAAATCAATCTCTCACCAGTTTCATGGATTAGATAGCAACTCTTTCAATAACCATATATAAACTAAATGAAAGTTAAGTGAATACCTTATGTCGCATAGGTGGTGGCAACTGCTATTCAATGTCTGGAAATGTCTATTGTAAAAAGTTGTACAACTACGTATTGTAGTCCTTCAATTCTTTGTTCTCTACTCGCATTTCATGTAATTCTTGATGCAATTTCTCCACATCAGCAGGGTGAGATGAACATTGACTTGTGACATTAGTTGGAGATGGACAATGGCCATATGTGCGGGCATAACCACGATGATCACGTCCCAATATACCTTGAAAAACTCGTTCTGCTGCAGCTTCGGTTTGTTGGTCCATAGGTATTTTGGACATGCCTTCTTTTAGTTGACTCTGCAAAATGATGAAAACAATTACAAGTGAAAGCATAAAAAAGGATTGTGTAACCTATTTAACGCAAATTGTAAGAGCAAAAAATTTAGTTTAAAAAAGTACAATTATTTCAGCACTCTCAATATCTACTACATCTCCATCACTTCTCGTTATAGTCTTGATAAATACACTTATGCGATCTATTTTTTCTCCATTCTTTGACATCTTAACACAAAAAATAAAGAAAAATATATTAGTGTATATATGCAAAGGAAGAAAGTTACAAATATAATGCATTAATTATCAATGCAAAATCTCCAAAAATTCATACAAATTTTAAATGTTGGTAAAACTTACCTTTTCTCTCTTTTTAGCAAAAGATGTGCGACCAGTCCTATGAAGTGCCAACTGGTGTGCACGATTTGCCTTATTTTTCTCTGCTTCTTTCTGTAATATTAAAGAGCAATATTTTAGTATATTTTAAGTAAACAATTATTTTAACAATCATTTTCATAACTTAATTGAGCTCCTTCGCTGCTTCAATAAGCCACTAAAATCTTCCAATGCTCTTCAGTAATTTTTGGAGGGGTAAAAGCTAAACGAGCCTCATCTGTCAGATATTAGCTTATAAAAGTCTCTCTTAACACGAGCTTTCCAATCCCTCCAAAGTACTCCGATTGCTTTTAAATAATGAGGTCTATACTCATCTGGAACATCTGTATTGTCCTATAATAACAAAAAGTATAACAGAGATTAGTGTGCTTAAACTAAATACTTCTAAACTTAGCAGTTAAATTAAATTATATACCTTCACTTCTTCCCAAATTGTATTCAATTTGTGCTCGGGCATGGCATGCCAACTAGCAAAAGTCAACGGAGCCATTGATCCATTTCTTGCTATGATGCCAAGTTGGGATGTAAACGTCTCTTTATTCGGACTAATTGGTTGCCATTTGTCATTAAAATCAACATGTAAAATCTGGCCTGTGCCCCATTCAGAATTACCACGAGCAGCTCCACGACCTTTTGCTCGTGATGATGTACCTAATCATATAGAATTAGTTTCACATTATAAAGTAAAACATTTATATGAAAGAATTATCATTTATATACAAACCTTGATCTCCCAAATTCATTTGAGACTAGGAAGATGAAGATTACTATCGTCGAGATTCTGCCTCTCTTCATAGTACACTTTCCATAGAGCCATCTCTGTGTTTCTTTGGTGCCATAGTAAGCTGCAAAAAGATACTAACATTAGGAAACTAAAACCCTATTGATTCATTATATTACAAATCGAATAAATGTTTGATGCACGTATAATAAATGAAAGTCCAATAATGTTTGCAAAAAAAAAAAAAAAACAACTTTCATTAATATATAAGAAACATGACATACCTAAAACAAGGACAACCTAAAGACATTACACATAAGTGTCTTCAACACAAAAACAAAATACAAGTAAACTTTAACACAAAAACTATCATTAATCATCATCCATCTCTTTATCATCATTTACACCATTGATGTCAACTGTAGTCCCATTGACTCCTGGCCTAACCCAAGCAACATCTTCTTCACAAACAAACTCTCTTTCATCCACTTCTTGTTGTGTATATAACTCAACTTGTGGCACACTTTTTATCGTATGCTCATAGTTCTTGATTGAATACAGATCGAATGAATCTCTAACCGTTATCTTAAGAACTATATGCCAATCTGCTTCTAAAGGATCTTGGATATAACAAACTTGCTCTGCTTGATTCGCTAGAATAAAAGGCTCATCATCCTCATGATTGAGTTTGTATAATAGATGATTGAAGTTTAGCATTGTGAAGTTAAATTCATCAAACTTCTTTCTAATCCGATCATTAACCCAATCACACTTGAACAACACGAATTTCATTGAGTTGACATAACGAATTTCAATTATGTCTCTTAAAACTCCATGAAATGTTACACTGGCTCAACGTGGATTTCTATCCCTTGCACTAGCATAACTCATTGTATCAGCCTTTAACACAACACCAGAATTTTGGGAGGTTCTAGTGTTGTCAATATCTTTGGTCCGAAATTTGAAACCATTAACAACATAAGATTTGACACGTCGTGCAATTGTTTTTGGGCCATTAGCTAAGTGGACAATTTCTTCAGGCAATGTCACATCTGAGGTTTGTTGCAAAGCTTCCACCTATAAAAACCCACTAGTGTTGTAACTCATATTTAGTATGTGGTTAAAGAATTAATTAAAGTAACATAGCTTACATGGCTTTTGAACCACTTATGAAATTTTGAGTTGTGCTCTTTCTGAATTTGATGACTTGAAGCGCGAGGATGTTGTTGAAAGAGCATGTTGATATGCTCCCTTTATAAACGAAAATGATGAATTAAATACATAAATAAGAAATACTAACCAAATGAATACTCCATAAATAATAGATGAACATATATGAATAAAATTGTGAATGACTTACTCTCGGAATGGATCAACTCTTATAGTATTTATGAGCACATATCTATGTGCTTGTATCTAGGTAATGTTGTCAAGGTTAAATTTCACACCTTTTTTTGAAGTACCATCTTTGTTCCTAGGTGCTCGATTAGTTTTAGTTTCCACTTCATCGAGACATCGTGAACAAAAATTAGTGCACTCCTCTATCAAGTATCCTTTAGCAATAGAAGCCTCAGGATGTGCACAATTTCTAACATAATTCTTCAAAGTTAACAAGTACCTATAATTTTAAGAATTCAAAATAAGTGTAATTCATTCATGCATAATATGTAAATAAAACACATTATCTACTAAATTTAATACCTCTCAATGTAATACATCCAACAAAATTGTACAAGTCTACCAATCAAAGCCTCTTCAGCAAGATGCACTGACAAATGTTCTATCACATCGATGAATGAAAGTGGAAAAATTTTCTCCAAAAGGCATAAGTTTATAATCACTCGATTTTGAATATAAGTCTTCGCATGTGTTCAATTTAAAGCATAATTGCTTAAAAAAGTTAGCAAGCTCAATCAACATTTCAACAACATTTTTAGGTAATGCTCTACGAGCTGCAAGAGGAAGTAATTGTTGTATCAATATGTGATTATCATGACTTTTGAGGCACCAAATGCTACGCTCTTGATTATCAAGTATCCTTTAGCAATAGAAGCCTCAGGATGTGCACATCCGGCACCTTTACTCTCTTCAACACATTTAAGAATACAACTTTGTTTTCTTTGTTCATTGAGAAGCATGCAGGAGGCAAATATGCTTTATGCTTTCCCCTTTCTTGTGGATGCAATGGTTTCCTTATTCCGATTTGATGCAAATCATGTCGAGCCTTTTAATTATCTTTAGACTTTTTAGGATGCCCTAAAAATGTCCAAAGGATATTATCGCAAATATTCTTCTCAATATGCATGACATCAAGATTATGTCAAAGTAAATTATGCTCCCAATATGGTAGTTCAAAGAAAATGCTCTTCTTCTTCCTAATGCTTCCACAATTCATCGTCCCAAAATCTTTCCTCTCTCTTTTATGAAGATCTTCCATTCTATATTAAGTAAGTACACTTTGCACTTGTTGTTTCACATCAAATCCAGTCATTTGAATAGGAGGAGGTAAAAATTCTCTTTTGCCATTAAAAGACACTTTATCTTTTTGAAATCTATGAGAAAAAGGTAGAAATCGACGATGACCCAAATAACAAAACTTCCTACTATGATGTAACCATTGAGATGTTGTATTCATAGAACAAGAAGGACAAGCTTTCTCCCTTTTGGTACTCTAGCTCGACAAGTTAGCATATGCTGGAAAGTCATTAATAGTCCACAACAAAGCTGCATGTAACTTAAACATTTGTTAACGTGATGCATAAGTAACCACATCTTCATTCCACAAATCTTTCAGTTCTTCAATCAATGGTTGTAAGTAAACATCAATTTTATTTCTAGGACCTTTCGGGCCATCAACAAGCAAAGACAACATGAAGAATGATTATTTCATACACAACCATGGTGGTAAATTATAAGGTATTAATACCACAGGCCATGTACTATGAGCTATGGACATAGTCCTAAAAGGATTGAAACCATCAGCAACCAATCCAAGCCTCACATTACGACATTCAACAGCAAAGTTTGGATATTTTTCATCAAAGGTTTTCCAAGCAGGACTATCAGCAGGATGTCTTAACACAACATCATTTATACGATCCTCTACATGCCAACGCATAAAAGAAGCAGTTTTTGAAGAGATGAACAACTTTGTAATCTTGGAACTAAGGGAAGTAACGCACTTGTTTTGCTACTATTTTTACCTCAGAATTTGATGCATTATTTGGCTCATCAAACTTTTTATGTCTAGATGTATGATAGACTGCACAACTATGAAGATTCTCATGCTCATTTCTAAATAACATACAGTTATTAGGACATACATCCCAAGTCTTGTATGTAAATGCTAATTTGGTAGTTATTTTTTAAGCCTTATAGTAAGAGGGAGGAATTTTTGCTTCTTGGGGAAATACTTCTTTCAAAATTTTAACAGCATAGTCATTGAAGTGTTTGTCCATCCACATAACATTTTCATATTCAAGAGACGAACAACAAATGAAAGTGATGTAAATTTTTCACATCCTGGATACAAAGGACAGTTCGCATCTTGAAGTAATTTAAGGAAATCTTTTGATGCCTCGTTCAAGTCTGCACCTACGTCATTATCCAATGGAGTACTGCTACTTTCACCAAAATCCATATTTGGAATTCCCATGGCATCATGTACATTCCAACCATATCATCACCTATAGAATCACAATCAAACTCTGAATGTTGAGTCTCAGAATTTTGATTAGACTCTATAGGCGTATATGGCTCACCATGTAGTGCCCACTTTTTGTACTTAGGGAGAAAACGATTGAATATTAAATGGTCTCTCACTATGTCCCTACTCAAAAGATACTGATTGTAACACTTCTTACATGGACAGTAAATTCTAGTGCTTTTTACATGGACATTAAATTCTAGTGCCACCAACTACGCTCTCAGATGCAAAATCTAGAATGCATTAACCCCATCCAGATATTGCTTGGAAAATCTATCTCCCAAGTCAATCCAACTCTTGTCCATGTCTACTTTCCTTCAATAAAACAAATATAATTTATGTAAATAAGTTGTTCAAGTAGTAAGTTGAAATTAAACTTATTTAATAAGTTAATTAGTTTACGAAGTGAGTTGGCATTTTCAGCATATATTCATCTCTCTTTCTTTGGGTTTAGTGGGGTTGCTTTCATTGGTAGGATTGTTTTGTGCACTGGGGTTTAGTGGGCTCATTCCATTAGTGGACTGTTTTTGTGAGATTGGGTTTAATGGGTTGGTATAATTGGTGGGATTATTTTATACATGAAAATTTTTGGTTTCTATGTTTTTATTTTCTATTACTGTCTTTTCAATTTAAATTGTAATTTTATAGGTGTTTTTTAATGTAGATGGAGGACTAAGTTCTAAATTTGTTTGCATCTTTAACAAAAAAAAAAAAAAGGATTTGTAACTACACAGTATAACATCAATAACTTAGGAAGAATGCAAATTCAATTGGAGGTTCATGCCTTGTGAATGTTATAATGCAAAAACAAATCAGAACAAGACCGAATTCCTCATAAAACAACACATCATTAACACTAGATATCAATTATGCTTTACGAGAAGAAAAAAAAATCCAATTCATACCAATTACGATGAAACAACATAAAAAAAAAATGCAAGCATTTAACTCAGCATGAATGGCAAACGACATACGAATAATAGTTGAAAGCAATCAAAACAAAATTAATAGTCTCAAATAACATATGAATAACACTTTAAAACATCATAAATAGGAACTGGTGAAGCTTACCTCTAGTAATGGATACAGATTGTGTTCTATGTCGATCAACCAAGTTTGTTTTCTCTCAAACAGCTCGAAAATCTAATACATGGAGATGCTAGTAAATGAAATTGCTAAGAGGGAGTAAGCTATCACCAGGTCTGTAAATGACAAACAACTACAATTAACTGTTGTAACCTTAAACAACAAAGAATTTATTAGTTTTTCTATAACAGTAATCAAATTTTTTAATAACATGTAACCCTAACCAATCAACAAAATCCTAATATATGGGGACCTCAGCTGTAAGAGTGATTTTGAAAAAGATAGAGCACATGACACTGGAAAATTGATCCTGGTTAGAATTGACTGCATTAGAGTTTAGTACCAATTAGCATTATATAGGATGGTTTTCTTAGTGCTTGAAGTTCATAGCAGACATAGAACGTTGTATGGGAGTTAGGTGTTCATCCCAAAGGTTATGTATCTTTAGGTGGAGTGACTAACATCTCTATAAACTTCAAGACTCTCTTCTACAATCAATGTGGTAGATTGAAATATTCCTAAACATAATGAGGAGAAAATTCTCATTAGTCTTTTACACTATGGTGGGCAAGTAAAAGTCCTAATAGTAAATGAAATGAGTTTAAGAGGTTCATCAGCTCATTTTTGGAGCCTGGGTAGTGTTACTATTTATGCTTATACTAGCCAACCATGGCCATTTGTTTTTTCATTGTTATGAACTCTTAAGAAGTAAGGTTAAATGACATTTGCTAGGATATGGGTACCTCTGGTTCCCATTTGCTTTTCTTGCAGAAATGGTTCAAAGTTTCATCTTGGCTGACTTTTTTTACTTTTACATCAAGTGGTAGCATTGGAATTCCATATTCTTGTTACCCTTACTTGCCTTCATGCATTTTCATTGCAATTGAATGATTTATTTTCTCTATTGATTGCAATTTGAAAGAGGGTGAGCTAGTAATGAGGATGCCTGTTTAAATTTCTTATGTGTAGGTGATTAATAGGAATGATGTACATGAACATTCAGTTCACCTGTTTCTGATTTATATTAAAGCTTCTACTCACACTCAGCTACATTTTGCCTTTATTGTACACAATAACCATCTCAACAACAATTAATAAAAGCTATTTGCTTATTTTATTGTATTATATTATGATCGGTATTTATTTTGTTTGGACATGGTTTCAAATTAAGCAATTGGACATATAATCTTGTAGGCCAGGTCAAAAAAAAAAAAAAAGAGTCAAAACTAAAAACTTAGATTACTAAAATTCCACAATAGTTCTAGGCAAAACAATTAAATTGTAGGCCTTCACAAAATCTCATCAGATTAGCTTATTTCTCTTCTGTTTTATGCTTACAATAACAATTGTAGAAACTACTTTATAAGAGACAAATTTTCCCATAAGAGGGATAAAGTCAGGTCTTCACAATCAGAGGGAAATCAGATGTCATGTTTGGTCCAAACAATTTCCAAACTTCGAATTTATTGAATGGTTCAAATTTGAATTTCAAATAGTAGGGAACCAGTGCCTCTCAAAAGGTTCAATAAGTAAAAGACAAGCAACCACCATTTACCATTTATTAGCTAAAGTGAGAGGTTCATGGTATACTTCACAGGATCAACAAATAGAATTGCCGAATTGCAAACATAAGCCAGAAAGAAAAGCAACCCAAGTTAATAAAAGCTAAATACATATCACAAATATAAAGCCAAGCATAAGGAATTAAATATCAATATGTAGAGAAATCACAGATCTTAGTTCTTCAACCCACTAAAAAATTAAAAAAGATGCATAGAAAAGCATTGGGGAAATGCGAAATGGCTTATGAGAGGAGTGTAGATTCCCATTATAACCAATTGCAACGTCATCTTCCCAACAAAAAGAGCAAAGAAAACATAGAAAGCAAACCCAATTGTTCAGTAATTCACTCACCAGACAAGGACGATTCTGAGGAGGAACTGAAACCAACAAATTTGTCTTCTTCACTTTCTGAACCAAAGATTCCTCTACTTTCACTCAAAGTCTTCAAATCAGAGATTCCACAAGCTTGCTCATAGTAACATATACAAACAGTTTTAACACCACTTCCAACAGCAAACTTGTTTTTTGATAGAGAAAGAGAAAGACACTGGTTAAATCATTATAATCAATTGTCACTACAAAGTCGAGAAAATTTAAGATTACAGCCAAATGTCCTACAAAAAATCAATAAGCTGCAGAATGAAATCATAAATTTCAATAAATTGGATGTGTGAAACAAGCTCTAGAAACCAAGATAACTAGGTTAGCATTAGCCATTCCTATAGTAAGGCATGGGTAACTAAACTAAGCAAGCATAGATAAGTTAGGCTTAGCATTCTTATTTAGTGGAACATTTATGTTAAAGAACTAGAAAGAAAACACATGGAAAACCATGAGGACAGTACTTAACTATTAAGCAACATAACTACTGGCAATATTAAAAATCAACCTTTCAAGAGTTTGGATAGGAAACTACGGTTATGTTTTTCATTTTGGTGTGCTTTCAATACTCTTTTATTTTTTAATTTTTTTAATAGGAAACTGTAGATGTATAAAGCTTAAAAAGAAAGGGAATACAAGTATAAACTAGATCACACCTAGCAAAAACTACACAAAGAAAACGCCTTCTCCCTCAAACAAAACAAAAATAACAATACTTTATAAATACACCTCCAACCCCAGTCAATTAAGATGAAAATAGAAAAGTACTGCCAGTAGGTAACAGTCTAACTTCTACATTTAGATTGAAGATTGTTATGTACTGGGCTAGTTTTCTCTGTCTCTATCAAAGCTCTAACAGAAAAGTACTGAATAACAATTGAAGATTGTTATGTATCGAGTCTATAAGATAAGACAGAATAGTACTCGGCATGTTAGACACCTAAAGGCTCTAATAGTCTAACTTCCACACTATTTCATCCTCCACCATCAAATTTTGTGTGAATATATGGGCTTTGACAAGATCTTATAGACTTTAGATCAAATTTGGCATAGTGGTGTTAACATTTATAGACTTTAGATCTTCATGATAGAATATCCTATTAGAAAAGCAGCCTTAGTATAATCTGTTCAAGATTTTGCATTTCCAAAATTTAAGAACAAACTTATGGTCATTTGATTCTGTTTGTAGACTTTTTGTCCTCACACAGAAATGTGCTACAACGTATTAATACAAATGGGCGTACTAAAAAGAGTGTCATGATCCCAACAAGTACAGCATTATATTAGTTGATAAGAGTTTTGTTTTCAACAAGCACATCATTCATTTGTCTCAATTTTTAGGATAATTTGTAGAGGTTTACTCCAACCCTATTAATGAATATTGTAGAACTTGAAACAACAGTTTATTTAATCCTAAATATATGGTATTATTAGAAAATTAATATATTTTGCATTTATAGAATTATGATGGCATTTGTTGAATTTAATATGTTGATGTTGATGCATAAGCAAATAGTGTTAATTTCTTAAACCAATTGGATATACCAGATCCTAACCTAGTTGACAATCTCCTATAGGTTTACTTGGTCCTGCTGGAACCATGTCAATAAAGCCTCACTGTGTGTCTTCGTATATATTGTATTTTCCAACAAGCAAGAACATAATCCAACTCTTTCACATTTACAAAGTCTGATCAAGAATTAAATATTCAATAATAAATATAACAACAGAAAAGAGTGAAGCACAAAAGCAAACAAAAAAATGGAATTATATTTCCAAAGCTTCTGCTCAAGCACCTAGAGTAAAGGAAGCAAGTATATATTTCTACATCCTCATCAATAAAATCAAAATTCATAAGTTGCACATGCATTCAAAGAGATAAAAGACATCATGCAAATGATTATGTTTCAATCAGCCACTGAGACAGATCACATCCTGAAATAAATAATTAAAAAATGAAGCACTGACCACAACAACAATTTTTTTAGAAGACAATTTTCCATCGGTGGCATGCCCTATTTTCAAGCCTGAGGAACACTGTTGGAATTCTGGCAGCTGTGGACCTACAACTTTCTCCAAGTTTTTCAAGGAAAGGTGCCTCGATGTCTACAATTACCCCAAAGATGATGGTACCAGCACTTTTACTTGCCCGACTGGGACTAACTATAAGGTCGTATTCTGCCGCGGCAGGAAATTGAAAGAGTTATAAGACTTGTCTTATACATGCTATAAGATAAGATTATTTTTGTAAGACTTTTACTATATGGAATGAGGCTTTAAAGTTGTCATATACAAATAAGCACATGCAGTGATGGGCAGATATGATCTATCTTTAGCTAAAAAAGAAGAGAGAATGTCTACATACATAAAGTGTATTAATGAACTTCTATAGGCTTCTTTCTTATGTATGTGTTGGCTATATATTAATTCCTATTATTATTGATCCACCAATAAATCTCAGCATATTAAAATTAACATATACTAAAATAATAATTAGTGGATAACAATAAAGAAAACTTTTAAAAAAATTGACCTCAATTATTTATAGTTAGAAATAATAAGTTACTATCAGCAATATTTATATCTTGTAAAAATCAGATGATGAGAATGTAACTTTCCAAATTTTACTAAGCAACTGGATGCAGGTGGCAGGTATAGTGGTGAAATGCATATTTTGGTTAAACCATCTTCTTGGTTTGACCTTTCAGAATTCAGATCATGTGTGACAGCATGAATGTTATTGTAGAGTTTGAATGCAAGCACTAATTTTGGACTTGGATTAGGCTAATTAACCTTACATGCCAACATGTGAAAACTAAATTAGATTTGGATGTGCATTGTATAGCCATTCAGACTTTAGAGTTTGTAAAATAGAAGTCTTTAATTTTCTTGGTAGATCTGTTTACCAAACTTGATGAACAATATATGGATTGCAAATCTGGAATTTTATATATTTATATCTATAGTAATTTTGCATTTTTGATATTTGACATTGACAGCTCTTTGCTTTATGCTTCATCACTCTTTATTTTCATT
Organism: Boswellia sacra; assembly: GCA_013180625.2. Classification (NCBI taxonomy): domain Eukaryota; kingdom Viridiplantae; phylum Streptophyta; class Magnoliopsida; order Sapindales; family Burseraceae; genus Boswellia; species Boswellia sacra. The sequence continues at coordinate 33,402 of SNVD02010586.1, forward strand.
ATAGATCTTTTGGGTCATCATGTGACGTAGAAGTCAATGGAGAAGAAAGAAGAATTAAAGAAATATACTAAGAAGAAGATGCATTCCTTTTGAACAAAAAGCTTCTGGGTATTTTGCATTAAAAAACCAGAGAAAGAACAGAGCACTCCAGAATTCAAGTTACTTTTCTATTCCTCCAGAAGTCTAAATCAAAACATAAAAAGAAAAACAAGTCTAGCCTCAAAGCACAACATTTAGTAGCTAAATAAAAATAAACACTAATCTAACCAGAGGGAATAGATATACTTATCTTGTTATAGCTCGTAGGCATAACAAGATTTTCTAGATCCAGTCAAGTCTAACCAGTTTGTAATAGAAAATATAGATGAAACAAAAGAAGTAGATATCCTTGAGACGCCATGATGATCATCTTAATCTAAATCCTCTTTTTCCCTAACCACTACCACTTCTTCTTATTGTAAGCTTAGCAAATAAAATATTTTTTGCATGCCAAGCCCGCTAATTTTTCCCTAACCATTAGTTTGACTAGTTTTGTATCTTAATATTTTATTTTCTCCCTCGATCAGATCTCTTTTTCTGAACTAATTTTGACTCGAAAACGAAAGACAGAGGATAGCCACAGAACATCACTTGCCAATTCAGAACGCCTTGTTTCGCTATCTATTTCTCTTCCTAATATGGGCTGTACAGATTGTTAATTAACATCTTCTTCACCAAATTGAAATTAAAAGATTAAACACCTAAACTGAATGTAAGCAACCGAATAAAAAATTCAAATAATTAAACAAAAAAACTAATTAAAATCATTAAATCACATTCATTGGTAATAGCTTACCAGAATAGCCGATAAAGTCCAATTGAACAAGAAAGTTCTTCCTCAAAATGGAAAGCCGTGGAGATTTCGATACTCCTACATTGACTGGAGGAGAAGGCCAGATGCAGTTGAGCTGATGATTACGCTTCCTCTTCAACAAACATTCCAATGTTCGATTTTTGCTTAGAGCCCTGTATTGTTGACGCCATAAGTAACAAGAATGGTAAACAATCATTTAAATCAAAAATGGCAAGAAAATGTGAAAGGCATTTGATGGGAAAGAAAGAACATGAAAGGAAATTAGCTAGGGATTTGATGGGAGAGAGGGAAATTAGCTAGGGATTTAGGTTGATGGGGGATTAGGAAATTAGGAGAGAAAGAAATGAGACGAGAGAGAAAGGAGGGAAACGATTATTTCACAAGCTTCTACTGCAGTTCATTAAAAATCGTCGCAGATGTATTAGTCTTTTACTGCGGGTGTGGTATCCCGCTGCAGAGTTTGATGTTTTACTGCATTTTCAAATGCCCACCGTAAATGGGTGTAGTAAAAGCCTACTTTTCTAGTAGCGGACTAATATAAGATTGCTTAAACTTAGCGATTTGCGAATTCCAGAAGGCCGTCTTGACTACCTCTCTAACAAGTTGCGGTTGGTTGATTGGAAAGGATGTCCTTTAAAGTCCCTACCATCAACATTGCAATTGGATAAACTTGTTGAACTTAAATTAGATGGTAGCCGCATCGAACAACCTTGGAAAGAAAAGAAAGTATGATTAATTTAGTTACTTTCTTAATTTTTAAATGAATAACTATTTATCATTTAATTAATGCATTATTATTTTTTTATTAATATGGTATTAGAAATTATTTTGACCATTTAGTTTTCAATAGCATCTCAGCTTGTTGACATATATCAATTTTGAAGGTTTTCTGTACCTAAATAGAACACCAGATGTCACGTTTGCCCCAAATCATAAGGAGATGAATCATGGAGAATGTAAAAGGTTGTGTATAGTTCACCTATCTTTGTCGTTTCACAACAAAATTACATCTTTGATGGCAAGCTGTACAAGCCTTGCAAATCTTCCCACCACGATTCTACGAAATCTCTTACAATTCTTGAACTTTCCTTTTGCTCAAAACTAAAGAACTTTCTGATGCTCTCTGATGCATCTAAACTGCAGTTAATAGTAGTTTTGCAATGTCTAGAAATATACTACTTGACAGTAGGGGGACTGATCCCTAACATTGATGCGGAAAAAATCCTAAGATTAGCTGACATAGTCTCCTATTTAGTCAGGTAGAGGGAGAACCAAAGAAAGAATAAACTTACCAAATTCTACAATAAAAATCTCATCGAAGAGAATTAAAGTGTTAAAGAGCTAAGATATCATGAGCAATTCTCACCTTGAAATAACTAGAGCTCACTACAATCAAGAAGAAACAAGTATATAAAAGGACATTGCATATCCTAACATGAAAGTGTATTCGTATTAGCCCAGATCACAGGTGAATTACCCTTAAAGCCATAGCATAAAGAAACAACCTGTAAGAAAGAAGGGAAAGAAGAAGCAATGTACATGCTAGTAAAGATAGTATCCTTTAGGTTAATAGGATATAGGAAAAACCTGACGAGAGGGGAAAAATGCAGAAAAATGTTAGAGGCAACTCACAATGACACTTTAATACTTAGTTCAATTTCACCAATATAATATATATATATATATATATATATATATATTAAAATAATAAAAACAGGGTTCATGTATTGCATATGAAAACCTATAGCCCTTGTGGTCTGCAGTTTTTCAAGATCCATATATCAACTCTTATATACAATGTTAGCTTTTATCAACTTTTCCAGGAGAATTTAACTCAGCATACAGGATTGAGAAGCAAATTTCAAGGGGAAAAAAAACAGAGAGAGAGAGAGAGAGAGAGAGAGAGAGAGAGAGAGAGAGAGAGGGAGAGGGAGGTAAACAACATAACTTTCAGAAAACCATCATGCAACAAAAGGGACCACAAAATACAGTAGCAGTAGCATAATCCATTTTAAACCCAAAATCTACTCCATCATAAACTTAAACTGAGTATTTTTTTTCCTTAAACATATTTTGAGAAACTGGAATAGAGGAGTAATTTATGTGACTAATATAAGCTTGGCGCAGTTATAGTTTGTAGCACAGGAGAACATATAGATTTGAACGATAGTTGAATTTGGTTTTTTTTGTGCGTGTGTATGTGTGTGTATATATTCTCCCCACATTAGTAAATAACATAACAAATAAAAGGGAGGTAATTACCCATTGCTTTTCCTAGCAAAGCATGGTCCTGGAAGGGGCATTCTAATGCTGGCACTGCTAATTGGGGGGTTGGGGGGTTGGGGGGGTGGGGGGACACATCAAGTCTCTACATTCCACACCTGAACCCAACTGGTTGTAAGAATTTTACCACTAAAAATGTTCGCCCAATGCCAAATTCTCTGGTCAAGCTTAAACTTCAAGCTTACAACAATGATACAAATAGACAAAGCACTTAAAAGGAAGAAAGTCAAATGAGCAAAGCAAACATCAAATCTAGGCCCACAGCCACCTACAACAGAAAGCTGGGCAGTAATTGGCTTCAAATTTGAAACATTGTTTCTTAATGGTCCTCTACTCAATAAATAGTATAAGTGCAAAAAGTCGCTACAAGGAAATGCAAGATCAAAATGCATATGAAACACCACTGACATTCATATTCTACATAATGAAGTACGAAAGTACCAAACAATACCTTCAAAATATAGAAGAGACTTGTTGATTGAATAACGTCTTCTCTACGATATCTATGTGTGCAAAAACAAATAGGCAGATGGACGACACCCTTAACAAAATTTCAACCGATCTCTTCAGTTAACGTCTTTGCCTCTGTTGGCTTCGGCCAACTGCAATTGAAGATTACAAATGTTTTAAACTCTTTTGTATAGTTATTTTTCCAGTGATATTTTAGTCAATCAAAGGTTGAATGATTTACCAATTTCTTAGTTAAAAATCATCTTTAATCTCTTCGCTATTAATACTACGGTTCACTTACAGGCTTCCTACCTGTTGGGTTTGATTTGAAGCTCAATCATCAGCCTGACAGCCCCCACCTCCACTATAAACTAGTCTATCTTATGGGATATAGTTGTTATCTCTGCTTGCTTTGGCCAACTACAAATAAAAGTCTAATACAGATTTTGATATATTCTTTCAATAAAATATAAAATGGGATACTATCACGAACCACCCCTGTGGTTTAGCCTATTATCGACGGAAAACCACATATGCAAATATATTAGTATAGTTCCTAATGTTTGCATTTTAGTATCATCTAGGTCTGCTAACCGATTCTGTTAGCTTTTAAATTAACGAGTCAGACCAGTTTAGTAAAATCACATCCACACGTGTGTGCAATGGAATAGGGTTTTACGAGTTTTTTAAATCATTTTTAGGTTCCTTTGCATTCGACATGCGGGCACTTCGTTAAGCTTCTAATCATCTCAAGTAACACTCTTTCTCTTCCTCTTTTAACTAACTAGTGTGTTTTCATTTGGGTTGTGAACATGCTTTTATTTAGCTCATCAAGCTCACTCTGCACTTTCGGTGGTCTTTTAACTAACTAGTGTGTTTTCAAGGGAGCTTAGCATTAATTTTCTTGTTTTACTCCATTATTTTTGTTTTCGTTTGAGGAAAAAAATTAGAGATGTTTAAAAAGTGTGTTTGCTCTATGCAAATGTTCAAGTATAAAGTTCAAAGTAGTGATTTGAGGACATCTGAGGCAAGGGACATAATGTTATTGGGCCCTAAGCTCTGCAAGGTGGGTTAACTAACTGATCTGTCACTTGCTTTTGTTAGAGTTTTGGCTCTTTAGCCATTTGTATGTGTGTGCAAGGATCCCACATGGAGTGGGAGTCATTGTGTTAGAGAGACTTGGGTTTATAAATTAAATCCAAGTCTTCTCATTTAAGTGTCCAATTAAAATTGTCCTTCACTCCTCCATATTTGTAAGGTGTCAATATAAGACCTCATAGTTTAAGGGCCTTTTATCAAGGACCTTAAAGTTTGTATAATTTGTTTTTTCTCCTTTGGTTTTGGTTATTTGTAGTATTATCCAATTGTTTGGGTAATTACAGTTTGGCCTAACTATTCAGGTAGTTGTAGTTTGTCCCAATAATCATGATATTTGTATTATGACCCAAAAGTTTGTAATTCTCTTTGAAGAAAGTGAAAAGTTTCTTCAGCGGTGCCCAAAGACGTAGGTAACAATACCGAACCTCGTTAAATCTTGGTGTTCTTTCTATTTCTGCATTGTTGGTCGATTGGTTACCTTCTTTAGTTACTATTATATTCAATTATCTGGCATAGTTTGTGGTTGTGCATTTGATTGTTTTATTAGTATCGCTTCCGCATTTCGCAACAATTGGTATCACAGCCTAAGGTTTTGGGTAGTGAGTGGCTATTTCATTGAAGCACTTACTATTATTCTGGGCTGTTGAATTTGGATTGCTAGTTATTGAATATAAAAGTTTGTTTGGAGCTTGGTTATTGGTGATTTGTGTATCGAGCTTATTTGTGAGAGGTAGTGATGGCATCATCATCAACTGTACCGGAGAAGATAGTGACTATGACAAATGCAAAAATAGATGTTGAAAAATTTGATGGTCGAAATAATTTCGGCTTATGGCAGAGTGAGGTGTTGGACGGGTTGTATCAGCAAGATTTGGATATTGTTTTGGAAGAAAGAAAACCAGAAGATATCAATGCAAGAGATTGGGACAGGCTAAATATAAAAGCTTATGGGTTGATTCGCTTTTGCTTGTGTAGAGAACAAAAGTATCTGTTCACAAAAGAGACATCTGCAAGCAAACTGTGGAAGGCGCTGGAAAACAAATATATGAAGAAAAGCAATGAGAATTGGCTGTATCTATTGAAGAGATTGTTCCATCTTCAATTGAAACCAGGTACGAGCATCAGTTCTCATATTGATGAGTTTAATAAGTTAATTGTTGATTTGTTAAACATAGATGAAACCTTCAAAGATGAACGTAAGGCTATGCTACTGATTGGCTCACTTTCGGATGAATTAGATCATTTGTTCATTACTCTTATCCATGGGAAAGATAAACTATCTTTTGAAGAAGATTGTTCTGCTTTGTTGAATTATGAAATTTGTAAGAAAGATCAAAGAGAACATAGGGATAAGTCAGTAGATGCATTGACAATGAGAGGGTGTAGTCAAAGTAGGAAACCAAGAAAAAGGAGAAAATCTTGGTCGAAGGGTAGATTAGGAAAAGATGAGTATACCTTTTGTCGTGAGAAAGGGCATTGGAAGAAAGATTGTCTAAAGTTGAAAAAGCAAGATAAGGGCAAGGCTATTTCTGATTCATGTGTTGTTGAGCGTGAGGATGATAATGATTCAAATATATGTCTAGTTGGTCAACCATCCACTTTTGGTTCTGATGAAGGGATTATGGATTCGGGTTGTACTTATCATATGTGTCCACATAAAGAATGGTTCTTTCAGTTTGAAGAGCTTGATGGTGGAATTGTATATATAGGCAATGATGATATTTGCCATACTGCTGGGATAGGTTTGATCCGATTGAGGAATCATGATGGAGTAACTAGAGTTTTGATAGATGTTCGGTGTGTACCGAAGTTGAAGAAGAATCTCATCTCTTTGGGAGCCTTGGAATCTAAGGATTGTGTGGTATCTATTTGAGATGGTATTCTGAGGGTCACTTCAGGCGCTCTTCTGATATTGAAAGGTACTAGGAGGAAAAACTTGTATTACTATAATACTAGTACAGTTATTGGATCAACAGCTATGGTTTCTGATAGTGATATAGATTCAGAGATCACTAGACTGTGGTATATGTGTTTGGGACATACAGGTGAGAAAGCCTTATTCAGTTTGGTGAAACGAGGGTTATTGAAAGGTGCAAAAACCTGCAAGCTATATTTTTGTAAGCATTGTGATCTGGGAAAGCATAAAAGAGTGAAATTTGGCACCGCTATTCATAATACCAAGGGTATTCTTGATTATGTTCACTCAGATGTGTGGGGACCTACCAAAACTACATCTATGGGAGGTAAGCACTACTTTGTTACTTTTGTTGATAACTTTTCCAGAAGAACTTGGGTGTAGTGTTTGAAATCAAAAGATGTTGTACTTAGCGTTTTCCTTAAGTGAAAAAAGATGATTGAGACACAATCTAGCAAGAAGATCAAGCATATCAGAGTAGATAATGGTGGTGAGTATTGCAGTGATCAGTTTTTAAAATTGTGTCAAGATGAAGGTATTGTACGTTATTTTACTGTTAGAGGTACACCACAGTAGAATAGGGTGGCAGAACGCATGAACCAAACATTGCTAAAGAAAGTTCGATGTATGTTGTCCAATGCTGGGTTGGGCAAAGAATTTTAGGCTGAGGCTGTGACTTATGCATGTCATCTTATTAATCGTCTACCTTTAACTGCTATTGGTGATAGAACTCCATTAGAGGTATAGTCTGGACAACCTATTTCTGATTATGATTCTTTATATGTTTTTGGTTCCACTGCATATTATCATATGAAAGAATCTAAGCTAGATCCTAGAGACAAGAAAACGATTTTCTTGGGGTTTGCTTCAGGAGTAAAAGGATATCGTCTTTGGTGTCCTGGTTCGAGGAATATTGTATCCAACCGAGATATGACATTTGATGAATCTTCAATGTTGAAGAAAGCAGAAAACCAGACAAAGGTGAATGGCACTCCACAGCAGGTGGAGCATACTCAGCAGCAGGTGGAGTTTGAAATCACAATATTGAACCCAGTTAAATCTATTGAGACGGATGATGGTACTCCTGTGATGGAGGAAGATTTGGGAGATGATAGAAATGGTTCTACTCAAGAACCTGAATAGCAACAAGAATCTATTGCATTTAATAGGTCAAGACGTGAGATTCACAGACCTGCTCGATTTGCTGATATGGTGGCCTATACACTTCCAATTTTAGATGATGATGTTCCTTCCACTTATAAAGAGGCAGTCAGATGTTTTAAAGTTGATCAGTGGAAGAAAGCTATGAGCAAAGAGATGCAGTCTCTTCAGAAGAATGAAACTTAGGAGCTAGCTCAACTACCAAAGGGTAAAAAGGTAATTGGGTGTAAATGGGTATATACAAAGAAAGATGGATTTCCTAACAAGAATGAAGTTCGCTACAAGGCAAGGTTGGTGGCTAAAGGCTATGCTCGGAGGGAAGGAATTGACTACATTGAGGTATTTTCTCCAGTTGTGAAACATTCTTTCATTAGAATTTTGTTGGCCTTGGTAGCTCAGATGAATATGGAACTAGTTGAACTTGATGTAAAAACTGCATTTTTACATGGTGACTTGGAAGAGGAAATCTATATGACTCAGCCAGAGGGATTCAAAATTGCTGGTAAAGAAAATTTGGTGTGCAAACTGAAAAGATCATTTTATGGTTTGAAGCAATCTCTGAGGCAGTGGTACAACCGATTTGATCGGTTTATGATAGGTCAAAGGTACACAAGAGGCAAATTTGATAATTGTGTATATTTTCAGAGGTACATGATGGTTCTTTTATTTATCTACTCTTGTATGTTGATGATATGTTGATAGCTTCGATGAATGCCAAAGAAATTGTAAAGTTGAAGACTCAGTTGAATCAAGAGTTTAAGATGAAAGATTAGGGTGAAGCTAAGAAGATACTAGGTATGGAGATTAGCAGAGATAGAGGGAGAAGCACAATTCGTTTGACCAGAAGCAGTATCAGAACAAGGAATTACAGCGGTTTGGCATTCAAAACCTATAAGTATCCCACTTGCTCCTCATATGAAGCTCAGTGCATCTTTATCTCCTAGAACAGATGAGGAACGAGAGTATATGTCTCGAGTTCCATATGCTAATGCAGTTGGTAGCCTGATGTATGCTATGGTGTGTACAAGACCCAACATTTCACATGCAATTGAAGTTGTGAGCAGGTACATGCATGATCCTGGTAAAAGACATTGGCAAGCAGTGAAATGGATTCTACGGTATTTGCTGAAAATCGTAGATGTTGGCTTAGTCTTTGAGAGGGATGATACATGTGATCAATATGCTATTGGTTATATAGATTCAAATTGTGCTGGTGATTTGGATAAACATCGATCGACAACCGGTTATGTGTTTACTCTTGTAAGAGTACCAGTTTATTGGAAGTCTACTTTACAGTCTACGGTGGCTTTGTCTACTATAGAGACAGAGTATATGGTAATGACAGAGGCTATGAAGGAAGCAGTTTGGTTACAAGGATTACTGGATGAATTGGGAATTGGACAGAAGAAGATCACTCTTTATTCTGACAGTCAGAATGTAATTCACTTAGTGAAGAATCCAGTGTTCCATGTTCGTACGAAGCATATTGATATTCGATATCATTTTGTTCAGGAGATTATTGATGAAGGGAGAATCTTACTTCAAAAGATTAGGACTGCTGAGAATCCTACAGATATATTGACTAAGGTTGTGACAACGATCAAGTTTAGTCATTGTTTGAACTTTATCAACATTGTGTGAGTTTGACTACACCATTGGGCGCATTTGGAGGCGTTGCAGTTATGATAGAGAATATGGGAAAAGAAGAGTCTTGTGGTGGATTGGCTAAATCGCCAAGGTGGAGAATTGTAGGAGTTTTGGCTCTTTAGCCATTTGTATATGTGTGCAAGGATCCCGCATGGAGTGGGAGTCATTGTGTTGGAGAGGCTTGGGTTTATAAATTAAAGCCAAGTCTTCTCATTTAAGTGTCCAATTGAAATTCTCCTTCACCCCTCTATATTTGTAAGGCCATCTATAAGACCTCATAGTTTAAGGGCCTTTCATCAGGGACCATAAAGTTTGCATAATTTGTTTTTCCTATTTGGTTTTTGGTATTTGTAGTATTATCCAGTATTATCCAATTGTTTGGGTAATTATAGTTTGACCCAACTATTAGGGTAATTGTAGTTTGGCCCAATAATTGTGGTATTTGTATTGTGGCCCAAAAGTTTGTAATTCTCTTTGAAGCAAGTGAAAAGTTTCTTCAGCGGCATCCGAGGATGTAGGTAACAATATCGAACCTCGTTAAATCTTGGTGTTCTTTTTATTTCTGTATTTTTGATTTATTGGTTGCCCCCTTTAGTTGTTATTATATTCAATTATCTGGCATAGTTTGTGGTTGTGCATTTGGTTGTTTTGCTGGTATCGCTTCTGCATTTTGAAACAGCTTTAACCTTTGCTTCGGCCTAACTGCAAAAATTACTCGTATGATGTTGAAATTACCTCCACCAAAATCACTTACAATTATAAACTAACCGACATATCCATAATAGACTACTAGGCGTATTGCATTAGGCAACAAGATCTATAAAGCAATCATTATATATATGATAGAAGACAAACTTGAGTTATTATAATTATTTCTCTATGGTTTCCGGGAAACAGGATTTGGTTTTGGAACTGCTCTTGCCTGTTGCACTAAATTAGGAATATCAAGTAGTTGCATAGAAGATGATGTTGGTATTCTTTGGTCTTCCCAAGCAGCTTCTAATAGGACTATACCTTTATTGAGGTTTTACCAAACAAATTATACTTCTCCAAATTCACCACTGGAAGGCGTGGCCTTTCCTGAAGCTAGTGCAAAAAGCAATAGAGAGGAAGATGACTTGGAAGAAGGATTTTAAGAACTTGAAAAGCCCGTAAGCTCTGGGGTGCGTGAGAATATTTTCGAGGATGAAAGTGAAGATGAATTAATATCAAGGCAGAGCTCCCAGGTGAAAATAATGATATTGAAAATTCTACACAAAGTGACCTAGAAGTATGAGAGATTGAAGCTGATACAAGTAGGAAAAAAAACCCAGTAGTAGGGTTTTCTCAAAGCTCTTCAAATTCATTGTTGATGCTCCAGATCTATCTATTAATAGTGCCCTTGATAAGTGGGTTTCGAAGAAGGAAAGAGTTTGAGCCATGATGAGATCTCATTGTCCATGCTTAATCTTCGTAGGCGTTAAATGTATGGGAGGGCCTTGCAGGTGATTTGGCATAATTTTATATTTGACATGAATTTTCATAGCTAGACCTGTCAATTATTGTATTCAGCACTGTCATAATATGGTAGGCACCTTTGTGTACTTAGATGTGTTGTCTTCACTACAAAAATTTTTCATATATTTGTCACATTTTACTTTTTTTATTTGGCGGTTTTTTTAAAAGGTGAGAAATATAACATTAATATAAAAGTCAAACCCACATTTTGTTCATATTTGTCACTCATTGTTTTGACTCTATTATATATTTCTCACATTTTTAGATAATGCCAAGTATGTAAACAAGCATGTACAGTAACAAAACTTTTTGTCTTACTCCGTATTATAAAGTTTTTGAAAATTTATAAAATGTATGGATTCTTATGTAATTTACAGGGACAATTTTGATAAGTCTTAATAGATGGGGATTTTCTTGAAATTAATAAACTATATAAGGAAAGAGATGTTTCGATTAACCCTAATTCCTAAATGGCAAGCTTAAACTTCTAACCTGGAAGTGCCGTGCTCCTCCACTTCATTCTGCCATAGCCACTCGCCAAGCCCTCGTCCAACGGCGTCAACTCTCGAGTCCAGTCTGACTTTCCTTTCCTCTATTTTGACTGCCTCCACCATCCTCACTCCCGGTTCAACTGCACCTCTACTCCACTATAGCCGGCTATCGGGTCAACTCCATCATCGGTTCCCTTGTGATGGCGACGCTACCCTTCTCACTCATGCTTGTGCATCGAAACAACCCGTCGCTGCGCCTACTACCATCGATAAAACATCCGTTTCTCAAAGGTAATTTCTTTCTTGAAAACTTTTGTCTGAGAAAACTTCTGAAAGCTTGTTCTTTAAAAACCACTCATTGGCTGTGTAATAATTATTAAAAACAAAAACCTAGAATCTGATGGTAATGACTTTTAATTAGGCAATGCATCCACATAGTAGTTTGTGATGTTGATTTACAGGATAGAATACTATAGTTTAAATTATTTTGGTGTTTACTCAAGTGTCTTTAATTAATTAATTATTTATTTATTATTTTTGTGGTTCTGCAATGAATTTGAATTTGGTTTTAGCTATTGCAGATTCCAAAAAAAGCTCTAGATGTAGTTTTTTTTTTTAGTTACTATGGCAGTTCATAGATGAATATGTTGACCCAGGTATGGCAACCCAAGAGAGGGGGTGAATTGGGTTTTTATTTATCAAAACGGATTTAGAAAACTTTTCTTGAAAGATCAAAATTATTTAAATCTTTCTTTAAGAACAAAGGTGAAGAAGATGAAAATAGAATGCAATCAAGAGAATGGCAATAAAGAACAATCACAAGTGCAAGTAAATGTAAAGAGGATAGGGATAGAGAGAGTGCAAACTCGATGTACGTGGTTCGGCAAACCTTGCCTACGTCCACGGGCTCCTAGCTCCACAAGCTAGGCTTTCCACTAAGTTGTAGAAATCTTTACAACTTGCTTGATGAACCACCTCACCAAGACTTTTTCCTTCAACTCTTGATAACACCACACCAAGAGTTCTTCTTGATGAACAACCTCACCAAGCAACTTTCCTCAACCCTTGATAACACCACACCAAGAGTTCTTCTTGATGAACAACCTCACCAAGGCAACTTTCTTCAACCCTTGATAACACCACACCAAGAGTTCTTCTTGATGAACAACCTCACCAAGGCAATTTCCTTCAACTCTTGATAACACCACACCAAGAGTTCTTCTTGATGAACAACCTCACCAAGGAAAGAGTTCTCTCAATGATAACTTTTATCCTTTACAAGTAGATCTCACTCTCACCACAATACAAGAACAAAGATAATTTTTACAACAAAAGTATAACTCTCTTCAAAGAGTAGATAAATAATATAAAAGCTCTCTAGACTTGATATTTCTCTTGCTTTTTGCTTGATAAAATGCTTCTCTTGCCCTTCTTGAATGCATGGGAGAATGGCTCCTTTTATAGGCAACTTGAGATTAAACTTATCATAGTGAAGACACCAACTCCAAATTTTCTACCCACCATAAAAACCGTAATCTTTTCTTCCATTTTTGTCAATGTTCCGTTTGAAATTTGAAAATCTGCAAAACATAAAAGATCTGCAAATTTGAATAAGCTTTCCAACGCATCAAGAATCAAGTCATTTGATATCTGTAGCTCAAGATATGGCCAAAACACCATTCGGTGCTCATGTGACTTGATTTTTCCTCCATGTGTCAGTCCACCGATTTGAATGATAATTCTGTTCAGCCTTGCGCGTTTGACCATTTGAATTTCTTACAAACATGAAAGATCTTCATATTTGACTAAAGAGTTCACATTAAGAATCACAAGCATATTGGATATCTCTATCTTAAGATAATGGCCAAAACACCATTCCGTGCGCATGTGAGTTGATTTTTCTTCTTTGTGTCAGTCCACCGAATTGCATGTCAATTATGTCGGCCTTCTGTTTGAAATTTGAATTTTTTCAAAACATATAAAATGTTCCTCATTAAGTCATCTTTCCAATGCCGCAAAAATCAAGTCATTTTAATTTTTTTAGCTCAAGATATGTCCAAAGGAGTATTCGGTGCTCATGTCAACTGCTTCTATTTGTCTTTCAATTTGCATGATGATTTGGACAACCTTGCACTTGAAATTTGAATTTCATTAAAACATATGAAATGTTATAAATTGAGTAAGCTTTCCAAAGGATCAAGAATCACATCATTTGGATATTTGTAGAGATATATATGACCAATTGATTGAACATTGCTCATGTGTCACATTCCTTGAGTCAATCCTTGTTCTTAAGCTTTGTGCCTTTAACATGTAGTCTTCTCCTTAGCTTCAACACTTCATTTTAATAAGCCTCTTCTTGATTTTAAAATTATTTCAATGATCTTACTCTTGCACATAAATAAACATGTTAGTAAATCTCAATTAATCATGTGTATTGTTATCATCAAAATTATCATGTAGCCTTAGGGCTAACAATCTCCCCCTTTTTTATGATGACAAACCATTGATTGCTTTAAAATAATATCTAAAATCAAGAATGAAAATAAATTCAAGAATTAACAAAAGAATGCAATTGGTTATGAATATCAGGGCAAACCATCCAACCATGCATAATTCTCCCCTTTTGTTGTGCTCAAAGATGTAATATCAAATTATTGACTCCCCTAAATATACACTTCTCCCCCTTAACAATATGAGCTACCATTTAAAGATTCTCATATAAAACAATTAAGACATATCCAACATAACGGACTTCTCTTCTTATTTATGGCAAAATATATCTTGACTAAGGGGTTTAGTCATATTTAGGTCTAGAACTAATTTCCAACTTGATTTCTCTCACATTGTTCATCTTCTATGGCATAGGTCGAATCCAACTTTCTCTCATTTTTGGCTTCTTTAAAAGATTTTGTTCAAATGAGAGACAATGCAGAACATGATTACAAAATTCTTAATCAAGAAGATCTATTGTCATACCTTGTGATAGGTTCACCCATAGATGAGATTCTTTAGGGTAAGCTTTTGCGTACCTCCATTCCTTTGGTAATTCTTGGGAAGAATCATTTACTTCCTCAAGCTTTCTTGTTGAAGTTGTAATTCATCTTGGCTCTTTTCATCAAGCCTTGATTCCTTGATTTGCCTTTCTACCTCAACAATATCATCATCTAAATTCAATATCACCATGTCCGATTACCCTTCCTTTGGCATTATCACCGAAGGTCACATATCCTCCTTTCTTCATGATTAATCTTAAGAACTTGGAGGCATCTCCGGTCATATGCCTTGAGCATCCACTATCTAAGTACCACTTGTGTTTGCCACTTTGTCTCTACAATCAACATTCAAGGAGTAACTTTTTGGTACCCAAAAGTTCTTGGGTCCTTGGGGTTAGTTATGATACTTTTTGGAACCCATATTTGTTTCAAATTAAGATTTCTCTTAATATAGCAAGAATGCACTTTGTGTCCTTTTCTTCCACAATAAGTACATGAATGATTAGTATTATTCCTAGAAGATACATGAACAAAATAGTTTTTAAAATACTTTTGATTTTTATGGGTTTTATATCCTAAGCCTCTTTTATCAAATACACACCTTTGGTTTTGTAACATAGAATTCAAATTTTTTGTGCTTTTTGTAAAACTATCAACAATATTTCTTAAAGTCATTATTTTCCTTTTTCAAAATAACATTTTCTTTCTCTAATTTATCAAAATCCTTTTGTTTTAAAATCTCATTTTCAGTTTTTAAAAAATGTATTTGATTTTCCAAACTTTCAAAACCTTTTTGCTTTAATATTTCATTTTCATTTTCTAAAGCTTCATTTATTTCCACCAACTCTTCTAAATGAGATAACATGATTTTTGACTTCTTTTTGAAAGCATTGAATTTTGAATTTTGTTTATCAACTTGTACATGTAAATTTTGGAATGCTTCAAATAATTCATCATATGAAAACTTAGGATCATAGTTTAGAATACTTACCTCATCTCTGTCTCTTATATAAAGCATGAAGCACACTGTATGCGCATATCGCAATCTTCTTCTTCATTCTCCATTAAGATGATTTCATGAGTTATGAGAGAACCCATAAGTTCTTCTAATGGTAGTTTGGTGAGGTCCTTTGCTTCTTGAATTGCCGTCACCTTTTGCTCCCAAGATTTTGGTAGACACCTAAGAATCTTTCTCACCATTTCAACATTAGAATAAGATTTACCAAGAGATTTCAAACTATTAATAATATCCGTAAATCTAGTAAACATTTCAGAAATTGATTTATCCGATTTCATCTTAAAAAGCTCATAACTATGAACTAGCATACTAATTTTAGATTCTTTAACTTGACTAGTTCCTTCATGAGTACCTTCAAGTGTGTGCCATATTTCTTGTGCCGTAGAACAAGTAGATATTCTATTAAACTCATTTCTATCTAGAGCACAATATAACACATTCATAGCTTTAGTATTCAAACTCAATTTCTTTTTATCATCTTCACTAAACTCTTTAGGTTCTTTAAGCATGCATTCCCCATTTTCAATTTTGGTAGGAACAAAAGGTCCTTCCAAAACAATAGACCACAAATCAGAATCAAAAGATTTCAAGAAAATACTCATTCTAGTTTTCCAATAAGAGTAATCA
>SNVD02010589.1:0-48984 GCA_013180625.2 Boswellia sacra
GCCACCGGCCGGCCTACGTGCGCCACCACCAGCCGCCCGCCGCTCCTACCAAATAGCTTTATTTTTTCCATTTAAACTCGTCGTCGACGGCGCAACGCCAGCGCGAACGCAGACGCCGACGCCATCGCCAATGGTCTGAGCCGTCTTGCCAACCTCTCCGGCTGGCTTTGCGCGTGCATTAGGCGCAGCTGAGGCAGGCGCGCGGGCCTCGTTAGTAGTGGTGCATCGGTGAGCTTATGGGTGCGCGCGCGGCCGTCGCTGCGTGTGGGCGAGAAGTTGGGAGCAGGGGGAGAGTTGGTGGAAATTAGGCGACGAGAGGAAGTGGCGTCTCGGCCGTTTCTCGACGACACAGCACGACCACCACCACGACGACGACGACGACGACAACGTCGCCGCAGTCGTCGCGCCGCCAACAAGGTTGCGTCTACGCTAACAACGTTAACAACAGCCGCCAGTCAGAGGCCCGAAGATAGCGAGGGCCCGCACGAGTCGCCGTCCGTTGCTGGCGAGAGATAAATGTGCCAAGTCCGATTGCAAGTCGCCGGTCATCGTGTTCGTCGTGTCGGTCGTCTTCGTTGGCGTCGTGAGCCTTCTCGTGGCGGCGCTCGCAGTTGTCGGGCGAAATTTGCCTCGCTCACTCGTCCGCTGGCTGGCTTACGACACCGCCAACTTGACGCGCGACCAAAGTCGGCCGCCTCACATTGCGTTCCCTCGCTAGCCGTCGCCACTCGCTAACGGCCAAAGAAGTAATAATAAAGCGTCGCTTTTTGAACCAAGCCATTTGCAAGCAGATTTCTCTCGGCCTGTGCGCCGCAACATTCCTGAAGACCTCCAGTTCTAGGCGAGAGATATTTATTAGACAGGGGGAGAAAAAAAGAGTTGATACGTGGACGCGATCGAGAATTTGCGTACAGTTGGAGGAATTGTGAAGCTAAATTGCCCATAGAAGATGAATGTCCACACGTAGTCCGGCCAGATTTGCATCCCATCGACACAGAGCCGCGGCCAAGATGTCGCTAGGCGCCCACTGGGAGGCCATCGGCCAAACGCCCGGCGGAGTGGCCACAAGGCTGCGGCAACGTCGAGGACGAAGACGAAAACACTGCCTCTCGGAGAGTAAAGTTTTGAGCCCAATCAGATGGTTGCCGTCGCCGGCGCGCCTCAAGTCAGAGGCCGACCGGCGGGCGCCTCGTCACACACCTGCCAGCCTATTAGCAATTCTTATTTTAATCACCAGCACAAGAAGTTTGTTTTCGCCACTCTGCACCACTCAATCCATAGGTTATTTTCGCAATGTTCGCCCGATTCCAAGTGCCGTCGCCGGGCTCTCGACGTTAACGCCGGCTTGCCATTTATTGAAGATGAGCGCAGTTATAGCGGCGGCGGCGGCGGCGACGGGCGCCACCACAAGGGGCCCCAGTTCAGTATTCGTGGCCGCCGAGGAGGTGATAAGCGAGCGACCGACGGCCGCCGACGAGGAGCAGGTGCCCGACCCGCAGCCGCTGATGTTCAATTTGCTGCACGAGCTCGGCTCGGGCTCGGCGGCCGGCCAGAGTCGCGCCGGCCCTCACTCGAGCTCGGGCTCGAGTGTGGCCGCCAGCTCCAGCGTGTCGCCCGCCCTCATCGAGGCGCGCTGCTGGAACAACTACGACAACGACAACGACTGCAAGCACCTCAATGTGATCACCGCGCCCCAGGGCGCCGATGCGGCCGAGCTATTGCGCCAGCGCCAGCAGCAGTTCGAAGAACAACAACACCGAGATGACAACCTCATCACGCCCGTTGTGATATTCGAGGCCTCGTCGAGCGCGGCCGCCGACAACGAGCTCGACAATGTCCACTCGCAGCCCGGCCGCCAGTTCATCGCCCAGCCGCCCTACCTGTCGACCGCCGACCGGCGCCCGCCAGACACGCCCTCCAGCGGCCCCAGGCCCGCGCCCGCCAACGACCAGTTCGGCGGCACGCCCCAGACGGCGACCGTGTTGCCCGCCACGGGCAGGTCGCGCCCCTCGAGTTGGCCGGCCGAAGGTCAGCGGAAGTACGACAACGGCGAGGGCGGGGCCGGCGAGGGAGGCGGGGCCGGCGTCGAGCCCGAGCGACCGGTGACGCGGCCCACAGTGACGCATTTTGTGGCCACCACCACAGGCGCCCCCAGCAAGGCGCACACCACCACCGCGAGCCGACGGTGTCGCGACGAAAACGACGCCGATTGCGACGAGCCCGACGACGACACACCCACCAGATCGCCGCACCGGAAGCCGGGCGAGTCGTCGCCCGACCGGGGCGCCAGTGACGATGACAGGGACGAGAGCGACGACAACGAGCCGCCTGGTGCCGATCGACGGAACAGGCCACGCCCAGGCAGCTCGCGACCGGGCGGTGCCACTGTCGAGTCGGGCTCGGGCTACGCGCCGCTGGACGACAACGACGACTCCACCGACGACGACGACGACGAGGACGACGACGTCGTCAACGGCACCACGGACGCCGACGCCGAGCCTGACGGGGGCGTGCCGAGCGACTCCGACGACTCCGCCGACGACTCGAGCTCGGGCGACGGCGCCCAGACGCCCAGCTCGGCGTCGGGCTCGCGTCTCGAGCTGAGCACTGTGTTTGCGGGCGGCCAGATTCCGAGCACCGGAAGTCCAGCGGGCGCCAGTCGACACTCGACGGGCGCCGAGATCGAGGTGGTGGTGCACTCGACACTGCCGCCCAGTTTCCCGAGCAAGCCGATGAGCAGCGGCGGCGGCGGCGGCAAACTCGAAGTGTTCGACCCGACCGACAGCGCCGCGCCCACCACGAGCACCACCACCACCACGCCCATGCCCGACGAGGTGTTCACCAGCAGGCCGATATTTCCGCCCTCGACAGGGCCGCCCGCCAACTCGCTCGAGGGCTCGGACGGTGACGCCAACGAGCCGGCCGAGGCGCAGGGCCACTCCAGCCAGCCGGGCGCCACCACCGCCAACGACGTCGACCTCTACACTTTCAGACCCATTCCGATCCCGGTCGAGGCGCCTCAGGTGAGCCAGGGCCTCAACTCGGCGCCAGACTCGCAGTTCCAGCCGGCTCTTGGCACCAATGCGGGCGAGCGCCAGCAGCAGCAGAAGCAGCAACAACAACAACAACAACAACAACAGCATCAGCAACAACAGCAGCAAGAGTTCAACCAGCAGCACATCTTTGAGCCCGCCCACCGGAAGCCGGCCATCTTCGAGAGTCGCAACACCTTCGACGACGGCTGGACGACGCGTCGGCCGTCGTCGTCGCTGTCGTCCATAGTGCAGGGCGGCGGCCAGCAGAGTGCGGGCGCGGGCTCGAGCGGGTCCGGGGGCGTGGCGCTGGCCTCGGCAGACGCGTCGGTGGGCAAGCGACTCGCGGCGGGCGTCAAGCACATCGGCACCGACATGCTGCCCTCGCTCCTGCTCTACGCCTCCATCATCATCCTGGTCACCACTGCCCTCATCTTCGTCGTGATGGCCTACGTCTTCTGGCGCCGCAACGCAATCTGGCGCCGCACAATCCTCCAGAAGGCGCACCTCCTGAACGGGCCCGCGGGGGCGGGGCCGGGCGGTCTCGGGGGCGCCGGCGGCCCGCACATGCTGGTGCCGAGCATGTCGCACGCCAGCCAGCTGATGCCGGGCGCGGGCCCGGCCGCCGGCCAGCTGCCCGGCCTGCTGAGCACCTACGCGCCCGCGGCCCCCACGCTCGTGGGCGGCGGCCAGCAGCTCGCCAAGGTGACCACCAGCCTCGTCAAGCCGCCCCCATCCCAAGCGCAGCACTCGCTCATCGGCCCGACAGGTGAGCTCCATGGCGCCGGAAGTGGCGCCTCAGTCATGGCGCTGATGGACGACGACAACGAGGCGGCGGCCGCGGCCGACGACGAGGACGAGGACTCGAACGGAAGCGAGCGCGCCTCCGAGTCCAAGGCGAGCAACTCGCGCGAGCCGCTCGACTCTAACTCGATTATGCTGCACGAGCCCGCCGGAAGTGCGCGCGCGCCCGCCGGAAATCAGGCTCGCCGCAGACTCGTCGACGTGGGCGGCGCGCAGAAGCAGTCGAGCTGGTCCACCGACGAGCCCACCACCAGCAGTAGCGCGCGCACTAAGACAGCGCGCGGGTCCACCAGCAGCACCACCACAGACAGGCCAACGGCGGCGGCGGCGGCGGCGGCGGCGCCACTTCCGGTCACTTGGACGCACAACAAGCGAACGGCACACCTGTCCGACTGGGCCACTATCCGAACAGCCTGTCGGATGGGCGCCAGAACAGCAGCTCGCTGAGCGACTCGCAGGGCTCTCCGGTGGGTCCGCCGGGCGCCCTGGTGCCCGCATCCGCACCCATGGGGCCGGCATCGCCGGGCGGCGGCCAGCACCAGTTCGTCGCGCAACAGATGGGGCCGCAATATACGGGCGCCCAGTTCAGGCCCATGTATGCGGGTGGCAACGGCGTGCCCATGGTCGGCTCGCCCGTGCACCCGATGCGCGCGCCAATGCGCATGGCCCACATGGGTCCGCTGCAGAATGGCTTCGTGGCCGGCCCCAAGTCTATGGGCGTGCCGCTGAGCAGGTCCATCGAAGACCTGCAGGCTCATCACCACCACCAGGTCGCGGCCCAAGTGAACTTTGCCGCCGCACAGCCCCAACACCACCACCAAGTGCCTCCCAATTATCTGGCGTTCGGGCAGCCACATGTCGTTCTGCCGCATCTCGTGCGCCCCAATGGGCCCGTCGGCGGGCCCTCGGGCCAATTCATCCACCTGGGCCCCGGGGGCGGCGGCGGCGGCGGCGGCGGCCCCTTTGCACCGCCGCTAGGTGCCGATGCAATGGGCCCGGTCCATTTGTTGCCCCAGCAGACAATCAGTCCGCACCGCATCGCCATGAACCCGCTGGCCACGCTCGGCAGGCGCTACCCGCCGGGCGCGGGTCTGAACAGGAACATCCTGTCCGAGGACAGCTCTTCCTTCATGACCACCAGTCCCTCGCTCGCGCGCACCTCCTCGAGCTCGAGCTTCGCCTTCAACTTGGCCAAACACTTGCCTTCCCCGAGCTCCACCATCAAGTCCACCTCGACCATCTCGAAGGCTCCGCCCGTCACGCCCATGCCTATGAACAGCACTTACGTGGGCGCGGCCGTGGGCGTGCCGCTCAGCAACCACCCGCATCAGCAGCAGCACCAGCCGCCCCAAGCGCCGCTGAACAACGGGCCGCCCGTGCCGGGCTTGTGCAATCGTGGCGAGGCGCGTTATGTGTAGCGGTCTGACAGGCCGGGCGCCTCTAGGAGACGCTCCATTGATTTGCCTGTGAGCACGCCACTAGCACACCTCTCCCTTAACCCACTCAATCACTTTCACATTCACCGCACTAAGTTGATGATAATGAAATAATAAACACATAGTTTCCAGGTAACTGCCCGCATCTCGTGCGCACTAAAGCAAAAGTTACACACACGCATTCTCGTCCAGGCTTATCATTTATAACAGTCGCCCCCTCACTTCCACTCGGGCTGCCTCTCAGACGACACACGCGAATGCCACCCAACTGCGTGGCAGGACCGAGTTTCCCCATTTGGCATCGGCCTCTAAAATGGTAAACAGTTTCCAGTCACTGGCTAGCGCTTCCGGAGGGGCCACTAGAGTGGAGGCTGTGTCTCCGAATCACTGACATGCTCAATGCCCCCGGCAAAGTTGCGTGACCTTCTGTTTCGTGTGGTATTGATCTGCACCGCCCGTCCGGCCCGTAGCGCTCGCCTTCCAGTCTATCCAGTCGAGCTATACAGATGAACAGCAAAGGTTAGAAAAATACTTGATATAAAGGCCAGCTAGTCGCATGATAGAGGGCACATAGACTCTGTAGCAATGAGTTGATGATGAAAGAAATGGAGATAGAGAGCGCTGATCGAGATCGTGGGCCACATCTGAACGAAATAGAAGACGACCAAGCTCAGAGCGCAAGTAGCAGGGCTAGATTCCACTCGACATGGCCGCCGTTCCGGCGCGCATCCTCTTCGTGGCTATGCTGTTCGTGTGCCAACTCTACCTCTTAGTGCGCTCCCTGAAGCTCGTCAAGCTCTACCGGATGACTCCTCGGACGTACGATCGTCATCAGATAGCCCGTTGCTCGCATAGAGTCCAGCTAGTGTCCAAGAAGAACTGGACGACCAGAGAGACACGGGTCAGCCAGAGTGCCTTCAGACGTGTCATTTTGTGTCAGCGTTCTTACTTGCCCGACATCGAGCGCTTCACGAGGCTCGTCTACAAGTTTATCTTCTGTTGCGTGGCCCTCATCGTGCCCAAGTATCTGCTCCTCACTGGCCTGAGTCTGGATATGCTGACCGACTACAACTATCTCGACTGCTACATTCCCGGCCGCTTCCTCACCAACGGCCGGCTCGCCAAATACGCCAACTATCTGGCGCTCATCTTATTGGTTCTAGATCTCCTCTGGTGCTGCATCGCCCAGTTGGTCCGGCCAAAGCTGCATCTTGACTTTGTAGAGTTCCTCATGTGTTCTCGCAGCGAACTGCCCGCCTTGAGAGGCGACAAGGACGAGGATGAGCTTGACAACAGTCGGGTGGGCTCGGCGAACGATGTCCACAAACAGACAGCCGCTGAGTTGGATGAGCCGGCCGGTGTGTTGAATTTAGCGCATGGAAACCTCGGCGCGGGCACCCACAACTCTCTGTTCGAGTTTTGCAATATCTTTGTGTCCACCACCACCGGCGGGCGCGTCCTCTCCAGACCCAATCGGTCGCGCGGCAGCCACGACCGCCTCTCGTCGAAGGTCAGACGGATTGTGTTGTTATTAGTCATACTCTTCATTATCCTCGGTCCGCCCCTCTACATAATGCTCTTCGCGCTCGGCTTCACTCGGCGAGGCTTCCTTCTGAATCGAGCCACTTGCAGCAAGTGGCTCGCCAACAGTCGAGCCAACTTCGACTCGTTCCAGTTCGTGCTCGCCATGCCGCTCACGCCCAACGCCACCTCGAGCGCCAACATCCGGCGCGAGCTCACCGACTACTTGGGCAACGTGCACACCAAATTCTGGCCGCCCTTCGATGATTTCATGGTGGCCAATGGCTATCAGTTCGGCCTGGGGCTGCTCGATGTCTTCGAGACTCTGTTCATCCTCGTCGTCAGCTACGGCTCAATGCTGATCCCGCCTATCATCTCGGTCGTCTCGGCCTGCGACCTGCTGGCCTATTCGACGGCCCTGCGACTCCAGTTAATGGCGCTGTTGCGCGAGAGGCCGTATGTCACTCGGCCGAGCCTGTGCAGAGGCGACACTGAGCCATTGTTGGTGGAACATCTCCACTCGGACTCCAGAGCACTGCCCACATGGCGGCGCTATGAGAAGGGTCGCGAGCAGGACGACCAGATGGCCGAGCTGCAGGCGATGATTCTGGACATGCAGCAGCTCATCCGCAACTACTCCACCTACGCCTCCATCAACACCACCTTCTCCATCGGCTCCTGGGTCTTCTTCTCGGCCATCGTCTCGGGCTGGGTGCTGACGCCCGGCGACAGCTACTTCGAGAAGATCCAGATGGAGCTCTACCTGGGCCACGTGATCGCCACCCTGGCCACCTTTGGCGCCTTCGGCTCGTTCGCAATGGTGCGCACCGACTGCAACAAAATATTCGCCCTCATCGCCTCGCTGGCCGCCCGTCAGGACCAGGAGGTCGAGCGCCGCGTTCGCTGGTCCAATCTGCTCAACCTTTTCACGCCCCACACGCTCTTCTCCCTTCGCATCTTCAACTCCATGGACATCTCCTGGCTGCTCATGCTCAAGCTCACCACCTGGTTCTTCAGCGTCATCTTTGTGCTCACCTCGTATCTGCGCCACTAGAGTGCAGCCCATAAAACTGTCCGCCTTTCTGTGCGCCCTGTCTTTACTCTCCACACACTTCCGGTCATGTTTATATAATTCTTTTGGCTCTCCATATCGCACCTACTGTACACTGCTCATCTGTGCCGTGCGCACGCTCGCTCGCTCAGCTGATGAAACTCTTGACGATGTGCATCATGCTCGAGTAGGAGCCGCCGATGCCGGTGATTAGGCTGCCAAAAATGAGCAACAAATCGGTGACGATCATGATAGACCTGGCGTGGCCGCTCGTCTGGTCCCAGTGGATGACCATGTGGATGAGGGCGGGCACTGTGAGCGACAGTGCGGCGCCCGAGAAGGAGCCAATCAGGTCCATCAGCAAGTTCAGCTTGGGCACGCTGATGGCGAGCGCGAATGTGGTGAGCACGATGGCCAGACGACACAGGTACTCGCACCTGAGCAGCTGCGCGCTGGAGGGCGTCTTGGCGAGATTGGTTACTGTGCAGACGCTAGCGCTGCTGCTCCTTGACGAATCCGAGATGTCGCTTACCAACTGGTTGTCCGCACAGAAGCGACCCAGGGGATCGATGCCGGCCTCTTGCTTCTTGTCCCTATTGGTCGTCTTCACTGTTTCCAGGAGAGTCTGCACGTTTATGCTGGTCATCTTGGCGCCATTCTCGGCGAGAAATGTCTTGGTGCTCCGCAGTTGGCACTCGACCACCGATTTCGATTCCACTGTACCACTGAGCGCCTGCATCCTGTCCTCAGGATGCTGAGCGTCCGCTTGTAGGCCCGCCACGACACTGCTCTCGACCACCGGGTGCCCCATGCACGAGCTCGGATCCATTTCCAAATCATCTTTGGGGCCACGTAGAACATGAGCGGAGTAGGTGAGGAGGATGGACGTGGTGAACATGGCGCGCACGCAGTCGTACAGCGGCTCAGCGGGCAAATTGAGAGTGATGCTGTCTCGCACCTGGTTGCCGTATTTCAGGTAGCTCAGGAGGCCCATGAAAAAATACAGAACGACGATGACAATGAATGAGGCGTTCACAACTCCACAGAGACTCGCCATCTGCTTGGGCTTCTGGAGGCGCGAGTACACCGGCAACACCACCGAGATGGCCTCGAAGGCGAACATCGTCGAGCCGAAGCCGAGCGCCATCTCGCCGGCGGGCCTGAAGTTGTCCCGCTCACTCATGTCCACTTGACCCAGGCCGCGCGCCAAGTGTGTAGGATGAGTATTGGCCCACGAAACTGGAGCGCGTTGGCGATCATCGAGGCCAGCGCCAACTTCCTGAGTGTCCGTATGAAGCTCAAGAGGAGCGTCGGCGGCAAGATGGCCAGGAACACGAGGGACTGGGCGACAAAGATGTCGTAGGTGGCGAGAATCTGACCGAATTCAATCCAAAATTATCTCATTAGACTCGAGTGGATCTTTGGGGGTGATTGATGGAGAGAGTCAAAGAACTCACCGACGTCACGTTGTCCACCACAAACACCAGGTACACGCAGAGGATACCGACTTGTGTCAGCAACAACAGCCCGTCGACCAGCCGACCCACAGTCTGAGTTTTGTCGCGCGCCCATTCGGGTCCACACTGAATGGCTAGTCGAGCTACGTTCGAGTAGTCGATATCACTCTGGTCAGTGCCCGTCTTGGCCTCGATGGTGCGCGCTGTGCGCACCAGCAGGTGCACGCAATAGCCGCAGATGAGACACACCGCCGGCAGACTTATCAGGGCACCCACTAGGCCCAGGTGCTTGAAGGAGGCGCCCATGCCGAGCACGCCCACGCCCAGGTTGCCCTTGATCATGTGCATCAAGCTCTGGCTGTAGCTCGTCTTGTCCATCTCGTGGCAGTTGCTGACTTCTGTGCAAATGTCGCAGTCGCTGTGGAAGGGCACAACGGCGCGCTTTCGTTTGTCAGACCGGATTTGGGTCTTCTTCAAGGTGCGGTATGGGTGTCGTTGAACGAGTCATGTGCTTCCGCAGGCGCGACTTTGTAGACAGAAGTTCTATGTGTACTCGGGGCCTTTTGTGCTGCTGGAATGGGGCTCTTCCATGGAGATGCTGCTCATGGAGCGGACGTCTACTGTGCAGAACTAAGGTCGCCAGCTGCGACGTTATCACTCGGACGAGAGAACGCAGACCAGAGGAAGTAGCGGCCACAGTGAGTCGGTTTATATTTCACATGAGACGGGCGGCCAGGGATTACATCAGCGCCAGGTATTTTGTGACCGATTGATCGCCCGTGAAGGGACTTTGCTGTTGCGGACGGCTGGCTACGGTTCGGTTCGGCGGCGACGTCAATGATGCCGCCCCCGCGAGCTGTCGACCGGCTGCTCGGTAGGCTAGCGGCACAGTGGCACAGCCAGCGGTGCAGCCATCCCATATCCACTCCGCGCCCTCTCACTCTCCAAATTACCTCCATTGTGTGGTCTCGGCTAGACTGGTGGGAAGTTCATGCCGGAGGGTCAAAGTGTGTGTTTCCCCCAACGGCGCGAAGATCCGCGTGACGATGCGTGCCTCACTGTTCACCTGGAGCGACTACCAACTTTCACTCTCACTGACACTCGTGTGTTGGCCCGCAGGCTGCCTACAACCCGCAACAGGTAGGCTAGTGTCTGCGCATAATTCGATCGGCGTCTCGCACTAATAGACAGAGGGCCGCGTATCGAGCGAGCCCACATAAATCCCACTTCCCGGGAAAGCTAATCTCGCTGGAAGTGCTAGCAGAGCAGCTTGTGCTGTCTGTGCCCCGCAGATAGAGTGAAAGAGAGAGAGAGAGAGAGAGAGAGGCAGAGAGATATATTCTTTGGATTGATTTGTAACGACCCTCGTCGACGGTCGCTACTGTGATTTGTTCTCCAACGCGCCACAAATTGTGCTTGTCATTAATTAGCATGCACACGACGAACACGCCGTTGCAGAGCACAACAATCCACAAGTCGACCAACACGGACACAAACACACACCTACACACCCGAGAGCATGTTCACTCAAACACAGACCCATACACACAAGTCGTGCAGCTACGTCGCCCCCTCATATAGCTGACCGATAGGTGACTGACCGCT
This sequence comes from Boswellia sacra, assembly GCA_013180625.2. NCBI lineage: Eukaryota > Viridiplantae > Streptophyta > Magnoliopsida > Sapindales > Burseraceae > Boswellia > Boswellia sacra. The sequence continues at coordinate 10,907 of SNVD02010589.1, forward strand.
CGCCTAGACACGACTCTGTCGATTCGCATCACTGGCCAACGAAATCGGAGGGTCGACGGCGCTACGCCCCCGATCGATCATAACCGACAGCGTGCAATCTGGTCGGTTGGGTGGTGGTTGCATGAGCCTAGTCAGCACTGATCGTGGGCATTGGCCGGCACTCATTGGTTCATCTAACGTGGGAATTCTCTTCGAGGTCTCAGAACCTTAGGGTCATCATAGAGGCAGTGTTTGCTCTGATACGCGGATCTCGATCCTGGCGAACTCCTGACATCCGGACGATCTAAAGAACTAGCAACTGAACCTTGAGGCCATTCCAGAACTATACCGATTTTTTTCTCAAGTTCATTATGGCCCAAATCCAATTCTGTGCGAGCACGACAGGACGCTTACCACGCGCAGCAAAGTCGTAGCTGGCCCAGCGGGGGAGGCAATGCAGATCAGAGCGCGCAATCTGCTCACTCTTTCCCCTGGACCACGTACACGCGCTCGTCGGCGCTTTTCTTCTAAATCTCCATCAGTAACTCTCTGATCACATGCGCCTTTGCCAACCTCCCGCCCCCGTTTGGCACACTAACCTGCAATTCGCAACCTCACCAATTGTCCACGTCTCAACTACTCATTAGACCGTCGGATCTTGTATATTCCAAGTAACAGATGATCATGATGATCTTGATTCTCAAATGCTTCTGATACTGCCGCCCTGTTCGTCATACCATTGCCTCACAAGCCGTCGAGCCGGCTTCAAGTTGACGATCGTCCTTTCGCCGTACACAAGACACTAGACTCGACTGACACGAACCAGCTACTGTCCTTCCCCACCCTCTTCCTTCTTGTTATAGTCTTCAACTTCCATCCACTCATTACGCATCACACATACACACAACCAATCACGTTATGGCGTCCGACCAGCGTAACTCTAACTTAACCACGACGGCTCTATGCGTGGGCGTGCCAGTCCTCATCGGCGCCAGTTGCTATTATCTCTATTACTCCAGCAAATACAGGAATGCCGATCCCAAATCGGGAACAAAAGCTAAGCAGTTAACACCCAAAGAACAGATGGCACAGTTCAAACAAGTTGGTAACCATAATTTTGCACGCAAAAATTACGACATCGCTGTGGACAACTATACACGTGCCATCGAGTTGAGTCGCACACTCGCACCTGACCTCATCGAACCAGACGAGCTGGCTATATTCTATCAGAATCGTGCCGCCTGCAAAGAGGCCCTCGGCCTGTATGATGAAGTCATTGTTGATTGTGATAGTGCCATTAAGCTCAATAAGACTTATGTTAAAGCTTACGTGAGACGTGCAAAGGCTTACGAGAAGCTACAAAAGTATGACAAAGCTCTAATCGACGCTTATTCAGCGAGCCTGCTTGACAAGTTTCAGAATCAATCGAATATGATACTGACTGAAAACATTGTCAAAGCATCTAGCAAGGTTAAAGCAGCTGCAGCTATGAAAACCAGAACACCTACATGGCCCGCTAAGCAAACCGTGAAAGCATACTTTTCCGCGTTCACCCATGATCCCATCAAGGAGAAACTCGATAGCCCGCCAGCTATCACTCCCGATCTACTGGAGCCTCTACTCGTTGAAGCTAACAAGCCCGAGAATGACAACGATCCATTTTCGCTCCTCGTCCGAGGCACTTGTCAGTGCTTGATGAACGATATGAAGGCGGCAACCGAGTCGTTTGATAAACTTCTATCACTTAGCGACGATCAATGTTCACCGAGGTATAAAGCTAATGCCCTTATTAAGAAGGCTGCCATCGTCATGAGTGAGCCAGCAAGTGGCTCAGCATCAGCAGAGAAAGATATCGAGACGGTCCATGAATTGTTAGACCAGGCCCTCAAGATAGATCCTGAAAACCCTGACGTATACTTACACAAGAGTCAGACCTTAACATTAACTGAGAAACTGGATGAGGCTCTTAAGTTGCTCGCCAAAGCTATCGAGTTGAAGAGTGACTTCCATCCGGCAATTGCTCAAAAATTCTACATTGAATTCAAGGTTGCATCTCGTGACCCCTCAACCGGCTACGGCAGACTGCAAGAGTTACTCGACCAGTTCAAGCAGGCGGTGAAAGAGAATCCGAAATCAGTTGATCTCTACCAGATGTATGCCCAGGTCTTGACAGAGATGAATAACTTCGAACAGGCCGATCAAGTGTTAACAGATATGACGAAACTTGACCCAACCGACGGTAATATTCACGTTTCAAGGGCACTCCTACAGTTCCACATGAAGAATGATCCAAATGAGGTGGCAAGTCTCATGCAAGACGCCATCAAAGTTGATCCGAAAATATTGTTCGCTTACGAAATACTAGGATCTATAGAAACACAACGCGGAAGAACCGATGAAGCTATCAAGATATTCGAGAGAGCTCTCGAACATGCGCAGTCAGAGTCTGAGTTTACTCGTTGCTATGGGCTGCTAGACTCCGCAATAAGTCAGAAGGCTGCAGCTGATCTACTTGGTATTCAGGCATAGAGGCTTGTCGAAAGTTATAGTGCATAGTGAGGATGTCCGAGATCAGTCGAGCAATATCGACTTAGATGTTCATCTCAAGTCGTGAGATTTTCTCGATCAGACATGGGAATTCTTTAGTGAATCATAGAATTGATATAAATCAATAACAAACCAAGACTCCAGCCACCTGTTAGTTGTGGGAGACTTTGATCCGGTATCGACCAATAGGAGTAATCTTCATGGCATTGGACGATTCACTCATCGAATAATTCAGATACCGGCTGCTTCTTAACCTTCTCCAAAAATTCCTTCTTGTCTTTGGCTCGCTTCCTCAAGACTTCTTCTTGTATCTTTTTGCCCATCTTCTTCAGCTCCCGCAGTTTCTTCATCTTTTCTGACTTTTCTATGGCATCCTTCTTGGACTTGAGATTATCCCTAATCTTCGCCATTTGCCTCTCATCTTTGACCATCTCACCTTTGTATGTCTTCGGTATTTCGGTTGGAATATCGAGATCTTTCAGCCTTTGAATGACTTGAGCAGCAGCCACCTTAGCTTGCTCACAAAGGAGGTGCTCTCTTGTGAACTCATCATTGATATCTTTCAAGCTAGCATTCTTGACTGTCGTGACAAGCGCATACTCCTTATCAGCGTCTTCTTTCTTCCTCTGGCGAGTGAGCCACATCAGCTATATCCGTGCGCCTTGATTATCCTCTTCTCTACATTTTATTGAGGTAGTATGGCTACCATTAACCTTCTAGGGGTTTTTTCTGACCTCTTTCGCTTCGGCATTATTATAATATGAATGGGAGTGTCGTATTGTTAAGATTATTGAATTAACAGTAAACCCACAAGCGGTTTGTGTCGACCGCGTGGTCTGTGGGATTGTGTACAAAACGTGCTGTTCGAAGAACCATGTGCGTGGAGATTGTTATGTAGCTGCGCGGAAGTTAGTGAAAGCAAATCCCTAGGTAGACACAGCTTCTATTCTAAATATACCTGAGTTGAGACATCAACTGGTTACATCTATTCCCGAATTTAGGAGAACAAAGATGCGTGCTGTTGTACAAAGAGTCCTCAAGGTAAGATCATCTCATGATTTGAAATTTCCTATCTTTTTTAGCTATCTTCCCAAGCCCATTAAGCTAAATCATACGACTGCATGCTACTCTAGGGATCTGTCAGTGCTGATGGAGAAGTTGTAGGTTCCATAGGGGAGGGCCTGGCTGTCCTTCTAGGTATCAATAGGGATGATGACCACACGGACTCAGACTTTATCATACGAAAGTTACTGACTCTGAAACTCTTCGGAGAAGGCGATAAGAGATGGCAAAAAAGCGCAAAAGAGGCTGGCCTCGAACTGTTGATCATCAGCCAATTTACTCTATGCCACACATTCAAGGGGACCAAGCCGGATTTTCACCAATCAATGGGTGGTGACCAAGCGAAACCTTTCTTTGACGAGTTCGTCGAAAGATTGAAGAAAGAGTACGCCTCAGACAGAGTACAAACCGGCAAGTTTGGCTGCCACATGGATATTGATCTAAAACTCGACGGACCGGTCACACTCGTGATAGATTCCCCGGCAAAGCAAAAGAAAACTGAGGAGAATAAATAGTTTTGTGACTAATCGGTTGCACTCACATGTCAACCAACGAGAACAAGCTACCACCGATGAAGAATCATTCGTGTCAATAAGTCACGTGGATCACGTGCGCGTCAACGACGCCAATGTTGTTGTGATCCAATTATTCGATCACGCATTCAATCCTTGATGTTCTTCGTTCAACTTATTTATCACAACCATACACTTTTCTGCCATTGGTTTGTATAAATTATTCCAACGGGATGATAGGCGTACGCGATATCAAACTTAAATCAGATCGGATCAGAGATCTGCTCTTCGACAAGCACGAAAGTTATCTCAAACAGTATGCCAATGATGACTCCGGAGCGGACCAGATCATGGCGGAGTACCTCAAGATGAGCGGAATGTACTGGGGTCTTAATGCTCTCTATCTGATGGATCGTCTTGACAGCGACTCATCAGAAGTCCATAGAGCTCTAAATTTCATTAGGCAATGTCAAAATGCAGATGGCGGATTCGCCGCGGCGCCTCAACACGATTCTCATCTTCTCCATACACTCAGCGCTGTCCAGATTCTCATCATATTAGACAAGTGCCGCGAGGGGTACATTGATAAGGATAAATGTGTTAATTATGTCAAATCATTGCAACAGCCAGATGGTTCTTTCTTTGGTGACAAGTGGGGAGAAGTAGACACAAGATTCTCATTCTGCGCTCTAGCTACTCTCAAACTTCTGGATGGACTAAATCAGGTCGATCTTGAAAGTGCGAGCGAATTTGTGATGTCTTGTAACAATCAAATTGATGGAGGCTTTGGTAGTAAGCCAGGAAGTGAGTCGCATACAGCGTACGTTTATTGTTGCGTTGGATCCTTGGCTCTCACAAACAACCTACATTTGATCGACAAGGACCAATTAGGTTGGTGGCTCTCAGAGCGGCAACTTCCATCGGGCGGCCTCAATGGACGGCCCGAAAAGCTCCCTGACTTGTGTTACTCATGGTGGTGTTTATCATCGATGAAGATGATCGACAGAATGCACCTAATAGATCACAAACGGCTGACAGACTTCATTCTAGCATGTCAAGATGACGAACAGGGCGGCTTCAGTGATAGGCCGGGCAACTGGGTTGATCCATATCATACTATGTTTGGTTTTGCTGGCTTATCTTTGATTGTGCAACATTTTCACTCAATTTCAAGTTCAGGCGATCCTCCCGATACTACATTACCGAATGATCTCCGAAAAACGTTGTCAAAGTTCGGAGATAAACTCAAGGCAGTGAATCCGATACTGTGCATGCCCGAGGAGCGACTCTTGCAAATAAAATTAAATACTTGAACAGCTCCCCCGATTGTATTCCTCTGTTCACCAGCTTTTGATACGTTCCCTTTAAGGATCTAAATCTTTTATGGTAACAAATCTCGAGGCTATGAAGGCTACCAAGATGGAGAATATTGTGAGACCAGCGAAGGCTAGATAGAAGCCCTCCTCATCGAAAATATCTGTGAACGCGGGCAGATCTGAATAGGCTTGACTTAGAACGCTGGTCAATCTGAATGGTTTAGGTGTCATCTTGCTGATGTTTGGCTCCAAACTGTTTGATCAATCTGAGGAAGTGGCCAGACTCAAGATATTTTCCGTTGACCACGAGTTTGTGGTCGTCGACGAACTGGACAGTGACTAGGGGGTCCGAGTTATCGCTAACAATTGTGGTTTTGAGGAAAATCTCTTTGTTCGTCTTGAGGGCTTTTTTGGCCGTGACTCCCTGCCAAAACTCTCTCACATTTGGAGCATTCGGATGGAATGGATCCAACTTTAGTTCGAGCCGTTTGACATTCTTCAGAGAGTAGCCGAACAAATCGCTCATAAACTTAGATCTGGTTCGCATAATCTGAGTGAGGTTGCACTTATGTGTTAGATGGGGTTGGACCTGAATCTTTTGATCCGATCCAAGATAAATGTGACACAGAAGGTGTATAGAGTCGGGTAATGGGTAAGATGGGCCGGAGGCTATGGTCTCTTCAGGTGATGAGCGGCTTATTGGAGTTTGTTTGGAGGCGCGCAGACTTATTTTGCACAGCCCCGCGTGCGAGAGAAGGCGCATACTCCAGTCACTGGAGTCCAGTGTGATTGCCACCACAGGAAGTGTGTTTCGCTACCTCAAGCCGACTCATCATTAGTGTCTGATGTTGAGTCACTGCTCGGCTGACTTATTGGTTGCACAACCAAGTGCTCGACTGTTGCATTCAGGGAATGTTAGTAAATTTGGGTTGGTTTTGCAAGGAGAGGGATTCATTCGGTGTCACATGGGATCTCAGCGCACAGTTGTGCTGCGCTAATGATTTCTAGGCTATCATTGAGCTGGGAACTGTTTTCGATAGGCTAATTTCAGCATGTGCAAGCTGCAGGTTGACGACCGACATAGAGCGTGGCGGGGCAAAATCTTGGCGTTCAAAGTTCACCTCGATAATCGGGCCCATCACTCTAGAATTCAATAGAGTCGACCTAGGTACTCCTCACTCTTTTCTACTATCAGTAGTTCTCAATCAAGAGAATGCGCTGCCAAGCTAGCGAGTGTCCTTGACAAGTGAGCGTGTGTTTGTGCAATGCGGCATGTCCATTGCACTTGGCATCTGATTCACACAAGACTGTCGACTTGTTTCAGTCTAATGCTGGCCATCAAGATCGACGAAAACTTGGTGAAAATTTGACTGGAGCGAGTGAACGCGACAGGTCGCGCGCCAGAGGGCGCCGCGGGTCGCGGAGCTAGGCGACTCGACTCAAGCGAGTGGCTGGCAAGCGAGTGCGCATGTCCAGTGGAGCGGCCGGCGGATTTTCGAAGGAAGTTCACGGCAAGCGCCGCCACAAGTCGCTAGTTGATCAGTGTAAACCTTGAGCAGTCTCGAGCAAGATGAGGTGAGCGGACAAAGCGAGCGAGATAGCGGACACACAAATTCAGCCAGGCTATGCACAGGTGTGCGCGCGGCCAGAAGAAGGGGCGCGGTAAATTATCGCTAAGGAGCAATAGATTGTTGAGCCGCTGGCGCGCGGCAAGTCCAAGTGCCTGAAGGTTTCGGCCGAGTGGTGAGGAAGCGCTCGCCTCGGCGGCAAGACCCAGCCAGCAAGACAACGGGGAAGAGCAATCTGGGCCGAGCAGCCAGTGGCCAGTCCATTGTCACATCTGTGTGGCGGCCACAGTGAGCAGTGCTGAAGACGAGATCGGCGGCAAAAGTGGCCAAAAGAGTTTGGCCAGTTGAGAGGAGAGCAGAAGTTGGAGAAGAAAGAGGCGGACGCAATGCACTACATTCGGCTGGTCGTTTTGGGCGACTCCCAAGTGGGTAAGTTGATTTGCTTTAAAGTGGGCCGCCGGAGGTGGGCGGTGACTCGCGAGCCGCGGCGGTCGAATGTTTCACGCTCTTGCTCGTGCCGCAAATAAACTCGTCGCCGCCGCGGACGTCGACGTCTGTCATCGTCGTCGTCGTCGTCGTTGTCGTCGTCGTCGCCGTTGTCGTGCTGGTCGTTGCTGTCGCCGTTCGCCATCGGTTAGCCGGCGAACGGGCGGTTTCGCGAGCGCGCGCAACTCATACAAATGGGCCACTTGAGGGAAGCCCACGGGCGCCCGAGTGTCGCGCGGCGGAGGCAAATATCGAGCCAGTTGAGGCGACACTTTTTATTGTTTGCACAAAGTAGCGGCTCTCCAAGTCCCAGTGCAACTCGCTCGCTCGCTCGCTCGCTCGCTCGCTAAACAGGACGACCGGCGAGCGCGAGCTCGTTCACCTGAGGCGAGCGGCGCCGCGCGGGTCGCCGGGGCGCACGTGCGGCGTTGCGCAACGACGAGCGCGCCGGCAGCTCCGCTTAAGTGGCCACCGCATCTCAGCGGCGGCGGCGGGGGCGGCGACGGAACTCGGCCCAGCTCGTCGAGCGATCGATCGATCGAGAGTCGCACTCGTGTCCACACAGACACACGCGAGCACAAAGCGAACTCGCGGCCCGCAAGCCAAAGTACACGCGACGAGACACTCAAATTGGAGCTGCGCCGCGCCGACTTGTGCGCACTTCCGCCCGCTTCTGCCGGGCGCACAAGGTGCCGTTTCCGTTTTCTCGGCGGCGTCCCCGAGAGTGGGCCGCGCGGGACTTACATCTCGCCGCGGTTGGCTCTATGCGAGCCGGCCCAAAAGTGGGGCGCCGGCTAAATAATTCATCACACAGTTGTCTCGACACACACCACACTCACAACTCACACAAAACCCGTCCGAGTCGAGTGAATTTGTCGGCTCTCGAGCGCGTTGTTATCGTTGGCCTCCAGACGCTCGCGTGTCGAGGGTCACGAAGAAGAATTGCCCGCTTGCCTGGTGCTCGTGGTCGTCATTTTGCACTCAACTTGGGCGCGCTAATGAAACGCGCCGCCGACCAGGTCGTCGGCGCGCCACAATCGATCGTTCACGAGATTCGCTCCAGTGAGTCGCGGGCCCGAGTCTATTTTTTATTTGATTTTATCTAAACAAACTGACACGAACGTGTGCCTGTGCGAAGAAGTGTGTGCCTGCGTGTCTGTATGTGTGTCTGTGAGTGTGTGTGTGTGTGTGTGTGTGTGTGCTTGCGCAACCATCGAATCGGAACAAGTTGTCGAACGTCGATGCGATGGGCCCGCGCAGACGATGTCCACGGGCACCTAGCGCTGTGCGGGCGAGCCGCTCGTCGGCGTGGGCGGCGGTGTTGTTTGCGAGCGGCTGTGTGCGCGGGGCCGTGGGGGCGCCGACGACTCACAAGGCCAAGTGGCCACCAAGGTGACCGGGGGGGGGGGGGGGGGGGGGGTGGTCGGCTGCTGATGGACACAAGCCGCCGAATCGCAGCCCCTCGCAATCACATACTCGCCCGCCCGCCCGCCCTCCCGCGCCCGCTCATAGCGATTCGGAACCCAATCAGCGCCGGCGGGCCATCAGCCCAGCCGCCCCCAGGTGCAGGCCCGCGTGCCGGCTCGATTATCGTTTAATTGTCTCATTAGTCGATCCGCCGATCGAGTGTGAGCGAGGCGCCCGCGCCAACTCGGCCGCCGGCGCACTTCCGGTGGCGAGGTCCGCGCCCGACTGGTCACGCGGCTGGTCAGCCTGGGCCGAGCTGCGTGCCGAGGTCGTGCCGGCGAATTGATTCGATTAAACGGAGCGCACAGACGGCCGCCAGTGTTTCGAAATTAGTTTTGTGCATTCGCCAGCGCTTTGGTCGCTAGCGGCCAGCGGCGCGCGCCTGCGAGGGCGTGGCCCAGCGCCTCGCTCGCAAGTGTCAAGTCTTATGGGCAAATCAAATATTCAAACGCGAGTCTGGCGCGAGCCGACGGCCATCTCCGGCCGCTCGCACGCCTCAGGTGGCCCGCCTGAGAGCGGCTTGGTGGCCGAGCCGGCCCGACAAATTGACTCCTTGCGTCGCGACCGGCGTTCGGTCGGCCCGGGGTAATAGTGTGCCGGCCGGCGCGCCCAGTCGAGCGCGAATGGGCTACACCACGTTAATGGCATTTTAATGACTGCCCCCCGCGCCTAGAGGAATCGGGCGCGCCCTCGGCCTCTATTTGCATTCGGCGGCGGCGGCCAGCAGCCTAGCGGGCGCCTCGCGTGACGCAAGACTCACATCGGCCAGCGAAAAGCGCTCGTCTTGGTCTTCGTTTTGGTCTTCGTCGTCGTCGTCCTCGTGGTCGTCGTTTTCAACTAATTTGCCTGACCAAAGCTCTGCCACTCGCTCGAGCTTTGGCGGCCCACTCGCGACGAGACGTGTCGCGCGCACTTCGCGAGCCCCTGGCCGCCGACACCAACTGCACCTATGGGCGCTCGTCTCGACGGCAGCATCGAGGCGGCGGCGACGGCCTTTGACCAGTTAACGAGCATAATCATCATCGATTAAGTTGCCCATTTGCCGGCATTCACCTCGAGGCTGGCGCCGAGTTGGCGGCGCCTACAACGAGTCGCTCGAAGGGAGTGCGGGGCCTCTAATGAAAATCGACACGCGGCCCCGACGACACGCGGAAATCAAGGAGCAAATTAGTGGACGGCCGGCGACAACGACGGCGACAAAAACGACGCCCACGACGACGACCCAGAAGCACTTACCTTGGCGCTCGTCGGCTCCTTCTGGCAATTACGCCGCAACCACGACGACGGCGACAACACAGAGCGGCCCAGAGGCGGCGCTTCGTCGCCGCCGTCGCCATCATTACTCACCATCGACTCGACAATAATAACACGCGCGCGGGGACTGGTCGTCGAGATGGCGATTTTATTTATCTGGCCGCCGAGCTCGTGGCGCGCCTGTCGCCGCTCTCGGTCGGGCCTATTCGAGCCGTCGACTCGCTGGCGGCGCCCGAGAGAAGTTGTGTGTCGCCGTGGCGCGGGCGGACGAGTTGCACTTTCGTTGCGCTCGCACCTTTGCTTTCTGCTCTTACTTCCGCCGCCGCCGCCGCCGCCGCCGCCGCCGCCGTAGTTCTCGTGGCTGACAGAGCGTCAAAAGTGCGCTCGCTTGCGCCAAATCGAATTTATGTCGTCATCTTCGAGGCGCCGCCTACGCCGCGGCCACGGAAGAGAAATTCCCGGCACGAGCTCGCCAGGCGCTGAGCTGGCGCCCAAATTGAAAAATGTTCGCTCGCCACACCTGGCAAGTGGTCGTAAATTTGCGTGTCCCAAGCCATCGCGGGTCCGAGTGTGCGTGCGCGTGCGAGCGGCCGATGTGCGGCCCTCCCGAGCCGCTGGCTCGTTACAAAACCATAAACACCTGTGCCGGGCGCGCGTGGCCCAGGTCGTCGAGGGGCGGCCAGTCCGTGGAAATTCAAACAAACGCTCGTGGCCGTGCGTCCATAATGCGAGCCGTAATTGATTGACCATCGCCGTCGCCGTCGTCATCGTGGTCGTTGTCGCCGCGATCGAGCCACTGCTCAGGTGGCGAAGCGCAGCGGGCTAATGAACATAAATTCGCAGGTGCACGCATATGGGCGGCGCGTGCGAGCCTCAGCTCGGAGTGTTCGTCGGCTCGGGCGCACAAATTAGACGGCCTCGAGCACGACTCTTTGTCTTCATCGCGCTCGTCAGCGTCCATTAGCGCGCCTGCTGACAGCACTAACAAATGGGCGCGTCCGCATCGAGTCGGCTTATTGATGCTCGTCGAGATCAGTCGTGACATTCGGCGCGCGGCCCACTTGATTGATTAAACAACAGGCTAACCTTTGGCTGGGCGCGCGCAAGCCGCCGACTTGTGGCCGAGCAAAGCTCGTCGCGCCGCTCGAGACGCCGGAGCTCATTTATCTTTGGCCGTCAGCGAGAGCACTCGGGCCTCTTAATCATCGCCGCTCATCTGGTCGCCACTTGTTTCACGCCATCGCCCCTCTGTTCTCGCGCGGCCAAGCGCGCCCCCTCGGCCAGCCGCCCGCACGGCCGCGAGTATCATATGGGCGCGGCCCATAGACACGAGCGGGCGGCGCGCCTGCTGCTGGCCGCGAGTCGCCGCTGCGATCAGCTGGTGTGCGCGCTCTTCCTCGCCAGTCTGGCCGCCTACCTGGCGCTCGAGCTGCTGCTCTACCTGGCGGGCGTGTGATTGAGAGGAAACGAGAGAGAGCCCGCGGTCTCTATGGCGACCGCTGCGGTCGAGGCGGCGCCGCGAGACGCGCGAGTCGTCGAGCCGGCGAGTGCCACCACGTGCCAGCAGTCGAGTGGGCCGCCCGCCGGCGCCAATCATCAGATGGACCCGTTCGAAGACTTCGAGCAGATCCTCGCCCAGGGCATCGGCGGCCGGCCCAAGTCGGCGGCGCGGCTCGGCCAGCAGAGGAGTCGAGTGACGTCGGCGAGCGCGAGCGAGAGCGACGACGAGCGCCGGCAAAACTGGCGGCCGGCCCAGCGCGAGGTCAATCAGCAGCGCCAGCAGATTTTGAACGAGCAGCAGCTCGAGACTGTGAGCGAGGTCAAAGAACGAGGAGACATAGAGTTTCCAACACACAAGAACTGTCCGAACGGAGGCCGCGGCGTCCTCGCCCGGTGGCCACGGCGGCGAGTCGTCGATCACGAGCGGCGCCCGGGCGACCACGAACAAGACAGAGATGAAGAAGTAGAGGAGGAAGAGGAGGATGAAGAAGAAGAAGAAGAAGAAGAAGAAGAGAAGAAGCAAGAAGATGAGGATGAGGATGAGGCGCAAGAGTCGCGCGAGCAGCCAGCTGACGACCGATCAGATGGGACGCCTTTTCGACTCGAGTCGCTCGCCAATTTGGTTAGCGACCTGAGCGAGGACGAGCTCGAGCGGGAGGAGGGCGAAGACGACGAGAAAGAGGAAGACCAGGTCGAAGGCAAGGCCGAGAAGCGCCACGACGGGCCGCCCGAGTCGCCTAATCAGCGCTCGAAAATATCCAATTTGTCAACAACAACGACCGCCACAACGACGACAACATCAACGAGCCAGCTTAGTGGCGTTCGCGAGACGCATGACGAGCATGAGAATGCGTCTAAATCGCTCGCGCTCCAACAACACCCATCTCCAGCTCAGGTACGGGTGACACCGCGCCCCGAGCCAGAAACAACAATCGCGCCTCCCACACTACCTGAGTTGCGCAACCACAACGAGCGCGCCCACGACGAAGACGACGACGACGACGACAGACAGCGACTCTGGCCGCCGACTTGCGGCGACGCCGCCGGCGACTGCGAGTCGAGTCAGCAGTTTGGCGTCGGCGGCGCGCCCGCCGGAGGTCAGAATGCGCCGCTCGTGGCGACTGGGGCGACCGCGACGATGACGCAAACGATGCCGCCCACCGCCGCCGCCCCCGCCGGCCAGCAGGCTGCTTGTTGCAATAATTTGATTGCCGAGATGGACGAGCAGCTGGGCCTATTATTGAATTCCATCCACCAGCTCGACGGCTGTTTGTTGGCCGCAAACAGCGAGATTGTCGCCACGACTGGAGCGCGGGCGCGCGAGTTCGGCGGCTGCGGCGGCGCGGATTTTGTGAAAAATGTCGCCGCCATCACAATGGGGAGACCACGAGCGCGGCCGGCGGCGAGTCGGAATCAGGCGGACAAATGCAATCAAACGGCGCCCTCGACTGGCGCGGGCACTTCGAGGCCGAGGCTCGCTCGAGTGGAGCGCAGGCGGCGACTGGCCAAGAGCGCCCGGCCCGATTTAGATCAATTTCGCGCCGATAAACAGCGGCACCAAATCGGCCCGAATAATCCCAGAAGGAAGGAGGTCGAGCGGTGCACTCGAGAGCAGCACAACGACGACGACGACGACGACGACGGAAACGAAGACCAAGATGACAAACAGAATTCAATTGGCGACGGCGAACAAGTGGTCGCAAGCGATGAGCGGGCTTCTTGCTCATTGAGGCAAACAATTGGCGATTTAATATTGAAAATTTCAAAGGGCCAATGGGCGCGGCCCGCCGGAGGCCCACGACAAACTGCACTGAGAAGGCGGCGGCAGCGGCGGCGGGCGCACGAGCACAGAGGCCGGCGCCAACCACTCGGGTCGTCTGCGGTCGACAGCGGCGGTGGCGCCAGCAAAGAGGCCGCCCAGAGTGGGGGCCGTCTTTGTGATGCGTCCACGCAATCGAGCGAAGAGCCCAGAGATAAGAGCGCCGCCGAGAACGAGGAGTTTGCGCGACTCGAGTGGTTTTACGAGAAACGATTGCGCAAGTTGAATAATGAAATATTTTCAATTATGAACCAAGTGGCCGGCGAACAAGGCCGAGCCGCAGAGGCTGTGGCCTCGAGCGGCGGTAATCAAAAGGGAGCCCTCGATCGGCTGGCCACGGCCGTTGAGCTCGACAGCAGCGGCGGCGGCGGCGGGGGTGGCGGCAACGCTCGTAAATTAGTCGAGGCGCGAGTCAATTTCCACACCAAGTGCGTCTCGCTGATGGGCGAGATTCGGCTCGCGAGCAGGCAATTAACGCGACGCGTGGCCGATCTGGAGGCGCTCGGCTCCTAGTGGCGTTCGCGGGCGCGCATATGCGCCGCTCGGGCCGGCGTGTGCGCCTTTGTGCGTGAACACGAAGGCACGCGCGCGCGGCGACGAATTTGCGACCCGGCCCGAGCTGCGACCGATGCGGAGGCGCGATTTTGATTGCCGCAATCAAGCGTAAACACACGTCGCCGTCGTTGTGGCAGTGGTGCTGCTGGTACTCTCGCGGCCAACGGATACGCCCAGCGCGATGACGCCACTTTGCGAGTGTTGCCAACACCAGCGAGATTACGCAATCATTAGGCGTCGCTGGCCACGGGAACGGAGACGACGGGCGCGGCGGCGACGAAATGGAGCCTGCCGAGGAGTCGGTCGAGCGTCCGCTTTAATCAACGCCCGGCAGCGCGCAGGTGGAGTGGTGTTCGATGGTTGAGAGCGTCGTCGTGTCCGTCGTCTTCGTGGTCGCCAGTCTGGGCACTTCCGATCGGCGCGCGCCTCAATCTAACGTAACGCAACGCAACGCAAGACGAAAAACCAGGCGAGCCCAGGCAAGGCAATGCGGGCGGCCGGGGCGAATATAATTGAATGTCAAAATGGATCGGCCGATTGCGCAATGATGGCGACAAGAACATTGGAGTGGGCTCGCGAGCGCGAGTGTGTGCGCCAGCGTCTTGGCGCCACCGCCGCCGCCGCCGCCGTTTCAAGTCTCGAGCGATCGGCCGCTCTTAATTGAGCGAGAAGCCGATCAAATTCGTTCAGCCGACAAGTTCGTGTGCGCGCGACATTCGCGAGCACGAGGAGGCGCGCGAGCACTGGCTGTCCCTAATGAACTTGCGGATCGATCGAGTTTGCTTTGGATTGTGGGGCCAGTGCACAAGCGAGGGCGCGAGTGCAAGGGCGCGATCGAGATTGCGGCGCTGAGCGCGTGGGAGGCAAAAAAGCGACTCGGCCTCGCCAGCGCCTCGAGCAAAATAATTGCCGCCGGCTGCGCGGGCGCCCGATGGCGCCGATGGCGCCGCCGCACGCGCACAGCCAGCGGAATATTTGCTCGCCGCATAGAGGCGACTGGCTGGCGGCGTGCGCACGCCTGTGCGCATCATTAATCGTTTATAAATAATCGTCGTCGAGTGTTCTCGAGAGTTCGTCTGGCGGCGATGTCGAGCAAAGGGCAGCGATTTTCTTGGTAGCCCAGCCAGCCAACTCTAGCCAGGCCTCTTTTTTGGGCGCCCTGGCTGCGGGCGATGGCGCCAGAGAGGCGGCGGCGCGCAAACAAGTGGCCGCGGCCGTCGTCTTGTTTCGTCTCATTGCTCGCGCTCGTCATCGGCGTCGCGTGGGCGTCGCGTGGGCGTCTCGTCGCTCGGCCGCTCGCGGGCCTCACACTCGAGCCTCTGGTCGCTCGTGTTGGCCAGCCGCCAGCGGAAGTGCGCCGCGCCGCACACGCGCGCCCTCGAGAGCGCGAAAGTGATAGATGATAATGGCGGCGACGTTCCCGGGCCGCTGGCAGTCGGCTGATGAACAATTTTTTGCTCGGCGGCTGGAAATGTCGTGCGCGCGGTTGCGATCGTCGTCGTCGTCGTCGTCATCGTCGTCGCCGTCGCCGTCGCTTTAATGCCTGTGCTGCTCGCCTTTGTTCCCCCAGAGCCACTTGGCGACGGCGTTGATTTAGTGCGCGCGACCCTCTATTTGCTCAGCGCGGCCGCGGGCCCCCTAGGACGCGGCCGGCCGTCGACGGCGCGCCTCACCTGCGACCTGAGTCGCGCGCCAACACGCGCCCATCAATCAGACGCCTCGCTGCGCCCGGGCTCTTGTGCGCCATCGCCGTGCGGCCCGAGATGTTGGCGCGGCCCACTTTTGGGCGGCCGCGCAATCGCTCGGAGTGGCGCCCATCTCGAGAGCCTCGGCCGGCTGCTGGGTTACATCATCGCCGCCAGCACCGTAATCATGGCCATCGTCCTGGTGTGGGCGCCGTCATGATCCTCGTCCACCGTGGCGGTGGTGCTGGCCGCCGGCGATACATTGGAAATCTCAAAGGGCTGCCGGGAATGCGCGCAGGCGCTAGGCGCAGACAAACTGGACACTGGCGGCCAGCGGACGCGACACAAAATTACCATATTTGAGCGCCGGCCTGAGCGACGTCACCGCCGTCGTCGCTGTGACCTGGCCCGGGCGTCCAGTCAGTGGCTCGCTGTCGATGAATATTAATAGGCAGCCGGCGCTCTATCGACTTTGTGCGCGTTTGCGAGCATTGGCCGGCCCGACTTTGGTGTCGCTCTCGGCGGCCGCGGCGGCCATGCAGCGAGCTCGAAGCGCGGCCACCGCTGCGAGCAGCAATAATCTGCACAAATTCGTGCGGCCAAAGTTGTGTCAGTCTGCGAGCTGGCCAACTGGATCCCGACTGGAGCCCACCGACGCCCACCGGCCAGCACCTAGGCCTCGTCGCATGCGAGCCGCGCTCGAGCTCACGGCTAATTGCGCGCGCATCGAGTGAGCCGGCCTGGCGTGCGCGCCGGCCGGAAAGATGACAAATCTCCTCGCGCGGCGTCGCGCGCCCAAGTGCCCGCCCAGGGGATTGGGGCGCCCGTCGGCTCGCATATTAGCTCGCCGGTCATCATCATCTCGCTCGTGGGGCGCCCGCGTCGCGAGCGATACGCTCGGGGCCGCGCCGCCTGCGCGCATAGTGTCGAGCTCGCTAGGCGCGCGGCCGGCTCATGGGCGGTCAGTGGGCGACATGGGGCGCAAGCAACGCAAACAAAGCACTCGGGCGCCGGTCGAGCGCGCGCACAAAGCGACGCCAGGGGCGAGTCCCACCAGCACGACCACGACGATGATTTGTGGCCAATTCCGAGTCCGACTCAACTGATGCGAGCGAGCGAGCGAGCGAACCAACGACCACTCGCCTTCACTTTGGCTTGCATTTGAATATTGTCGTCATTGCGTAAGCGGGCCGTCGTGCGCGCAACTCGTTTGCCACTCCTCATTGTGCGCCTTGTGTCCCGAAGTGCGCCCGCCACGACCACGACCAAGACGACCACGACCACAACTGCCCACGAGAGCGAGACGAGCGCTGGCTAAAAAACCGGCCCACTGACACAAAGGCGGGGCCCATTGGACAAGGTCGAAGAGGCGCCGGCGACTCGACTTGCAGCCAATCGGCCGAGCTCCTGTGTGAGCGCTCGCTGCTCGCAACGCTCGTCAGCCGACTCGCCCGAGGCGCCGTCCACAAGTGACCGCGAGGCACGCGCACGGCCGCGCTGTCTGGCCGAAGTCGCCCACCAGCGCGCATGCTAATCAAATTTCCAGCCAGCCGACTCAATTTCGGCTCGCGACCCACTCGGCATACGGGCAGCCTCCACGGCCGTTTGATTGGCCTCGCCTCGAGGTGGTCGCGCGGCGGCGGCGGCGGCGGGGGCGCCGTCGAGGGCGCTCTGCGGGCGCTGCCGGCCGCATATCCGCCCGCATCGAGCTAGGCGCCTCAGTGAAGGCGGCACTGCGCTGGGGGCCGAACTTTGAAGGCCGCGTGCCGACATAGCGGGGCCAAGACAGAAGCCAAGTGACGACGGGCCGTCGGGGCGGCGGATTGATTGACGGGCGCCCGTCCTCGTTGTGGGCCCGCATCCGTCTCTCTGCTGTCGTCTAATTGTAAACTCCAGGCGGCGGCAAATCTGAGACAATGGGCCCTACAATGGGCGCCCGCTCGAGTCGACTTCCGACGAGTCACTCGTGAGTCGTCGGAAGTCGTGTACGATGGCCTGCTCGTCCAAAGTGAGCCGCCCGCCGCCCGCCGCCCGCCAACAACGAGACCTCGCGCCCCCTTAATTCCTTTCAATATCAATTTGAGTGAGTCAACGGGCGTGGCGCAGTGGCGGGGCCACGCCCACACTTAAATCGCTTCCACTCGGCTGACCAGCGCCCGAAATAAAGTATCATTGCCGCTGGAGCTGGCGCGACCAGTCGTCCAGTTCGAGTCCCTCGGCCCTTCGTCCGCACACCACTTAAATGCCTGCGCGCACAATTTAAAGCTAATCTCGTTTGTTGAAAAATATTTCGCCCCCGCCCGGCCGCGCCCCTCTGCGAGCGCCTCTATGGCAGTCGCTAGGCGCCTGGCGCATCGGCCGCTGGGAGCGCCATTAGCCTGCGGTTGTCCGGGCGGCGGCCGCTCGCGCGCGCGCGCGCACACACGATCGGCCTGTTTCGAGAGCTCAACAGTAAAAACTACTCCCTCGTGAAATCTGATTCGGGCGCCGCAGGCGAACGCCCGGCCGCTTATGCTCGTCCCGACGCCCCAGCGCCCGGAATCGAGTTGGCGCCCGCGCGGGGCTCGTTCATAATTTAATGATCACCTGGTCGCGTAGACTCGCTGCCAGCCCGCCAGCCAGCCAGGTAAACAGCAATAATTTCCATCCAGCGCCTGTGCCTCGCTCTCCCGAGCTCTCTCGCTCTCTACTAATCCAGTTTGCGCCTGGCCGCGAATGTCATCTCAGCGCCCGCCATATCCACGAGGCGCGCCCCCGGAGGCGCGCCACACCTGCCCACGGCGCCCACTCGAACACATACGCGTGCGGGCTCACAATAGCCCGCGGGCGCTCGTCTTGCATCATCGGCTTTACAGCCGCCCCATCGCTACCGCGAGTTTGTGGCCGAGTGCCAGAGTGCAGGTGTGCGATTACGCGCGACGCGCACCACTGGACCACATGTGGGCGGCGTCGGAGCAGCCAGCATGCGGGTAGTCTGGGGCGGGGGGTGGGCATTTGATTGAAACAACAACACGGCCGCGCGGGCGGCGACTCGCGGCCCAGTCGGTGTGGATTTGTGTCGACGAGCGGCTTACCGTGCGGCGCTCATCATCCAGTTGGACGGCCACTGGCCACGCGTGGGTGCGCTGGACACTCGCGGCACAAAGAGAGCTTCCTCTCCATTTCGCACCTGACCGACATTTTAATTTGTCACCGCGAGCGCAATACTACCCGCACACACAACACAGCACCCCAACACACTCGAGCACACCAAACTAACTCCAGCCTTGGTCACACTTTTCTGCCCTCCCCCGGCCCCCGCCCCCGCCCCCCGGCGGACCGACAGGTAAGACGAGCTTAATTCGGCAGCTCGTGGGCGAGGAGCTCAAGTTTGAGCCCGAGCTGAAGTGCGAGTCGGCGCTCGAGGAGTTGCGCGCCCGACTCGAGTCGCAGTGGCTGCGCGAGCTGGACGCTCACGAGCGCGAGCTCGAGCAGGCCATCGAGAGCAAGCGACTGGCGTCCCTGTTGGCCAGCCAGATCGAGCTGCAGCAGCTGCTGCTCCAGCAACAACGCGGCAGCTCGGGCCCGCGCTCGTCGGGCCGCTCGGCGCGGCCAGCCCGGCGGCCGCAGCTCGTCAGGCCCGTCCAAGAACACCTCAAGCCGTTGGCCGGCCAAACCACGACCACCACGACGACTGCCACTGGCACTGGCGCCACGACAGCCGCAGGACTGCGCCGACGGCCAACTGATGAAACCATTCCGTCGACGACCACACGGCCGAGCCAGTCGAGCGCACAGCTGAGCTCTCAGCCGGCGGCCGCGGCGGCGGCGGCGGCGGCGGCGCTCGTCGAGCAGAGGCTGTCGGCCGGCGAGACTGAGTCGGCCGGCGCTCGGCCAGTCGCGCGGCCCACAATACTCATCTCGAGCTCGAGTTCTGGGCCAGCGCCGCCGTTGGCCGCCAACAACAATTGCTCAAGCGCCACCAAGGCCGCGCTCACGACCACAAGTGCGCCCGGCGAGGCGGCCGTTTCGATTTGTGCGGGTGATAGCAGTCGCCCTAACGGCGAGACAGACGAGACGAAAGTGTCGAGCGGCCGCCAGAGACGTCGCCTGATTGAAAATACGTGCGCCAAGCGCCGACAAGATTTGAATCAATCCGGCGGCCTGGGGGGCCTGGCGACGGCGGGCGCCACACAGGAGGCCAGCGTGGGCGCCGACAAACTGGCGGCTGGCTCTAATTCAAATTCTAATGCAATCAATCAGCCATCAGCCGGCCGCGACCACTCGACGGCGCAAGTGGCCAAGAATGCCAATCACGTGCCTGCCACTGGCGCCAACTGCGGCGCCCACTGCGACAACTCGGGCCCGCAAACTGGCGACGCGCGCGCCCCCGCCGCCGAGTTGTCGCGCCGCTCGAGTGATACAAACCGCCGACTACTCAAACGATTCGCTCGCATCGAATGGGGCACGTCGGCCGCACCTCCGGCCGCCAGCACAAGCGCCCCGTCGGGGCCTGCCCACCTGGGCGCCGGGCAGGCGTGTCCAGCAGGGCCCGCCGGCCAGGCGCGCCCGTCTTCGCTCGCCGCACCACGCGCATCATCGCATTCGTATTGCGCCCTATGTCCCGGGCGGCGGGGCGGCGGCGGCGGGGGCGGGGGGGCGTGGTCGACGTGGAGCCGCCAACAAGTGGCCCGCAAGCCGCACGACCACCAGCTGTGCACTCAGTCCAAGATTATCCCATCCTCTTCTCGTCGTCCTCGGCCTCGCCGCGGGCGCCGCCGGAAGCTCGACGAGCGGCCGGCGCCAACAACCCATGCTGAGCCGGCACTAGCTTGCGCCAGTATCGCAGCGGCGACTCAGCAATTTCCACGGGCCCGGCGGCTCGTCGGCGGCCACGTCGACGGCGACAAGGGGCCGAGATCAGAGCGGCGCGACACACAGAAAGTCGACGCCGCAGGCGACCCTCTCATCCACGACCGGCGCCTCAATGTGCGCGACTCCATCGACAAGCTCGGCGCCGAGCGCCACGACGGCGACATCAACGAGCGCCACAACAACAGCCACTGCCACGCTAACTAGGCGGCGGATGTCGGGATAGTGCGAGAAAGCGCCGCCGCCACCGCCGCCGCCGATCGCGCGCGCGATAAGATTGATGCGAGCCAGCGGCTGGCGGAGGAGCGCCGCAAGCGCGCCCAGCTAGCCGCCGAGGCGTCGGCCGCCGCCGCCTCGCTGGCCACTCGCGCGCCTCGGCGCCCAGGCGCTGCTCGCCCAGCGCCCGATCGTTCCAGGACGGCCGCCGCGAGCCGGGCGCGCGCCCCGTGCCCGCGAGTCCGGGCGCGCCGATCAATCAGACGGCGCGGCGCCAATCAATCGGCGACGCCGGAAGTGGGGCTCCCTGCGTGGCGGGCCTACTGGCGAGCGCCCACAGCAGTCTGGCGGCGGTGGCGCTGGCCGACCAGGTGAACTTGTACGCGCTCACCGAGGAGTACCGCCTGAAGCTGACCGCCCGTCCGTCGGCGACGGCGCCCGCGATCGCTGCCCTTGGCGCTGCCCCCGCCCCGCCCTGCTCAGGCCGCCATCTGGCTGCAGATCCCAACGGGCCCTCGCAGCCGTCTCGCCGTGTTGGAGCGAGTCCACTTCCGGCGGCGCAGAGCTCCGAACCATCGAGAAGGCGGGGGCGGAAGTGGTGGGGTATGGGCGCCGGCCAGGCGGTTGGTGCGGCGGGCGCCATCAGGCGGAGAGCCGAGCTGGGGGCCCGCTGTGGGCGCGCCCGCCAGCTTGTGGGTGTGTTGTTTTGTTCAAACTTTTTTTTTCTCTGTGGTTGCTTTTACGTGCACCAGAGCGGACGAGCCAGCCGACGGACTGGCGCCACTAGCGCGCCTCCAGCCGACCATTCTGAGCTGTCGCCGGAAGTACGACATAAAGCACTTTTGTGCCAACTTCATCGACAACATGAACCTGTACGAGATCAAGATCGTGGACATGCCCACGATCGAGCCCCAGCTCGAGTTCCCCACCAGCTCGCTGCTCGAGTGGTCCCTCTTCAAGGGTCGCTCGCACCTGCTCACCGCCGACGCCTACCTGCTCGTTTTCGACCTCACCCGCCCCTCGACCATTCAGTACATCAAAATGTTGCGCGACAAGATCTTCGAGTCGCGCGAAATGTCCCACATTCCCGTCTATGTGATCGCCAACAAGGCCGACCTGTGTCCCACTCTGCAGCCCTCGCTGCAGGCGCGCCAGATGCGCAACATCGCCGCCCGGCGCCACCAGCAGGCGGCCGCCAGCTCGGGCCCAGGCGCGCTCGCCAACGGCGACGGCGCCCTCGGCGACGCAACCCAGTCGGCCGGAAGTGGCGCGCCCGGCGACTCGTGCCTGCACACGCCTGCGGGTGGTCTCCGCAACAGGAAGTTGCGCCTGTTGGGCTCCACGAGCGGGGGCTGCTACCAGAACCGGCCCACCACCTTCAATCTGGCCAGCGAGCAGCGTTCGGTGCCCGCGGCCGCGGCCCATCAGCTGCTGGCCGCCTACAAGATGCACCGCATGCGTCTGGGCAGCTCGGGGCCCATCGTGTCGTTGCGCCGCTGGGCAAAGTTGCGCTCAGCTGTGGCGCTCAACGAGGCCAACCAGCTCGGCCACGCCTACGCCGCCGGCTCCAACTGGAGCCAGTTCGAGCGCAAGCGCATGCACTACTCGCTCATCGTGGGCGCCTCGGCGGGTGACGCCCGGCTCACGCCCGGCGCCGACGGCTCCAGGCGCAGTCTGCCAGGCGCAGTGGGCCGCTGCCTGCGCCACTGTTTGCACGCCGGCTGGCGGCTCCTCAAGCTCAGCGCCACACCGACGCGGCGGGTCGGCCCCCGCGGTCCGCTCGACGGCCCGAGGGGCGTGACGCGGCCCTGCGGCGCCGGTTGGCAGTGCGAGCATCTGCATCATCGCCGAAGGGATCCGTGCGAGCGGGCGCGCAGGCGGCTGGCACCCAGCGGAGGCGGGCGCCTGCGCCGGCGGAAGCGGAAGTCGACCGAGAGCCGCAACTCGTCGGGCACGGCCATGGACCCGACCGAGTCGGAGCTGATTCGGGGCGCCAAGCGGCGCAAATCGAGCGTCTTCCTCGCGGGCATCTACCAGTTCAGCGGCTGGCAGCAGAGTGCAGACCAGCAGGCCAACCGGTCACTTCCGGTCGAGAGCGCGCGCGACGCCAAGCGGCGCAAGAAGCGAGAGCAGCGCGAACGCGAACAACGCAACAAGGCCATCAAGGCGCGCCTCAAGCGCGCCGCTCAGCGACTCAAGAGGCGGCAGCGGGCGCGCCGTAGGCGCCGGAAACAGCGCCATCGGAAGCAGAGGCGCCAGCGCCGGCGTGACCACCTTGAACAGCGCTGGCCGAGTTGGCTTCGGTTCGGCTGGCCGTCCCGGGCCGTAACTAAGCCCACGCATGCGGGCGAGGCCAGGCGAGATCTCGGCGACCGGGGCTCGCAGACTTTGCAGCGCGCGCACAGCCAAGACGAACAGGAGACAGAGAGTCGCCGCCGGGCGCCCCAGCTCAAGCAACGCTCGGCCACCATAATGAGCGACCTGATGAGTCACGCCATCTCGTGGCGCCCGGTGAGCTCAAGCAAGCGGAAGCGAGCGAGCGGCTCGCAGGGCAGCGCCGACTCGAGCGGCGCCAAGTTGGAGGCCAAGCGCGAGCGACGCGATCCCGAATCCGGAGATCCGGAGGCGCCAATCAAACTGGTTGATGGAGCTGAGGCGGATGCGGGGTCGGGTGAGGCGCCATCGTCGCGACTTCAGGTGCAGGTATCGGTGGCCCAGGCACCTGAGAAGCAGTCCCAGCGGGTGGTGGCACCAGTGTGCGGCGCCATGAGCACGGCCTCCAGTCGGCAGCTCTTCTACGACCTCTTCAATCGACTGCTCCAGACCTCGTCCACCACCGCCGCCAAGACCCAGCTCAAGCTCAACGCCATGGCCACGAGTGGCGCCGACGACGACGACGCCGACCCCAGCGAGCGCTTCCCGTCGAACGAGCCCGCCAACACGACCAAGAGGCTCGACATGGAGACGGACGAGCCGAACAGAAGCGCGGCGGGCGCCCAGCCGAGCTCGTCGGAGGCTCGGAAGTCGCTAGGCGCCGTGGCGATGGGAGTGATGGAGAAGAAGGCGAAGCGGCGCAAGAGCAGCTCGACCGGGGCGGCGCTGTGGCAGACGCTGTCCTCGTTGGCTCTGTCACGCATCGCCACGTCGACGAGCGAGCGCAAGAGCAGCCAACAACTAGATGTTTCCAATTCGCGGCCAGCGCGTCGACCCAGCGGTGCGCCGACTGAGGCGAGCGGCGAGCTGGCGAAGGGCGAGGGCGCCAGTGAGGCGGGCCGCCCAGTGGCGCTACAGCAGAATCCCATACTCAGCGACGGCCTCAAGCTGGGCACCGACCAGTACCTAAGCGCCGACATGTTGCGCAAGCTCTCGCTCATCTCGTCGCATTCGCAGATGAGCGCCGGTCTGATTGCCGAGCAAGACGAGAGCGAGGAGGCGGCTGGCTCCGAGTCGCCCGCTGGCGTGGGCGCAAAACGGCCCAAATCTGCGCCAGCCGACGAGCCCGCCGGCATGGCCTCGGCGCTGCGGCGCGCCTCCCGCATCTGGCTGGGCGTGGGCGGCGCGGGTAGCGGCAGCGGAACCGCGAGCAAGTCGGCCGTCACCGGAAGTGATAGCGAGCTCGAGAGTGAGGGGCCGAGTCGGGCGCAGACGAGCCAGTCGACGGGCCGGCGCCTCTGGTACAAGGGCGTGGTGAAGAAGATTCTGTTCCACTCGAACAAGCAGTCGTTCAAGGGCATCGTGACGGCCATCGAGTTGCAGCGCAAACTCGATGAGGAGCACAAGGCGGCTGGCGAGCAGCAGACGCAGAGTGTGCCCGACGAGCAACAGGCGAGCGCAATCACCAGTCAGTCGCTGGACAACAAAACCTCCGCAAGTCAGTCGACTCATCCAGCGATTGAGAATGTCCAGTCCACTTCCGGATGCTCGCCCGAACTCCAGCCGGGCGCCATGGGGCCGGCGGTCGTGAAGCGCAACTCACTAACAGTGATGCAGTCGGCGCCCTCGATCCGAATCATCGGCTCAGGCTCGTCGCTGTCGCTGGTTAGCGAGCACGTGGACACGAGCCAGAAGTCTGTCACGGCGGAAACGCCCACTTCGGACTCGCGGGCGCCGACCCGCCGTGAGCCGGAAGTGGCGAGCGAGGGCCAGCGCGTGGCCATGTCGGTGTCGTCGTCGGCGGGCTCGCTGTCGTCGGTGTCGCTGTCCGAGTCGGTGGCGCTCAACATCGAGAATCCCGCGGGCGTGGGGCGCAATACCGAGGCGGGAGTGGCAGGGGCCGAACAGGGGTGTGTCAAAGGCGCAAGTCAGCGGAGCGAGAAAAAGGCGGAAGCCAACGCATCGGCCGATCCGGGCGACTCGGACGAGCTGGCCAACGACAACGATGACGACGGGGCCACCGAAGAGGACGCACCCGACGGGGACGACGACGACGACGACGACGACGAGTCTTCGAGCAACTTGGACGCACTGGGCGAGCCTCAGGTGAGCTACCAGTTACGTAAGCTGTCTGCGGACGACTGTCTCATTATAAACCGCCACCGGCGCCAGAGCTTGGCCGCCGCTGCGGCGGCGCTGCAAAGCGAAGAGCTGCAGGCGCTCACTCGCAAGGCGGCCGAGTCTGCGGGCAAGTCGTCGGCTGATCCGCCCGAAGCGAGTGGCCTTGACAAGAGCTTGGACTCGGGTGCTGGAGTGGGCCCGGAGAACGGTGCGGGCCACGCGTTCGCTCAGAGCAACAGGCAGTCGGGTCCAGCACCTGGCGCTATCGTGGAGGGGGCGGACCAAGAGAAGCCTGCAGCACCCACTGCCACGCCCGCACCTGCGCCCTCGAGCGAGGAAGGTCGTCGCCAGTCGATCAAGCAGTCCATCGAGGCGGCCATTCACCTGTTGGTGCCGCGCGCAAAGGCCCGCAGCGCCTCCATCACGCTGGGCGCCACCGATTGCGAGCGCCGCTCGAGGTCGCAGCTGGGCACCACCATCATGGGCGCGGTCAACGTTCACAAGACCTGGCGCGACTGGCGCCAGCTACTGGGACGCAAAAAGTCCGCAGGCGCCGCCGGCGCCGATCGTCCGGTCGCGGCATCCGATGGCCCCGCGAGCGCGTTCACAGCCGACGTCAGTGTTGGCCTCGCGCCCGGCGGCGCGTTGTTCGGGGGCGCCGACTTCAGCTCGGCGCTCGGCAGCACGCCCGCGCCCATTGTCGGCTTTCTGAGCTCGCACGTGGCTTACAAGAAGCTGAGTGCCGACCAGCAGCGCGAGGCGGCCATCAACTTCGACCAGCTGATGCGCGTCAACCAGCTCACCCTGACGGCCGCCAACGTGGTCATGCTGGCCGCCTCCCAGCCACGCCCCCTCAAGCCGCCCACCAGCCCCATCAAGTTCCTCTCCAAGGGGGCAGGTCGGCGGCGGCGCCGCGCCCACTCACGGGGCCAGTCGGCCGCCTTACATGGGCCTGATGCAGGCCTGTCCGGACTGGCTGGCGTGGAGAGCGCAGCCGTGGCCGCTGTTGAGGCGGTGCCCGCACTAGGCGTAGGCGTGTCGCCCAGGACCACGACCATGCGGGTGCCGCCCAAGAAGATACGCCACAACCTGAGCGACGACCAGTTGCTGGTGTCGCGCACCTCCAAGAGGGTCGGCACAGGAAGTGGGCGAATGATCGGCCTGGGCGCAGTTGGAGCTGGTGCGGCCGCTGCCGATGGTTTGCCGGCAATCGGCGAGGTGCTTCCCGCGGGCGCCGGCAAGCAGCTTGTCTGCGACCAGCTGCGCGCCCAGTCGGCGTGTGCCGAGATGGGCGTGTCAGGCACGGGCGTGGGCGCAGTCTCAGTTGGCGGCGGCAGTAGCGGCGGCAGTGGCGCTTCGGTGGCGGTGGCGGCCGCGGCGGCGGTGGCCGCCTCGAACCAGACGCCGGGCGAGACGGACATCTCGGCTCAGATCGCCGCCGCGGCCGCTGCCGCGCTCGAGCGCCAGCGCAGGCGGGGCGAGCGCATGAGTCTGTTGCTGGAGCCGCGTTTTGACAAGAAGCAGCCGGGCGCCGAGTACCCCCTCTTCGTTAGCCACGACCTCAACCCCATCCTCAAGGACCTGGCCCAGTTGGTGCGCAAACACTGGAAGTGCAACTACATCGAGTGCTCGGCCGCCTCCAACTGGAACATCAGGCCGATCATCAGCGAGCTCACCCGCGCCCTCGAGTGCAACCAGCGCGCGCTCACGGGCCCCTCGAGCCTGGGCGACCAGTTCGAGTCGCCCACACACCGTAGCTGCGACCAGGCCTTCAGTCGGCGCCATCTCTTCCACAGTGACGGCGACGACGACGACGACGACTTGGCCGATATTTGGTCCGAGTCGTCGCCTAGCTCCTCGTGGCTTTCGTCGTCGTCGTCGTCGTCCTTGGGAAATTCGTCGAGCTTGTCCGGGTCGTCCGGATCATTGGAGTCGAACATGTGCGACTTTGACTCGGGCGCCCGGGCTCCGCGTGCCAAAACTCCTACGAATCGCGACTTCCGCTCGCCCGAGTGCGACAACTTTATTCTGGACAGCGGGCGGTGTCTGGCCGCCGGTCACAGGACGGGCGAGCGGCACGAGGAGCAGAGCTTGACAACAATGGAGCCGCTGGCGGCCGGCCGACAGCAGCGACTCGCTCATCGGCGCCGGCGGCGCCACCTGAGTAGAGTGGGTCAAAGCTCGAACTGCTCAATCATGTGATCTTTTTCGAGCGCCGCCTCTGTGCGGCCGCGAGGATTATTAATAAACGCTGTTTTGAGATTTTCCACTCCGACGGAGCCAATTTGCGCCCGTCATTTGAACAAACCAGAGCTCGCAATCTTCTTTTTGCCCACTCAAATCAGTTGCACAAACGAAAGGTCGCAAAGTTGCGAACGCGCTAGGTACCCTCACTGGTGGCGCCCGCACTGTGAGCCTAATCAAGCCGTTGAGATCTTGTGCGAGTGCTTGCGAGTAGTGCAGCCCGAAGATGGATGAGCACGCGAGTTTGTTGCCAGCGCCCATTGTTGTGGGCGCCCCGCAGAAAGAGCAGAAGCTTCCGGCCGAGCATTGATTGCGCGGCTAGATAACCTCAGGTGTGATTGCGCCCGACAGGAGTGCGCTAGCCGACTGGTCGCGCGCGTCGGCGTTGATTGATGAGCTCGGGGGTCTGTGCCTGTGAGTTGGCTAGTGTGTGGTCGCGCTCGCGCTCGGTGATGGAAGTGGAAGCCGAGCGTACATGCGAGTAAATATTCAATTTGGCGGCGGCCCTCGGGCGGCGCTCATTTGATTCTGGCCAGGTGCTCGCGAGTGTCTGACGAGCCGAGCGGCCGACTTCAGGCGGCCAACTCGTCCGAATCATCGCTGTCGCTCTCGGGGCTTTTGTACACTGGCCGCGCTGACTTCCGCACACTCTTTGCCGTCGTGCTCACGCTCGGCGGCGTTGGCGCGGCCGCTGGAGTTGCACTTCCGCCCGGCGCCGCTGTCGGTGGCGGGCTATCGGAAGTGGGTGGCTGCAAGTCGGGGCTGTGCCTGCGCAACTCAGGCCTGGCGTCGCAGGGCAAGAGGTTCTGGGCGGCGCGCAGGCGCGTCAAGTGGTCGTCGCGGATTAGATTCACGGGGCCCAGCGAGTTGATCTGGAGGCTCGCCAGGCAGCCCGAGAATGCGGCCAGCGGCTGCAGTGGGCCGCCGGCGGGCCGCAGCTGCGCCAGGCCGCCAAGGTGAAAGTCGGCGGCCGTGTTGAGCGCATTCAGCCGACCCAGCGACTGGCCCTCGTGAATGTCTAGCCCGTCGATGGCGAGTCGCGAGTTGCGCCCCGTGCGCGCCACTTCGATCTGGTGCCAAAGGCCGTCGTTGACCCGTCGCGTCGAGCGCACCAACGCCGCTCCCGAGCCCAGCTCGTAGCTCAGCTCCACAAAGCCGTCCACCAGCGCCAGCGCCAGATAGTCGGCGACACGCCCGCCACCGGAAGTTAGGAGGCGGCCCGCGAGCAGACTGACCAGCGCCGACTTGTGGGCCTGCCCAATGCGCTGGAGCGCAGCCGACGCGTTGTGTCGGTTTGCTGTGGGCGTGACGGCGGGTGCTGGCGTGGGCGTGGGCGTGGGTCCCGTGTAGATGAGCAGGCCGTGGCTGGAGCGCGTCTGGATCCTGAGCGACACGTTGAGGGTGTCGGTGAAGGTGGTGAGGCGCGCGTACTCAGTCTCGTTGAAGGTGCTGATGCCGGGGCCGGACTGCGACCTGATGGCCTGCGTGACCTCGGCCGGCGCGCCGAAGGCGAACTGCACGAAGGCTTGCTGGTTGAAGTGGACGGCGGTGTCGTTGGTGAACTCGACCCGCAGCTCGCACAGGTCGCCCGCGAAGCCCAGCCGACAGTGGCACTGACTCTTGGTGGCGGCGGCGGCGGCGGCGCCAACGCCGGCCTGCTGGCACTGCGCCGTGCCGCTCGAGTTGCAGCGCACAGCCGTCGCCTCGTCGCACGCTCGCGCCTGGATGTGGAGTGCCGGAAGTGCGCCCTCGACTGTGCGGCTCTTGGGAGGCGCCGGCGATTCGGCGGGCACACTGGCGGCCAGCTGGGCGGCGCTGAGAGTTTCGTTGCAGTGGGCCCCCTGGTAGTTGGGCATGCAGATGCAGCGCAGGTCGGCGTCGGCCAGCGACAGGCGCCGCTTGAGGTCGGCGCCGCTCGAGCTGGAGTTGCTGGTCGTCGTCGTCGTGGTGGCGCTCGCGGGCTCGAGCTGCTGGCGATGAGTGCGGTCCACCTGACACACGCCGTGCGAGTCGTCCGAGCAGTGGCCCGGCTGGCACTCCTGGCGGTCGCACTCGAACATGCCCACGGCCACGCTCCGGTTGCGCGCCATCAACTCGAGCTCGCGCCTGTTGACGCGCAGCGAGGCCACACAACCCCGGAAGCCGTGCGCGTAGCCGTAGAACGAGAAGCCTTCCTCTTCGGCTGCCTGACTGTTGCGCTGCAGCGTCGACAAGAACACCTGGTGGCCGCCCACATAGAGCAGCGAGTCGAGGTTGAGGTCGAGGAAGTTGCCCGCCGAGCTGTTGCTCACGGGCGCCTGGCCATCGATCCACATGCGGGCACCGCGCCAGGTGCGCTCGATGAGCACTCGGTGCCAGCGGTGAAGCTCCAGCGTCTGGGCACTGCGCAAGAGAGTCAGTCCGTCGCCCAGCTCGAACTTGAACTCCAGATGGCCCGCACGCAGGCCCAGTGCAATGTAGTCGGCGGCGCCGATCAAGGAGCCCGGCGTCGACTTGTTCTGGGCGACCAAGCCGGCGGCCGACGCGCCACCGCCCCCGCTGAACAGAAGGAGGCCGTGCTCGTGTTCGGGCAGGAACTTGAGCTCGAGCTCGAGCTGGCGCGCCGCGTCCGACACGCCGGCCAGACTGACAAACGACACCGGCCGCTGGCTGAACTTGGCCGCCACCACCTGCACCTGCACGAGGTGCATGTCGCTCGTGCGGGTGCGCGTCTCGTTCGGCCGGCCGCTTCTGGCGGCCTGCGGCTTGAGCTGCCGGTGGCACAGGTACAAGTCGGCGTCGCTCGCGTCCAGCGACTCTATCACCAGCGGCTCCATCTGGCGGCCCACCCGGCGACGCCTCGTTGACGCCTGCACGCCCACGCCCAAGCGCGACCAAAAGTACTTCCGGTCGTCTTGGTCCGCCTTGGTGGCGCACTGGAGCACCAGTTTGGAGCCGGGCGGCTGCGAGATCAATCTCACCTGCGAGCTTCCGGTGTGGTTCGTCGACGACGCGGACTCGCTGGCGCCAGACAATTGGTCGCTGGGGGCCGCTTCTGCGCTGGAGTTGGCGTCAGACCTGCCCGCGAGCTGGAGCTTGTAGTCGGCGTGCTGCGAGAGCTCGTTGAAGTGACATCTGTAGGTGGCCACGTTCGCGGGCTTGAGGTCGTAGATGATGAGGAGGTTATTCTGAATGTAGACGTTGTCCTGGAATAAACTGTGGCCCGAGTGGAGATTAGTCCACACCACTTGGCGTTCGAGCTCGTCGAGGTCGTGCGCGCTCGAACTACGCTCGCCGGCGCCCTCGACATCGGCCGCACTGGTGCGTTTCTCATTGGGGCGCGCGGTCTGGACACTCTCACGCCCGGCGCCCTCATTGACGAAGCTGATGATGCACTCGAGGGTGACTGAGTCGCCCGGGTGCAGCGAGGTCTTGGAGGCCACGACGCGGCCCTGGAGTGTGGCCGGGTCGAGGCGGCCGCTCGAGGCGCCGGAGTTGCGCTGCGAGTCGGCCGCGCGCACGAGCAACTTGATGCGCGCCTGCAGCAACCGATTGGGCTCGCTCGAGCGCGCCGAGCACAGGTAGAGGCCCTCGTCGGCCTGGCTCAGGTTCTGCAGCCAGAGGTTGTGGCCGATCTGGACGCTGCCCGGCGGCAGCTCGCGCCCGTCGCGCGACCAACTGGTGTCCGGCTGCTCGGCCACGCCCGTCACCTGGCAGCGCAACTCCACGTTGGCGCCCACGCGGGCGATCTTGGTCTTGGTCTCGCTGCGCCGTTCAGCGTCGCCCTCGATCGACGACTCGTCGGCCCCACCGGGCGGCCCTTCCGGCGACTCGCTGCCTTGGCCCGCTGCCGAGTCGGCGTGCCCCCGACCGGTCGCCGAGTCCACCACCTTGACCAGCGCGGGCGCGTTCTCCACGCCCACCCGGTTGCGGCCTCGACACTGGTACACGCCCTCGTGGCTCTTGGTCACGTTGGAGATGCGCAGCTTCGAGCCGAACTGGAGGAGCGGCCGCGCGGCGCCCGCCTCCAGCCGGCCGTTGTCCGTCATCGAGCCGCGATAATAGGGCCGTATGGAGACTGCCACTTCGGGGGTGTTGTGGGCGCCCACGGGCGCCAGCCACTCGACGAGCGTCGGCTGGAGGCCCGAGATGGCGAGACAGTCGAGCGAGACGCTGGAGCCGAGCTCGGCGAGCACCCGCGTAGGTCGGATCAGCAACTTGGGCAGGTGGCGCTGCGAGCCGAGTTCTGTGCTCGACTCTGTACGGGGCGTGGCCGGTGCGTGGGTGGAATTGGGCTGGGGGCGCTCCTCCTCGAGGAGCAGCTGGATAGTGTCGCGGAGCACCGCGCCGGTGAGCGGGTCGCGGGCGGCGCAGGTGTACTCGCCCGCGTCGTCGCCCGTGACCCGGTCGAACTTGAGCACGGCGTGCTCCTGGCCCGCGGCGCCGCCGGTCTGGCCGCGCGCGATCAGCGCGAAGAAGGCGCCCCGATCGTTGCGCGACCACTCGATGTCGAGCGGCACCGGATGTCCGGTGGCGAGACAGTCGAGCTGGAAGCTGTCGTTGGCGCGGAACACCAGCGGACTCGATTGGAGGACGCGCAC
This sequence comes from Boswellia sacra, assembly GCA_013180625.2. Classification (NCBI taxonomy): domain Eukaryota; kingdom Viridiplantae; phylum Streptophyta; class Magnoliopsida; order Sapindales; family Burseraceae; genus Boswellia; species Boswellia sacra. The sequence goes on from SNVD02010589.1 coordinate 43,042, forward strand.
GCGGCCTGGCCGGCGCACGACCAGCCGGGCGCCCGCCGAGTGGCGCCCGACCTCGTTCTCGGCCACGCACACGTAGTCGCCCTCGTCGTCCACCGAAATAGTGCTCAGCTGCAGCACCAGAGACCGGCCGTGATCCTCCTGGCGGGTGTTCACCTTCGAGGTGGCGCTGCTCACCTGCGTCAGGTCGTAGATGTCGAGCGTTTGGCCGCGCGACTGCGCCGCGCCCGCCAGCTGGCCCAGTGCGCTCGCCGAGGCCGCCCTGAGCCACTTGAGGCGAGGCTGCGGCTGGCCCGCCTCGAGCGAGCACTTGAAGGTCACGTTGGGCGCCGAGGCCAATTGGTACTCGTGCTCCTTGCCCGGCTGCTCGAGGACGATCGTCTGCACCTGCTGCTCGTCGGCAATGCGAACCCGGGGCGCCTCCTTGAACTCCACGTCCACAAGACTCGAGGCCTGGTTCTGGCCGTGCTTGTTGCTGGCGATGCACACGTATCGACCCTGGTGGATGGCGCGCGCCCTATGGATGGTGACCAGACTCACGGCGCTGACGAGCGGCGGCGGCTGCTTGGCCGGCGCACCGCTCGAGGCGCAGCCCACCTGTTCGCAGTGGGCCATAGCGTCGCGCGAGCCAATGTGACGCAACTCGATCCCCTCGAGCGACTCGAGCAAGGAGCCGGGCGCGCGCGAGCTTGCATCAGAGGCGCTCACCACCAAGTTCGAGTCCAGGGTGGTGTTTTGTGTGGCATTTGCAGCGGGGGCCGTGGTAGTGGCGCCAGCCACGCCGAGCACCTCGACGCGGTACCAGCGGATCTGAGGCGGCGGATAGCCTGTCGACTCGCACTGAAGAGTTGCCGTGCCGTTGGCCGACAGGCGCAGCAGTTCGGGCGCCATGTAGACGAGCGGCGCCGAGTCTGAGTCTGGCCTCAGCACAACCTCGCCGGTGGCCTCGACGCTCAGGTTGAATTCTTCGAGGCGCAACGAACACTTGAACAGACCCACAGTCTCGGCGCCCATCGAGACAACCGTTAGAATGTTCCCTTGAACCACCACGTCTGCGGGTAGTTTACTGGTTGCGTCGGCCGAAGGGCTCGTGCTCGTGCGCGCCAACTTATGGCCCGGTCGCGCGAACGGCTCGAAGCTCCACTCGATCCAATTGGGCTCCGGGTCGGGGTCTAGCTCGCCCGTAGTGCACACGAGTTCCATCTCAGCGCCCAGTGCCACTTCGCTGTACTCAGGCACGACCTCAAGCGAGGGCAACAACTTTCTCAAATTGTCCTGAGAGTAAAAGTTGAGCTCGTAGTTGAGTTGCTCCACATTGGCCGTCGCCATGGACTCGCTCTTTTGTGGGTCGCTCTCCTCAATCGGCGCCACTTTTTGTGAATCATCAGGTTGGTCAGAGTGCGGCGCGACTGTCAAGTAAATACGCTTCTCGTCGAGAATTGTCGTAGTGCGGTTCGAGTGGTCCAGCAATAGCGCCTGGCAAAAGTAGTCACCCGCATCGGCTTGCCGGAAGTTGCTCAGGAACAGGTCGAGGCCGCCCTCGCGCTGGACAGTCCAAGAGCGGCCATCGTCGCTCGTGGGCTGCTCAGTGGGCAGATCGTGAGATCCGCCAATCGAGTGGTTGTGGACAACATCCTGGGAGCCGAGCACCGAGCGTAGCCAGCGCAGTTTGAACTTAAGCTCGACACTGGAGACCCGCTCCTCGGGGACCACATTGAAGCGACACTGGACAATGTTGGTCGTATTCAGTTGGAAGGCGCGCCGATTCAGACCAAGAGATTCTTCTTTAGTTGAGTGGCCTTGAGGAGTGAGCGCCGGCAATATGGTCACTTCGAGCTGTTTGGGTCGACTGACTGAGGTACGACTTGCGGGCAGACAGACTACATCGGCAGGCTGAGATTTGTCGCTTGCGCTACAGTTCACTTGATTGTCACTGCCATCGACTTGACGTCGGACAATATTGTTGAACTCTATGACGAAAACTTGGCCTTTAGTGGGATCTAAACTCTGGCTTATTTTGTAGTCATGACGGGCACTCAGGTTCGATGTGTCTGTGATGGGAGCTAGAGCCTTGTCGGCGCAACCGAGGCCAGTTTTGTCTGGGAAATTTAACGGTTTGTTTGGGTGCGTCAAGTTTGGGGCGCAATCCAGAATCTGACTGTTGAGATCGAGTGTTTGTCCTGAACCGATAAGCGCACAGCTGAGCACAACCAGAAGTAGGAAGAGTCTGTTGGTTAGTGAGTCACACATGGTCGAGACGTTGGTGGAAGTGCTTGATGGTAAAATTGTAGATTAAGGCAAGCGTGAAAAATAGATAACAAAATGAAAATGATTCCAGCTAGAATCGCAAGATCAGCAAGCTCGTCGGCCTCTGTGTTGAGATGAAACAGCTGATTTGTCATGAAGAGCCTCGATGCGCGTGCGGCGTCTAGGTTCTCGCTTCCGGCACGCACAGCCGCAGACTTCTGCAGGAAGTCTTTTGCGCAGGATTTGTCTAGTATCTAGCATGGTAAACTTCGTCTCAAAGGTGCACCGCAGGACAGCGCTGATTGCGCAGAAGTCCTGCGTGGAGCGCCTAGCGCCCAAGACATTCAGAGTACCTCATCTCGTTAGATCGTCTCGAATTTCAGCCATTGCAGATGGTTGAATTAATTCAAAAAGTGCTCTAATCACGTTTGACAAGTCAGAACTGCCCTACCTCTCATAGAATGCGAGATGTGCGAGCGCACTGACTAACGGCTGACTGCCTGTGGCTCAGCCTCTGCTAATGCTACGGCTCTCGCTCTTTCTCCATATACCACCATCACAATTATGAGCTCAACGTTTGTACCAAGCACGCTCTCACTGAGCGCCCATTTTCGATATGGGCTTGGATCCCGACACGCTTACTTTGTGTACAGATCTTTTATTTCATAATTTTGAATGATGAGGTCGAACAAGCTTAATTTTTTCCACCATGACCAATGCCTCGAATCGAGTAATTCAAATCTTCGAGAACCGAGAATTCATCCAAGTAACTGTTGCTATAGCTCCTACTGTGCCAAGTACAAATGTCCTGCATCGATTATCTAGTAATGGTTGGCTTAACACCGACCTTGTCAGTGTGTCTGGGCGTAGCCTTATTTAGACGGCCCGCTCGTTATTGAATTCCAAATCAGTTGCGGAGTCAGTTTTGCTGCCAGTTGTCAGTTTTTCTAGCTTACTAGTTAATATATCGGTAGACGGTCGGCTAACTTGTGAGCGTTGGCGGCAATAGCCTCAGCGACTGAAGCTTGCGCCACCTGCTATCTGTGAGAGAAATATCGTCCTTCATAGAGGTCGATCATATCCTTGACGAGCAACAACTGTGTCTGTTTGTCCCAGTCTCGGTTCAACTGCCATTTGCTCTGATTCTCTTCGGAGAGGATTAATTACAGGAACATGTCTGCGTTCTTTTGATCCTCCAGCACCATCGGTGGCCACGCTGGAACTTGTTTTATTGGCGCCGATTCCTGAGAACGCGGCCGCTTGTGAGTTTGTCTGTCTGCAAATGGCCTTCTGTAGTCATTGCTGTCCTAGTGCTGTTTTAGTCATTCCTCTTCAAGATATCAGTCTCAAAGTTCAAGATGAGTCTCGGGTTCCTCGACCTCGTACTTTTGGTGGGCTCTGTGTTGGCCAGCGGTGAGTACAATCAGTAGTCCGGCTTCCAAGCACACGCCCTGTTGAGATGTTCGCCTAACGACCGTCGCCCCTCCGGTAGCCTTCATTGGGATCTATTTCACCAACAAGAACAAATCGATGGACGCCTACATGTTCGGCGACAAGCAAATGAGCGCTCTACCGGTGGGCATCTCACTCATGACCTCCTGCTTGAGTGGGCTCACTTTGCTGGGCGCCAGCGCCGAGTTCTACTACCAAGGCCCCTCCTACGCGTTCGTCTTCATCCCCATGCTACTCAGCGGCCCGATCACTGCTTTCACTATGCTGCCTGTCTTTTACCGAATGAATACTCTCAGTTTGTACAAAGTGAGTGCTACTCGACACGACGTATCAGTGTCGACCAATCTCATCAACAAACTAATTCCGGCGCTGACACAACTCGCTTTCTCCTACACGTTCTACCGCCACTCGAGAGCAGTACCTACAGAAGCGCTACGGACTTGCGGTCAAGTATATCGTGACCATCGTGTTCATGGTCCAGATGATCTTCTACAACGCCGTCGTCCTCTATCTGCCCAGCATGGCCACCAGCAACGCGCTCGGCGTGCCGCGCCTCTACTCAATCCTCTTGCTGGGCATCATATGCGTCCTCTACAGCTCAATGGGCGGACTAAAGGCGGTCGTCTGGAGTGATCTTTTCCAGGCAATGTCCATGTACGGCGCCCTGCTGACTGTCGCAGTGCTGGGCACTCTCGATGCTGGTGGCATCGGCAAGGTGTGGAATCAGGTGCAACTCAACGGGCGCGACAACCTTGCCGACTTCCTCAACCTCGACTTGACCACGCGCCATACACTGCTCGGCATCATGGCGGGCTCCACCCTGAAGCACGTCTACCTGGTGGGCGTGAATCAGGTGCAAATTCAGCGCGCACTCAGCCTGCCGAGCCTGAGACAAGGCCAGATGTCATTCGTATTCTGTTCGATATGCGGCGCCCTCATGATCCTCCTGGCCAGCTACTTGGGCGCCGTGCTGGTGGCCGCCTACCGCTCCTGCGACCCCTACCTGGGCGGTGAAATACCGCGCCGCGACGCCGTGCTCGTGCACTATGTCGCCCATCGGCTAGCCGACATTCCAGGTCTGCGCGGAATCTTTGTGGCTGGCATCTTCTCCGCCACCTTGTCCACGCTGAGCTCGTTTGCGAACTCCATGGCTGCCATCGCTATCGAGGATTTCGTCAGGCCCCTGCTGGCACTCCGACGCAGGCAGCCACTGTCCGACACAGCAAAAACCTGGCTAGCTAAGATATTTGCGATCACTTTCGGCATCATCTGCGTCCTGATGGCCTATGTAATCGAGAAGGCAAACTCGCGCATGCTTCAGATCACCACCACGATGTTCGGCGCCATCGGGGTCCCCTTTCTGGCCTCCTTTGGCTTCGGGATCTTCACACGTTTCGTAAACACCTGGGGCATCTTGGCGGGTTTCGCCGCCACCCTCTCGCTGGGCGCCTACATCACAATCTACCAGAGCTTCTTCAAGCCCGGCCTACGACCCCAGATGCCTGTCTACTTCAACCAGAGGTGCGAGGCCGTCTTCAACGGCTCTTTGCCGGCCAGCTCGCTTTATTCTGTCGTCGATCAGTTTGGTTACGACGCTCATAGTTTGTACGAACAGGCTGCAATCACCAATCTCTACACGATGTCCTTCACTCTCGACCAAATCTCCTACATGATGTTGCCGCTCGTGCAGACTATCATCATGATGTTTGTGACGCCCATAGTAAGTCTGCTGACGGGCGGCTGGCGGCAACAAGTGGACGACGAGTTCCTCGTGACTGCCCTCAAGAAGCGCTCCTCAGTTCCGACCAGTTATGTGGACTCGCCGATAGAGAAATCGCTCGCTCAACTCAAAGAGCGATCTTTCAAGAGATTTGACGACACTTTAGAAAACGTGGCGGACAATCATATAGTGAAGAACATGACTGAATCGGGAGGTCAGGTTCCAGGTATTGTCAAAGATAAGGAGCGATGACGAGATGACGGATTGTTGACTTCTTTTTGCAAATCACGACGCCTCTGTCTGGAGATCTCGAGCTCTTGTTAAACTCTCATTCACCGACAAAACTGCTAAATTGATTATATACGAGTGCTAGAACAGCACCATATTCAGCCACTTCTCGAGTTTCTCCAGATGAAGTCTTTCACAACAATATGGCAAAAAGAGCGATGACAAAATAGTCACAAAGAAATGAAGAATATGATGATTTTTTATCAGGATGTACTTACTGTACATCAACCGGATGCGAT
>SNVD02010591.1:0-300000 GCA_013180625.2 Boswellia sacra
GGATCAAGACCTCCACTTCACGAGTGGTGTCAAGATTGATTAAGAAATTAAATATAAATCATATTGAATAAACATTATAAGATTAAGATTATTAAGCACATATAAAGGGTTAGAGAATCCTTATTCTCATATCAAGGGTTTCACCCTTTCACCTTAGCAAAAGAGAAATTAGAAGAACATTATAATAGAAAGAAAATAAAATGTAAGAAAAAGAAAATTCATTAATAACATAAAAACACAAAACACAATACAAGATCCTAGCCAATGCCAAAATGTTCCAGCCAAGGCCAAGATGCCCTAATGGGTCACAAGGCACCTCTATTTATAGATACATCCAGGGGCAAACTTGTCAAATTACATGGTCATAATTGTCAAATATTAGTTGTAAATATCTTTGACAATTGGGATCATTAGGCACCGACTTTGACCATCAATTTTGACATCGAAATGTTGTGAATTTTAATCACATGTCTTCATGAAAGTTGTAGATATTCTCTCAGCTTTCTAGAACATATTGATTTGCACAATTTGGATACGTATTTTGAGAGATACGGTCCAAATACTGAGGCCTGGTCAGACTGGGCCGAGACTGTAGATGGGTTCACTTCAAGCCCAATTGTGGTCCACTAAGAGCCCGAATTTGATGATGCTTGTGAAATGCAATCTTGTAGACAATTGAATCGGCTTTCCAAAATATTAAGATTTGCACCATTCTGATTTATAAATAGAGAGTTATACTCATTTTACCAAACCTGTAACAAAACCAAAATTAAGAGGAATTAACTCCAAAGATGCAAATGCTACAAATATGCTTAAGTTGAGGAATTTAATGACACTATTAATGCAATATGATGAACTAAACTCTTATTAAACATGCATATTTAAGTGTTCATCACACCCCACAACTAGCTTATTGATAGTCCCTAGCAATTAAAGCGTTATTATTTAGAAGTGATTTATAGAATTTTACATCCAAGGTGGTCATTATTGCACTTTCCTTGATTTTATCCAAATAAACAAACTCTCAACCAATTATTATTATTATTATTTTTTTTATGACTCATGTACCCTTCAGTTAAGATATCAATAAACCTCCTTTTTGTGCTCAGTTAACACATGACTATGGGGCTTATTAGAAAGAAGCCATATCGGTTCTAATATTTGTTAAGGCTAACAACTTTAGGTAGGGGCATTCATTTATTTTATATATATATGTGTTTTTTTTTTTTAGAAAGAATGCATCTTTAACCCATGTAGCGAGCCTTAGGCTAATGGCTCCCAGACCAGTTGGCCTTAGGGCATTAGGTGTTAAGACACCCTTTCGAGCTTAACGACTCGGGTTGTCGATGTTTTATTTTTGCTTAGAAACTTGTGGATAGTGCAATGTTCAATCCCATTAAGCTTTCTCCTTAATCCATGTAGCGAGCTTTGGGCCAATAGCTCCCAAAACAGTTGGTCTTAGGGTATTAGGTGTTGAGGCACCCCTCAGGCTTAATTGCTCGAATTAAGGAGGCTCGAGACCAAAACTTTATCCACAAGTGCTATTATTTTTGCTTCTTTTTTTGTTTTTGCTTTTTTAACTTTCCCCTTCCTTTGTGTTGTTATCCTAAACAAAACAAAAGAACTCAATATTACAACATTTCATTTTGCCACCCACAATCATGCATCAAGTATGTGTGTGTGTGAAGAAAGGTTCATGAATACTTGCTTAACGAGTACATAAGCACACAATTTTTTTAAATGATAAGGTTATGAGAGTTCATAAATTTGAATAATTCAAAGTGAAATGAATAAGACCTCCTTGTTATAAAATTCAAAAATAAAGTCTAAATAATATCAAGTTAGCTAAAATGAGTTCATAAGATCAAAATAAAATGACAAATTGGTTAGAATGGGTTTCAAGAGTTCAAACTGGCCCTCCCTACTCTGCCATTCCTGACCCAGAATGCGTCTCAAGAGGATTTGAACTCCTTACACCGCACTATGAATCTAATTACTAACTCGCTTTTTTTTTTTTTTGCAAGAAAAAATAAAATTTCAAGACACACTTATGTCTACTATCCTTCCCCGCCAACCAAATGAAACATTGTCCTCAATGTTTAAATGTAGAGAGATGAAGTATAGGAGACATTACCTGAAGCTTCTGTTATTCAAGAGAGATGACCTGAAAAACTCATAAAATAACATGCTAAATGTAAAATAAAATAAAAGATAAGAGAAAAAATTATAAATGGAGATTCAGATCCAATTTGCACTTTTTGTTTTGCCCTCCTGCCCAATTAATTTGAGTACTAGCTGGGTCAGGTTCATACTCAACTTCTTGTAATTTGTCAAGTAACTCACCAGCAGAAGTGGTAGAAACAAGGATCTTTCTCGCTGAATGAGCGATAAAATTTTGTTCCACAGCTGCATCAACAAAACTTATCAAAGGATCAAAGAAATTTTTAATATTCAACAAACCTATAGGTTTTTGATGGAGATTCAGTTGGGCCCAAGAGGCAATTTGAAAAATTTCTTCACGAGTACCAAAGCCACCTGGTAAAGCAATAAAGGCATCTGAATTGATGAGCATATGTGCCATGCGTTCATGCATATAGGAGACCTGTAACTCCTTCCCAACCGTTTTTCCAACAATACTTTCTACAGCCAAAGCTTTAGGAATAACTCCTAAAACTTGAGTACCCCCTACATGTGCAGCTGTTGACACACAACCCATTAACCCGAGGCTACCTCCCCCATAAACCACATGAATCTTTCTTTCAACCAGTAGTCTACCAAGGTAATTTGCTACTTCTATAAACTCCTCACTTTTACCCGGTCGAGATCCACAGAATACACATATCCTTTGGATTCGACGTTTTGAAGTTCCCTCCATGTCTATGCAACTCTCTAACTATGTGTGAAGAAGAGAACAAGATATGTGGTATTTATGGAGTGCAAAAAGGTATGCTAATGATGATATCTATCTAGGTAGCTCGATTGTTTGTTGAAAAAGTTGACAATAATGCACAAAAATTCAAAAGATGATGAAATAAGACACCATAAGTCAAACAAAAGATACAAATTCAAAAATGACAGCTATGAGGTATTAAAATTCAAAAATGATGGCACGCATGCATATGTACAGGTAGTTGTGACTGTGGCTCACATCTTCCTCTGGTTTTACGTATAGAAACGGCTTAAACACCTTCTATGAGTTGGAGATATGCTTCCCATCCAGTTTTCTTATAAACTGGCAAACAGGGTCGTTTTGAGTCAGATTCCCAAGACTATGAAGAAAATGAGAGAGAAGAAAAGAAAATGGATGCAAGGTAAGCAACAGTTTTTAGGGAACTGAAAAACCGACTTTAAAAGTCACGGAGTACCGTATCCGCCACTTGACCGGAAAACAAAATAAAAACACACAACTAAAATAAACAGACATAAAATAAAATAAAAACAAACTAGAAATGATAGCAAAAATCAAGAATAAAAATAAAAATATGGCACCGATGGATGAAATTTGAACAATCGTAAAAAAAAGCCAAATGAGGAATCTCTTCGAAAGTAATTTACCACGGTAAAAAATATGCCATTGAGGTGGTACATTTCTTTTTCCTTTATTTGTAAGAATGGAAGAGATTACCACTAGTTGAATTTGTTTGTCCTTGAGGCATGCGTTCTTGAGTGTGGATGTTTCTTCCTGCCTTTGTTCAAAATATGGCTCCCAACTCTTAATCTCTTTTACCTGTACAAAATCAAGCAATGAAAATTCTTTAGAAGCAATGGGCACTAGTTGCATATTTGCTTCAAATGAACTAGTTAACCCAATTTTTGAAGGACTTGACAAATTCTCATTTTGGATATAGTATTCCACATTAATCTTATTAGCTTCCTCATGCATCATGCTTGAAAAATTCATTATTGTCAAAATTTTGGTTGTGTTCCTTTGCATGATGACATGAGGGCATAAGTGAGGATTCGATATCTTCCTTGTTAGGTGTAGGTTTATTAACCTCTTCCTTACCCCTTGAGATTGATTCATCATCTTTCTCATAAGGGTTAAGAATATGTTCTTTATAAACCTTACCATCATGAAGAGTACTTACCGAATCTTCGTCTAGATGTTGGCCCCTTGGATTACTCACATGTGGATTGATGGAGTTTGGCTCTAGTTGAGATGGAAACTCACCTTTCTCATGAGGACTAAGTGCAAATGCAAGCTTTTCAAGAGTATCGTTCAAGTTCGCCATAGTTTGAGCAGTTTGACTATTAAAAGCCTCTTGCTTTGCAATGAATGAATTCAATGTTTCTTTAAGATCCTCATAAGATGCATGATCATAAGATTTTTGAAAATTTTGATATGATTGAAAGGGAGGTTGGTAAGATTGTGCATGATTATCCTTCCTCCGATCAAAATTCAAGCGATTTTTCCATCCAAAATTTTGTGAGTAAGAATTAGGATTTGACCTTTGGAAAGTGTTTAACACATTGGTTTGGTCATGGAGACCTTTCCTAAAGGTAGGCATATTTGGGCAATCATCCGTTGGATGACCACTAGAATTACACGTGTGACAGACATTTTCTTGCATAGATCTCATTTCTAAATCCTCGATTCTTTTAGCTAGGGATGCAAATTTGACATGAAGATCATGATTTTCCCTAAAGTTATAAATGCCTCTACTAGATGTTTTTGGCATCTCATAGGTGTCAACATGACTCCAATTTTGGGCATTTTTCGCTAGTAAGCTTAGGAAATCCATGGTTTCATGGTTGAAATATTTTGCATCATGAGAGAAGACTATGCATGATTGTGCACAAGTTCTTATGTAATCCATTAATGTTCTTGGTTGGGCATGAGCATGTTTTTCAAAGAAGATGAGTGGCTACAAATAATTCTATCAACTAATGCAAAAAGAAAGAAAAGATTAACACATGCAAGAAAAATAAAAATAGAAATGGGGAGAGAAAAGATGAACACATACAAATAAAAATAGAAATGGGAAAAGAGAGTACTTACAATTTTGTACGCCAAATTTTACCTTCCCCGGCAACGGCGCCAAAAACTTGACACATCCGAAAAAGGATTGTCTCCCAAGTATAGGAGTGTCGAAGTAATAAAACCCGGTGAGACCGGGGTCGATCCACGAGGAAGGGAATTTAAGCGTTACAAATTATAAGCTAAACAAATGTGATATGGATGATTCAAAGAGGTGACATGATAATATCAACAAGTATGTAAGATGGTAGGTGGTATTACCGACCATTCAAATATAAAACAAAAAGCAAGAGGAGGTAAAACCATCCATGGAAATAGGTGGTATAACCAACCATAGTAAATTAAAGAACAATTTCATAAGGTGGTAGAACCTACCATAGTAAATAAAATAAAAAGTTCATAAACAATAGAATAATTAAAATACAAGAGGAATTAACACAATAACAATGAAGGCTAAGGTTAGGGGATCCGCCCTTGATATTTCAAATAAGGATAATTAACCCATTTTAGTTATATGAATTATATTTGTTTCATTACCAATATTTATACCACTTCTTGTAAATGGGTTCAAGCATCCAATGTGCCAATCACCATATGTCTACAACAAATCAAGGTTCCTAACTAGATTCGTGTCGGTAAGGAAGAACCATACATCATCTAGAAAGGATCCAAGCATTTGATGTGCCAAGGATTGTCGACAATGGATCAAGACCTCCACTTTACGAGTGGTGTCAAGATTGATTAAGAAATTAAATATAAATCATATTGAATAAACATTATAAGATTAAGATTATTAAGCACATATTAAGGGTTAGAGAATCCTTATTCTCATATCAAGGGTTTCACCCTTTCACCTTAGCAAAAGAGAAATTAGAAGAACATTATAATAGAAAGAAAATAAAATGCAAGAAAAAGGAAATTCATTAATAACATAAACACACAAAACACAATACAAGATCCTAGCCAAAGCCAAAATGTTCCAGCCAAGGCCAAGATGCCCTAATGGGTCACAAGGCACCTCTATTTATAGATACATCCAGGGGCAAACTTGTCAAATTACAAGGGCATAATTGTCAAATATTAGTTGTAAATATCTTTGACAATTGGGATCATTAGGCACCGACTTTGACCATCAATTTTGACATCGAAATGTTGTGAATTTTAATCACATGTCTTCATGAAAGTTGTAGATATTTCTCTCAGCTTTCTAGAACATATTGATTTGCACAATTTGGATACGTATTTTGAGAGATACGGTCCAAATACTGAGGCCTGGTCAGACTGGGCCGAGACTGTAGATGGGTTCACTTCAAGCCCAATTTTGGTCCACTAAGAGCCCGAATTTGATGATGCTTGTGAAATGCAATCTTGTAGACAATTGAATCAGCTTTCCAAAACATTAAGAATTGCACCATTCTGATCTATAAATAGAGAGTTATACTCATTTTACCGAACCTGTAACAAAACCAAAATTAAGAGGAATTAATTCCAAAGATGCAAATGCTACAAATATGCTTAAGTTGAGGAATTTAATGATACTATTAATGCAATATGATGAACTAAACTCTTATTAAACATGCATATTTAAGTGTTCATCACACTCGACTCCCGGCCCTAGGTATCTAGTTTTGGGCTTGAAAATAGCTTGAAAACATTTATTTTGAGGGATTCTGAACATTTTTAGAGACCTTCTTCAGTTTAATATTTTTTGGTGTTCTTAATGTTCTCCTAAGGTGTCGGCACTGGGTAAGGTTCGACTTCTGGTTAAATTCAAAATTTAGTAATTATTTGTAAACATGTTTAAATGATTTATTTAGATTAGCTTGCCTTGATCAGGTATACTTAGAAATAATTATGTCATGTTTAGTTTAGGATTAGTGGTGGTTAATTAGTAATTAATTGCCATGATTAGTAGTTTAATTAAGCATGTTTAGTAGTTAATTATTTAATTAATTAGCTAGTAATTGGTTATTAATTAGTGTTTCATTAGCTGTTAATTGCGCATGATTAGTAGATAATTAGTAGTTAATTATGTGGTTAATTAGAGATTAATTAAGCATAATCAATGGTTATTTAGTAATTAACTATACATTTTTAGTATAAATTAATTGATGAATTATGATACTATAAAGTAGAAGTATAAATTAATTGATGAATTATGATACTACAAAGTAGAAATCACATATTTAGATTCCCAAGTTATGCTTATTATCGTTGATGTCCTTATTTGATGATGGAGAACCAAACTTTGGAATTCCTCATTTTATAATGATTTAGTTTATTTTATTACAATTATGTGGAATGGTTGTAATCTCTAATCCCTTCCCCCATATTTGATAGAAATATAATCTATTCTCCTCCCTCTTTTTATGAATGTATATAAACTATTAACATCTCATATGTAATAAAAAGATAAAAGCAGTTGTTTGCATAATAAAATGTAGGATCAAGATAGGAGAGAATTAATGACATAGAATTTAGAACTCATCAGTAAACACTTAGTGAAGACCGGATTAACGTTCGAGCAGGTGTACTCGGTACCTAACTTTTTGAACTCAACTCTGAAGGGGTGAAAGGTAGTTAGGTCCAAAGAAGCAAGGGATCTATTGTCGTCACTCAATTTTTCCCGTGATTAATTACTTGGGTGGCAACTTCTTTGTATCTTTGGGTCTTGTCTCAGTGACTTGACTTGTATGACCCTCCCAGCATCTGAAAGGAAACTTTGAAGAAAGCAGTGCCGAGGTTGCAAGTGCTTGGAGCGGGATGAAAGCCCTGCTCATAGGCCCCGTAGCTGGTGGAAGCCTAATAGCTATCAAATTCATCATCTCTAGCATCTGTTCTTATGGCATCCATTTATGCCATCGTTTGGTCCATACCACTCGAAGGATCTTGTTTGGCCATAGTTTCCTCTTCTTCTAATTCTACCCTTTCTATTGTGTCTTCTTCTATCTCCACGGTTTCAACTCTATGCAAACGACCTTGTTGCCTAACCTAAGCTATAATGACTATAAGCACGAGGGGTTAGCATGATGCATGGATCACTACAAGAAAATGGGTATATATTGTGGCCTTCTACGACAGTTTTTAAAAATCACATTAAATAGTGATACATGCATACTATTTATGGTGGTTTGTCTAACCACCGTATAAAGGGTGTAGAAAACCCCAAACCGCATTTACCCTAATCTTGGCCATGCTCTCAATTTCTATCTCTCTCATCTCTCCCTAAACTCTGCCAACACATCCTCAATCTCTCTATATCTCCCTTTCACTCACTGTCCTTGCAACTTCTCAAGACCAAAACAATGGCAACTTTGGACTCTAACGTTCTAATGGTACCAATTGACGAGGTGTCAGGCGAAGCCAACTAAACAAACGCCAAAGCCCATCTCAAACCAAACAAAGCTAGATTAGATTCTCTTCTTGAGAGAGCTAGCTAGAAAGAGGCAAAGCTTAGAGCACGATGGCTTGCACATGGAGTGCATCCGATTTGGTTGTGTTAGCAATCGCTTTATTCATTGAGTGCTTGTTTTTTATTTTTCTAGGGAAAAAAGTTGTATTAGATGTTATATGCTTTTTGTTTGAGAGGAAAATATAGCGGATTCGGTTTTTAATAGATGAAATTTTGACTGGTTAAGTGTGTGAATGATTTTGCGATGTACCCTAATGCTATAAATGTGATCATTTCTCGTGATATCGATGCCATTAGATCTGGAAATGATAGCATTTGATAATCAATTATTTATGACATCGATCATGCGTTAGATATGGAATGATAATTGGCTCAGTTAAGTTGCTGAAATTTGAATTTATTAGTTTAAGATTCAAAGTTTAAATAACTGCAATTTGATAGCACTACAAGAAAAGTTGGATACAGCAACATGTTTTTCGCAACACGCACTGATGCATGTTGCTGAATGATGCATTTCGCAACGTGCATTTCTTGTGTGTTGCGAAAAGTTTCTAAATTTTCTTTTTAGCAACGCGCATGTAATGCACGTTGCGAAAAATTATATTTTGCAATGTGCAGAAAATGCACGTTGCTAAAACTATCGAATTCAGCAACATGCTCAACCCGCATGTTGCGAAATGTCTTATTGTAACTTTTTATAATTTACTTTTTATTTCATTGAAATTAAAATTTTTTAACATAAAAAATTTAACTAATATTGAAATTTTAAAATTTTAAATATTTTTTAACATTAATATAGATATATTAAAATTAAAAAATTTTAACATAAAAATTTAACTAATATTAGAATTACAAAAGTTTAAATATTTTTGAACTTTCAATATGGATATATTAAATTTAAAATTTTTAATCTTAAAAATTTAACTAAATTAGAATTTTAAAAATTATATAGAAAATTATATAGCATTAGAATTTTGAAAATTTAAATATTTATCAACATTAAATATTTATTTAAATAATATAACTTTATGATTTAATATAGATATATTGGAAATACCTGCACTCCAAGAATTTTTAAGATATTTATTACTTTTCTTTTTGTCTATTTATGGGTTTTTAAAAAATCAGTCAAATATAATAAGTCGAACTTACCTCCTCAATACATTTGTCATTTTTAAATGTTTTTAAATTACAAATTTACTAAACATATAAATTATAAAAACCTTATAAATGCGACATAGATAACAGCCCTAGTTTCCGTTTCTTCTCTAAAACATCGCCACCTCTTCGCACTCCTCCTCTCTCTCACTCACACACGAACCCGATGGCGAGCAAGAATTGTTGGCCTCTCTGTCTCTCGGCGTTGTGTATCTGACATCATTTTCTATTTTAACATTTGCAAGGTTCGAACATGGGACAAAAATTCAAAGGCAACTATTTAAGAAAATAAAAGAGACAGAAAACCCATTTTCTTTTGGCGCGGATGTCGCCAAAGATTTCACAAAATCTACTCTTCACCATGCGTGAAAACCAAACTGAAGCCATGGTTCTGCAGGTCAGTAACCTAATCTCTTTCAATTCAACTTTTCTAATCCAAAATGTGGTAATAAATTAAAACATAAACCATAAAAAACTGATTGAAATAAGGTAACCATGATAATTCTGAATTTGTTTGTATATGTGTTTGTGTTTCACTCGATTTGTTTCAACTGGGTTCTAGTGTTGATTAGTATTTGATAACGATAGAAATCAGATAAATTTATCTGCCCTTTTTGTTTAGATGGTTGTGGTGGATAGTAATTTGTGTATTTAGTTGAAGAATTGTCGAAGTAGTTACGGAGGGCTTGGAGTTATTTGTTTGGAGCGATTATTGGTTAGTTTGATTATCTTGAATTTGATTCTGTTTGTGTTGGCTTTGAAATTTCAGTTATGGATCATTTAGTTGTAAAGCACTTATTTATTTGCTTATGCTTACCAACTGTTTGATAAAATGCCTCTCAATTTGAATGGTAAAATATATTTTTCTTTTTGGAGGACATTAACGTTGCTACTAAGCCTGCTAGGAGAGGTGAGCAGATAATTGCTTTTGTTAACTCCGCCTTAAATAAATTTGGTATTTAAAGTATGTTGCCAAGTGATGCAACAAAAAAAGATATCCTTTACTGGATGCATTGGAGATGGGGATTTGGTTATTGTTTATGAGAGGCACGACTCGATGAAAGCTGTTAAAGTGTCTAAGAGTTCTGTACTTCAGAACCGGTTTGGTGTATTTAAACATTTTGACTGGATTGGGAAGCCCTTCGGGTCCAAGGTGTTTAGCAACAAGGGTGGATTTGTTTAGTTTTTAGCTCCAACTCCAGTTTTGTGGACCTTGGTTTTGAGCCATAGAACTCAGATTCTTTATATTGTAGATATTAACTTTGTGATCATGTACTTGGAAATTGTTCCTGGCTGTCTAGTTCTGGAGTCAGGGACCGGAAGCGGATCTTTGACAACGTCACTTGCCAGGGCTGTGGCTCCTATAGGACATGTATATACATTTGATTTCCATGAGCAAAGGGCTGCCTCAGCTAGGGAGGATTTTGAGAGGACAGGAGTTAGCAGCTTAGTCACTATGGGAGTTAGAGATATTCAGGGTGAGGGATTTCGAGCTGAGTTATCTGGATTGGCTGATTCTGTTTTTCTAAACCTACCACAACCTTGGCTGGCCATTGCTTCAGCTGCAAAAATGTTGAAACAAGATGGGATTTTGTGCCCTTCTCACCATGTATTGAGCAAGTACAACGCTTATGTGAATCTCTTGGACCCAAAGGGCTGATTTAAGATTCAATTATCGACTAAATGGCAAAATATTGACCTGATTTACCCATGTTGTTGATCCATATTTTTGTAGAAATTAGGCAGGATTATGTTTTTTGTCAATGTAGGTTCTATGTCCCATTTCTTGATTTAATTGCAGAGTAACTCTTTGAATCCAAAAAAAAAAAGGGCTTCATTTTAAACTATAACTTCTTGTTTATTTCTTATATTTTGTGTTCTCGAGTGAGGAGATAAGGATTTTTATGTTTAAGCTCTTCGATTCTCTTTTGTAGGATATGGGGCAACATAGAATATTGGTTCTCATATGGAGCGACAAGTTGACCATTGCCTCAATCTCTTTGGTAATTCTTTATTTTCAATTTTCCATTACAATTTCTTTAGCTATTCATGTTAATACGTACATAGCTGAATTTATGTGAATTTAAATTCTTACATAAAGAATGGTAAAACCTTTGCTGTTTGATTACTAGTTAAAATAGTATTAGACATAAAGCAAGCTTTATTTTGTAACTAATTAAATGAATGTTTCAGATGGTCATGAGCATGGGGTGGTCGAAGTTACTACTTTATGATGCAAAGTTGAATATGAAAACAAAATGCAACTAATGTAATTATTATACATGAAAATGACCCGCATATTTGTACTAAAACCTTTCTAATCTCAAGGTTAAATATGGTTATTGCTTCGTTTCCCAATATTCTTATTAGTGACTCTAATTGCTTTCTTATTATCAATTCTTAATTATAAACTGAAAAATAACTTTTTTACTAGTAGCGGGTAATTTTTTTATTTGAAAAATAATTGCAAATTTTTTTTTCTTTTTTTCGTTTAGGGAATCATGTTCTTGAAATTGACACTTCATATATAGTGAAGGGAAATTGTATTTTATTTATTTATTTCATTTTTTGTTGCAGTTATAACTTTAAAGATATTTATATACCTTTGTGAAATTGTAAATTCACAGAATATGTAATATAAATATGTTTTTATTACTATTTTGTATGATAAAATATAAGTAGCATGTTTAAATATTGTAATTTTAAAAAAAATAAAAAAAGATAAAGGTTGATATTTAAATAATATTATTGTTTAGAGTAAATATTCTATTTGACTATTTTTTTTCTATAGGTCTTTCAGTTTTAGAGCCTTGAGAAAGTATAAACATTTATACTTTCTTATTTTGGTAAGATGAAGGTCTGGGAGTGGATTGAGGATGGTATTCCAGTAGCAGAGCTTCAAGTTCAAGATCAACGCTAATGTTTTTATTTTCTTTAAGTCGTTTAGGATTGTATTACAAATTAGTTACAAGTACTCATATCTATGATATTTGTGATAATATTTATCTTAATAAAATTTGTGTTTTTGTTATATATTATTGTTTTTCGATAATTTATGTAGTAATGTATATGTTTAAAAATAAAGACGTATTACAAATGAACAAAAAAAAAATGGATCTTCAATTATAAAAATATTCTGTAACTTTTCGCAACACGCAAATCACGTTGCCATATTCACGATATAGCAACATGCGCATGTTGCTAAAATCATATTATATAATTTTTCGCAACATGCAATGCGTGTTGCCGAAACTCTTTTCCCATTTGTCATTCTGCAACGCACATTGCGCGTTGTCGTTGATGCCTACAGCAACGCGTATTGCGCGTTGTTGAATCTCTATTACTCTTATCTTTTGGCAACGTGCATTGCGTGTTGCCAAAAACTATTTTGCAACATACAAAATTGCATTTCACAACATACGCGTGCGCGTTGCGGAAAGTACTTAACTTTTCGCAGCAGCAAAAACAGCAACGTGTGCTTGCGCGTTGCGAAAACCTTTTGGCAACGCAAAATGCGCGTTGCCATAGCCTATTTTTCTTGTTGTGTAGCTACTTACACAATCCAGTAGTTATGCTAACGTGGATGTTTTTTTTTTTTTAATTTTACTTTGCCTCTTTTGATAAGTTTCTAGATGAATCATGGTTTTCTTAAGAACAATATTAAAGTTGTATTGTCATTTTGAGGAATTTTAGCTTAAATAATACCATTTTGATGGAAAATAGTTGTCAAATTTATAGTGAGTATTAATGCGTAAAATGGTGCAAATGGCAGCCAGTCACGTGATGACTTTGGCTGAGATCATGTTGAGCAGGTTCTTTCTCCTTTCCCTCTCCATAAATGCATTAAAATTTTATATATGCACAAACACACACACACATGCTAGTGATAGCTTGAAGGAGTCTTGTTAATTAGTCTATTCTTTGAAAAGAGTTAATAGAATCTATTGCCAACTTTAGATTCCACAAATTTCTACTTCTAGACTATCTAATTGATTGTAGGTGACACAATCACTGCTTCAATTTTTTTTCTAAACCCATATGCATTGAAATTTTGTAATTTCTTTAATTTTATTCAAATATATATGATTGTAGTCTTAGAATAGTGCTATATCGAACTTCAATAGAAAACCCCGTATGATCTGTCCGCTTCTATAAGCTGCTTTTGGGAAAAATTGCTTTTAAGTACAGCAAATTAGGTGAAGCGCTTTGGACTAATCTCTTGTAGTAGTGCCACACGCGCGCACGCGCACACAAAAAAAAAACACACACACACACAGACACAGACAGATGTATATATATTGCTGGATGCGGCTTACCCGCTTTAGCTTTTACCAAGTCTTAGTCTTGCTCTTGCAAAGCCATGGACCATGGAGGAAGATACACTTCTTGTTCATTACATAGCTCACTGTGGTGAAGACCGTTAGGATTTGCTAGCAAAACATTCAGGTAATTAATTAATAAAGTTATAAATATTATTCTTTGGACTAATACTTATGATTGTAGTCTTGAATATTGTGTGAACTATATATATATATATATATATATAAAATTTATTTTAATGGTTATTAGTAAACAATTACTAGTACTTAGTTTACAAATGGTCAAAGCTAAATAGCATTTATAACCTTGTCTCGCGCATTGTTTTAATGAAATGATAATGATAATGATATTGAACTCTTCATGTGGTTGAAAAGCCAGTAGATCAGGAAGGTGGAAAAAAAAATTGAAAACATAAAAAAGAAATGGGTTGATGTTCGATCTGATGAAGAATGCATGGGAAGATGATTTTTTTTTTGGCTATTATTGTTATTATAACTTTTAGTAGTTTTTTTATTTGGATTTGCTTCTTTTTCTTCTTTAAATGAAAATGATGAAGAGCGAATTCAGCATTTTTGGCTACTAAAATTGTGTTAAAAAAGCTGCAGAAACTGGAAACTTGCGTTGAAGCTTATTGGCCATATATCCTTACTAGTACTTTGTATAATTCTATTGCTTAAGATAAATTATATAATATTAACTACTTTTGAAAAAATAGTAAATTTAAAATAGTATCTGTTTTCTTTTTATTACCATATCACTATTTTTTTCCCTTTATTTTAGTTTATTCTATATATAATATGGTTTGCTCAAAATAATAATTAATTTGAGCCTTTAAATTGTCTCCAATGTTATAATAATTGAATTGACTTAATTTATTTCTATTGTTTTGAATTGAAATATAGCATATTCAATGGGCCCATCACACTGCTAGAAAAATCCAACTCAAAGGAATCGATTACTATCTCGAAGTAGGGCACTGGCACTCACCTTCTGAGCATACCATCAACGAGAGATAGTATCTAATCCTCCTCTGCTCTCTTTCAAATATATTAATTAATAGAAATAATTGCAAAGAAACAAAGGGGTCAATCAACTAATTAAAAAGTCTGATCAGTTGAAACGGGATAATCGAATTTAATGTTATATTTTTTGGCAATTGCACGCACTTTGACTGAAAAGGTTAATAATTAATAAAAGCTCTCCTAATTTATTTGTTTTGTTTTCTTTAATTATTTAATTTTTAGTTATGACTTGGAGCTACACATGGTTCATAAAATTAAAGATCCCTATGGTAAGAACTAGATAACTGTTGTTGGACTTCTTTATATATTATATAAAAGCAATTGTAAAGCTTTGTAAAGGTGCATAAATGCTTTAAAGGGCATTTATTAACATTGTCTCAAGCATTTATATTTTGTTTTGTGTAATGGGATCCGTCTACAGTACATCCGATGTACCGGTATATCACTTGTCAATTTTTTGTAAATTCAGTGTAAGAGTTGTAAATCTTTATATAAAAATCGTAAATGTGAAAAAAAAAAGTTGTAAATTCTCATTTACGACTTTTATACAATGATTTACAACTTTTACACTAGTTTACAAAAAATCGAAAATAGTTTCATTTACAACTTTTACACTCCATATTTACGATTTTTATACAAGAATTTACAACTTTTATACTAAAAATTACAAAAATTTAGAAAAGTGATGCACCGGTACAACGGATGTACTGTAGCCAAAGCCTAATGTTTTAAGCCACGTATTTGTTTTCCTTTTACAAATAAAAGTATATCACTTGCTTGCAAGATTTATTTACAGAATCTATAATATTCATGGACCAAGTTAAAACACGTGGAAACCATTTCTTAATTATCCAATAACTAGAATTTTTGGCAAATATTTACCGAGGCCCCCACGCTTTAAATGATTATTTCGGATTTCACATTTTGTTTGGGAAGGTTGTTCAAGTTTGTTGTGTTCTATTTGGTTTTTTTGTTCCCCCACCATTTCTTTTATGCTTTAGCTACTTAAAAAGGTTTTGTTAACATTGAAATTTGTCAACTCTAATTTAAGGAAGATTAGATAGAGAGAGAAGGGAGTATAATCTAAGTGAATTTGATTTGCAGGTAGACATTTTCAAGTAAATAGTTATATTATTAGCAGCTAAAATGTTATTTTCCAATAGTTATTATATGTTTATTTTACTCGCCACAAAGAAGATCGGCTTGCAACTTAGATGCCTAGTTTAGCTTGAAATATACCATAATTGAATCCTTGGGATGAAATAAATTTAAGATGTCAATTTCTATTAAGTGACTGGACTTATTCATTGTACTTATAAGTCTTGTTATTATTCAATAATTTCATTATGTAAACTCTTGGTAGTTGGCCAATAGTTGACAAAGACTTAACATGGAGTCGTAACTACAAGTTGATGTAACACTTTTTTAGTGCGGGCTTAGTTAGAGGAGTAATGCGTATTTCTAATTGGAGGTGTTTGTGATTATGTGATCTAGTGATATGTTTAAGCTGCAAGAACTTCCTGGTTTTTAATGGCTTATTGTGTTTTGCTTAACTTTGAAAACTTACAAGTGCTCATTATTGGAATTTCTTGATTTAGCGTGGCAGCACCATTTGAAATGACTAAACACTTACAAAAAAGCATTGGATCATGTGGACAAGTTTGAAGAGATGATCTCCAATTGAAGTTTGATGAGCTATCTTTAGTTATTGAATAATGTTAACTTTTTGGACTTTAGAGAGCTTCAGATTAATGAATTATGTTAATTATAACACTATAAGAAAAATGGCCTAAGTGTTGGCTGGAAAATGACAAGTATGCACATACGTGTCATTTATTATGCGACTCAAAACGTCGTGACACATATTCCGATATATGTCATTTGGTCAACCTGACACAAAAAATATCGGTCAACAAGATGTCATACACGTATCCAGCTTTAAAATTGGTCTAACGTGTCGGTTTTTGCCAATATGTTTGGCTCACTAGACGACATGTATCTGGATGAAAATACGTTTTATATGTCATATGTTTCAAGTTATGTGTCGTTTGGTAGCTGACATATAGAGCTTGTCATAAGCAAAATGACATGAATCGTTGGAAATGACATGTCGGTTTTTTTTGTAGATGTCACTTTTTGACCGACACTGATTTAAAAGATATTTTAAAAAATATACTACTTGACGGTCCTTTTGAACCAGCAATTAGTATATTTTTTTCTTTTTTGGAAATTTGGTTTTTTTATATAATACTAAATATTATACATGCAATATCATACATAGTTTTTTTAATATAATACTATATCAAATCCCAAAAATCTCAAAATACTATAAACTTAATCAAGCCCAAATTAATCCCATTACAAACTAACTCAAGTCAAAGCTACAAATTCTAAATAAAGTTAGAAATACAAAGTTAAACTTAGATCTAAATTAAGGAAATAAAATTGAAATCTTCAACATGTGTAGTACTAATTTCTTACTAATCAAACATCAATGCAAATCCAAAAATCAAACGCAATAATTAATGCAGCAAAAAAAAAATGCAAAAACTTCAATTTATGCACTATAATCAAGTGATAATTCATGAGTCCAATATATATACCTAGTTGTAGGCTAAAAAAACCATAATAACACAAAACACAGATACATAAATACACAATGTAAAAAACACAAAACTCCAAATCCCAGCAACTAACAATCAAAAACACTTCAACACATGCATTTTCCCTCTGTTTTCTCCTAGCAACCAAACTCCATAAAAATACTGCATATATACTCAAAACATGAAGCAACCGTGCTGCATATAACATCCACATGATAACCCTATTACGGCAAAAGGAAAAGTAGAAATACAGATACCTCTCTGTTATTATCCCGCTATGCATGTGTATAACAAGCCTTAAGCCAATTTGCTATATCAATTTGCAAGTGTTACTAAATCAACCACATTACATAAGCAAAGAGAAGCCACAAAATGTAGGCAAAGTAATTGAGGGAAAATAATTCCAGTAACAAATATAAAAGCCTATTCAAGCAACTGTTCCACATATTTGTCCTTAATACATACTATCCAAGATTAGCAACTATTCCACAAAATGCAGGCTTGGAACTTCTCACTATGACTGCTTCTATCTTCTCTGTAAACCATTAACAAAATATGTAAAATGAATCCCAATATCAAGTAAATGTCAAACTATAGAATTAAAAAAAAAAAAAAAAAAACTACAACATAAACTATAAGACCTTGCAGTAGGATACAAAAAAGTGTAATTAATATTTAAGTTATAGATTGATTGACTTTTAGGCTTTAAAATCTAGGCTCCTAGACATGCTTTTATGCTTTTGCTCAGTTTTACTTATTTCCATCTTCCATGTCGAAATCCACTTCCCTTCACACTTGTAGTAACCTTCTCAATTCTTATAGCTATTCATGCTTGATGTGCTCAAACTCCTCCAAACTTTTCTTGGGTAAGGCATTCACTCCTTGACAAATAAATAAATCAAGCACGCAAACAACTTAACATCAACCAGCAAGAAAATTTTACTAAATGGATTTAAATTAGCAAATCAAGAAAATCATAAATAGCATAGAAAACTCCATGCTTCATGAAACCAACAAAGAAACAACCATAAAAAAACACAACCCTCTTTTCACCACAAATCCTTCAAAACTAGCTAACAAACAACCCCCAAAGACCCATCTAAACCATTAAAACCCAACCATATAGCCACCGTCAAAACCCTTTGAAACCAACCAAAAAATAACCTCTTAAAACCCCTCTAAATCACCCAAAACAACTATACAGCCACCACAAAAACCCTTCAAAAATAGCTAATAAACAGCTCATGAAAACCCAACCATATAGCCACCTTAAAAACCCTTTGAAAACAACCAACAAATAGCCCCAAAAACCCATATAAACCACTAAAAACCCAACTATACAGCCACCTTCAAAACTAGCTAGCCAACGAATAGCTCACAAAAATTGATCTAAATCATTTAAGAACCCAACCATACGGCCACCACAAAAACTCTTCAAACCAACTAACAAACAACCAATAAAAACACATCTAAACCACCAAAAACATAACCACAAAACCACCTTAAAAAGCCTTTGAAACCAGCTAACAAGCAGCCCTAAAAAAACCCACTTTGAGCAAAAAAATCCAACCATACAACCACTACAAAATCCTTTCAAAACTAGCTAACAAAGAGCACCCAAAAGCTCATCTAAACCACTTTAAAAAGCCTTTGAAACCAGTAAACAAACAGCCCCCAAAAACCCATCTAAATCACCCAAAATAAAAACAAATATCCAAATAAACACACTACCAAAAAAAGGGTCTTTTACGGCAGCTATTTCGCTGCCGTAAAAGACCTTTTACGGCAGTCTTACGGCAGATTTTGGGCCGACGTAAATAAAATGGGCCATAAATTTCTTACGGCGGTCCAAAAAGTCATATATGACAGGGATCAGGTCTTTTACGGCGGCTTCCTCTCCGCCTCAAAAGGTCATTTGCATTACCTCATTTACGGCAGTTACTTTAGCCGCCACAAAAGACTAAATAATATAAAAAGAAATAATTTTACATAAAATTACAAATTTACCCTAATTTTAAATTTGGTTAAAATTATCAATTTACCCCTAACTTAAAATTCTTTAAAATTTATTATTTTACTTTGGTCATAGATTTATTATAATGATACATTTACCCCTAATTTTTGGTTATGCAAAATTCTATTTTTCTCTTAATTTTAATTTAACCAATTACCATTTTACCCTTATTAATCGATTTTCAGTATGATTTATGTAACGTATTTTAAAAATTAATACTAATTTATTATTTTATATTAAATCTATTAAATATAATTCGGTTTGATTATCTTAATAATTAATTGAAATAAAAAATTTTAAAAGACTTATGTAAAACAAAAATTAAATTTATTACTTTCAAATATACAATATAAAAATATTCAAATTACAAAATAAACAATTCAAGAATATCAATTTTGCCTTGGGCCTTCAAGGGCTTCTTTCTTCCTTCTCGAATTTCCTGCATCCATGGACGAAAAAGCCAAAATATTTATACTACAAAAGATAAAAAATAACTAATTAAAAAATAGTTTTAATAAAATCAACAAATCTCAATCCAAAAATTC
Organism: Boswellia sacra; assembly: GCA_013180625.2. Taxonomy (NCBI): domain Eukaryota; kingdom Viridiplantae; phylum Streptophyta; class Magnoliopsida; order Sapindales; family Burseraceae; genus Boswellia; species Boswellia sacra. Next base: position 20,053 of record SNVD02010591.1, read on the forward strand.
AAATATTAGTTCATGGTGTAAAATCCCACTACGTCAAATATAAAATATCTAATAGAAGATAAGATCCTATATATATGCCAAGAGTGGAGTGTATGAATGGACACCAATAATAAGAAATATTGTAAGTAGAACAACAAAAATTATATAGAAAAGGAACAAAGGTAAAAAAAGAAGAAAGGTGCAATAGAAGACATGACAATCAGCCACCTGATCAATTCCTTGCATTCTCATAACAATTGACGATGATAACCTGGACTTCCGTTCTGGCTTTATATTGACTCTAAAGCTATGAACTTTTTCATCAACATAACGCGCAGGAGATCCTCCTGGGCTGCTACTTCGGTTGCAGCTTCTACTGTGTCCAGTATTAGCCTTTTATAGAAAGCATTAAACTGGAGATCAAACCTACAAATTCGGAAGAAATCAGCACCGATCTCATCAAAAAACAACTTAGCACATAGCAAAAGAAGTAAAGTCATATGCTAGAATCTAAGTATAAATACCTTGATGGACTGCAGCTCTAGTGATCTAGCAAGCAAAGATCTTATATACAAATTTCTAACATGGGAAATAAGCATGGTATCCGTCACCCTCTTTGAATGACAAGCATGGTAAGTTAAGTTGTTTTCAATTAGCCTTTGTAACTGTTATCTTAACTGAATTAACAAATCTTCCCTCACATGGCTTATATTGCTGAATATTGGCATCAAGATAAATGAAAAAGATATTCAGTGCGTAGCACAATGATATAAATAACACAGAGCTACAGAATTTTTTTTTTTAGATAAAAAAAAGAGAAAGCACAATGCATCCCCCACAAAAATAGACGAAGAAATCAACTTGCCTATGAGGCTAAGGTTTGTTCCGCTGTTGCCCAAATTCATCATTTGCAAGATCTGTAAAGAAAACTAATTCAGCTTAACTACAATTATACTAAATAATGCGAATGAGTTTTAACAGCATGTGATCGCCAAACTTGAAGAGGCAACATCAAAGTTACCAGGTCTCTCGCACTACAAAAACAAAAGGATTAAAAATTTGGTACAAAGTGCATTTCACATATAATATACATAATAAAATTCATTGGCCAAATTAGATTTTAAATCTAAATCAAAATGCATACACATTATGCAGGGCAGTCTTTTAACCGGCGAGGAAATAACAGTTAAAAAGCTGTCAAAGATTTAATTGGAATTGACTAAAAGAGTTGTCAAAGAAACAATTAGAATCATAGGCATGGCTAATAAAGAAGCAATCATTTATACAGAACTATATAAATCAATTGGACTAAAAAAATTATGTCAAAGATGATTACCATGATATCAACTGGTTCTGGTTTGCAATGGTTGTTGTCAATGTAATTTTATGTAGTATTCATTCTTCTTAGTAAACTCTTATTGGAAAAGCATATTAGAAAGTGATCAAGTTAAAATTGAAAGTGAAAGAGGAGCATATTCAATAGTGTAACTAATTTGAATATGGAACTCAGGAAGGTATTCAATAGTGTAACTAATTTGAATAGAGGCAGATTGGTTATGGGGAAAAAAGAACTAAAGTTCAGACACTAGTCAAAGTGATGAAATATTTATTTATGCAGAACGGCAACAAGTGTTCTCACACAAAATATAAATATCAAAGCAAAGATTAAAAAGAAAAATGAAAAAACTTAAACTATGTTTGTATGGAGTCAATGTAATTAGTTGGTTAATTCCATGAAAAGAAAGAAACCAAGCTATCCCTACAAACATTAATAACAACCCATTGATCAACTAATGAATTCTCAAATTAACAAAACTACACCCAAAACTACTACTAGATCAGAGCCACATGCAAAGATAAAACAATGCTCTCTCATACTCTCAATGGCATTTTATCAAACAGCTGGTATGCAAATCTAAGTGAATGATAAAATCTTGAAAATAATACTAAACGGCAGGCCCTAACTCAAGCTAGGAAGAGAAAATACACAGTTAACTAAAGTTTGCAAACAACAAGAGAACTAAACAGAAATAATTATAAATTACACTAGCTGCTGCAAACTACAAATAAGTGCATATCTAAAATAGAAATTCCTATAAAGCCAAGTACCAAACAAAGTATCACTGCATGTTAATTTTATTCAACTTGTTCTCCGTGACAAGCATTGCTTATTATTCATCAGGATCATTTAAAGAAGAAAACAAACAATAGAACAGAGAGATTCACAAAAAATAACAAAATGTAGATCTAAAGTTGAACGGTCCTCTAACAAATCTATGCAAGGATTCATTTCGCAACATGAAAATTTATAAATGAAGAAATGAAAATCAAATATGAGTATTGCAGGAAGGGGGCAGTGAATCTCCCTGTCTACACTTCTAAATCTTAGGTATTTAACTCTATTTGAAGCAGAACGGGAAGCAAAAATTCTAACTCAACTCGAACTGAATCAGTTGATTTGAAGCTGAAGAAAAGTAGTCGATCGCTCAATTGAAGCTGAAGCAAAATAATCAATTGCTTTCTAGGGTTACAAAGGGACTTGTTTCAATCGATTAGATGATGTCAAGGGTTACAAAGGGGCATTTACAAAGTAGTAGAGAGAAATTAAACTGATCGATTGACAAGTAACTCATTTCCGAAATAAGGGATTACTAACTCATTTGGGTCGGCCCGGTTGCTGCCTTATTTGGGGGTACAAGTGTGGTTGGTGTAACTCATTTGAGGCTGCTTCTTAATGCCGCCGTAAATGGGCGATGTATATGAGAGAGTTTTTTGTAGTGACAAAACCATGACCCACATGTGAAATCAACAAATTAAACAAATAATAATAAAATTAATAATAAATGAAACCATAACAAACGTGGCCACCAAAAAAAAAAAGAATTAGCAAAGACACAAAATCAAACATTCATGAAATTTGAAACCCTAACTCTAAAACGTTTAGAGCTCAAATATATCTAGCATTCACGTGAAGCTTAATAAGAAACATGATAAATCTCAAATGAAATATTTGATAAATAACGAGTTCTATTACAAATCCAATTAAATTAATAGTATTCAACTGAAAGCAAATCACAACAATAATTGAATTTTAGCAAGTGGTCAACGTTCAAAAACCTAGAAATTAATTCTCCACTTAGATGCAATGATGTTGAAATGGGTGACACTAATTAAATGGTCGTATAGTTTTATAGTTTTATTAATAATTGAGATTAAATAAATATAAAAATAAGGATTAATAAGAACACCTAAAAATAAGACACAAGACTAAGAAAAGTATTCACCAATATTAATTTTTAGAAAAAAATAAACAAATTTGATTAAAGATGCATATTGCATATATGCATTCAAGTATGTATGAATCATTAATGTACCTAAAAATGACCATTCAATGTTTAAATTTTTTTATAAGGAAGTTAGAAAAATTAATTTATATACAAAAAAATAAAAGCCAAAATCAAGATTTGATTAGAATAATAAGTAAGACAAATTACTGCTATTTATTAGCATTTTATTTTCTATGTGATGGACTTTTACTGTAATAATGATCCCAAGCAATATGGTGGCTTAAAGTTAACCAAGTAAACAATATAAAAGATTAAAGTGGAAGCCCGTGTAGTTTATTGCTGGGTAAGAAGGCCTCAATATAATGTAAGAGAGAGAAGTGATGCTTATGTGTTACAAAGAATAAAATAGAGGTGAAAGAAGTGGGGCCAAAAGTGAAGGCAAATATTAATTTAATGATCAATTTGATTTCAATTGAGATACCTAAGCAGTTTTTTAAACCAACATGATCTTATATTCAGTTTTTCCCACAATCATGTTCTAAAAATAAAATGTTTAAATAAGTCAATTAAAGCAAATAAATAAGCTAAGCATTCATTAAGTATAGCATACATAATTGCTTCTAGGATCCATATAAAATAGCACCTGCAATGCCCTATCGAAGGGAAGTGCACTTTTCGAATAAGCAATAATAATAAAAAAAAATTTGAATCATTGTATGTGTATAACACCGTTGGGATGGCTAAGTGGTAAAGAAAATCTATAATTCAAACCCAATTGTTATAATTTTTGTAAATTCTAATAATTAACCAAAACTATTTAATATTGTTAAGTAAACAAAGCAATAACCAAACTTTTAATATGCTTAAGTAAACAAGAACCAATTAAGAGATTCATCGCTTAGAGGATAGTAGGAAATAATCCATTTGAAATTAGTAAGACATCCTCTGATTTACCCCAATTTTTAGGTTGTTATCCATTTAAAATTTCAAGAATAGCTCTAAAAACTATATATAAGAGAAGATTGAAACTAAAAAATAACATAAGTATATATTTTAAAGGAAACGATAATCATTGGCATTAGCAAATTAACTTGTTTAAGGAAATTACCATCAAATATTAGAACTACCAAAAAGCAGTAACCTTAACACCATTTTCCCTTGAATTGAAGTAGAAATCTAATTGATAGCCTATATATAGGAAAAAAGTAATCTAAATGTTAATCAAGAATAGGCAATGCATGTAAATTATTAACAATAACAAGAAAATCTGCACACAAATTGGCATATCAATGATGCGTACTCTTCAAAAGAAAATTTCTCAATAAGCAAAGATTAACTAAATACTTCAGATACAAATAATTAAATAGAAAGTATCCTCTGCTTTTTTCAATACAAGTTATTCTTGTAGAATTTTCAACACATGTTTTGCACTTTTACGTTTCTTTGCTACTGCATTGTTTGTCTCTCTATATTGGAATATTTAAGCCAACAACGCCAACCTTAAGCCAAAAATTACTCGTGACAAATACTAATTATAAATATACCACGTTGGATTATAAAAATTCTTCTCATTTACAAATTATAAATATTCTACAAGAGCTATAGATATTGATAGAGAAAAGTATGAATACTCATGATCATGACAAAAAGTAGTTTTCATCACAAAATATATCTACAGTTTGATATAACGAGTCATAAATATTCTTGCAGAATTGAACTCTGTCACATCCTTCTGAACCCCGATAAATAGAGGAGAGCTTATGGTAGATAAGTCTGAAGATAAAATGACAAAAAAAGAAAAGCACAACACAAAAGTTTCAGTAGCATATAAATACAACATGAATAGCTAGAAATAAAAAATTGAACCTCAACAATTAAAAAAAAAATTGCGAAAAAAATTGGGGGACAGACACTTGAAGACAAATTCATCTAAGATGCATTTATCAAACACTTAATAAGCACAAACATAAATCTCTTTAAAATACTAAAATTTCAAAAGTTAACACAAACAGAATCAAATCTGAGTAAAACAAATCATGAATCAAATCAAAATGATATAAAAAGTTAAAGAAATCCAAATCAAAACAAATCAATCAAGCATTAACGAATCAAATAAAAGTACTAAAAAGCAACGGAAATATTTAAAAAAAAAACTCAAATAAATAAACCTTGACCTGTTAGCTAGAAAAGTTATAGAAAATTAATCCCTTAAGTCAATCCCTGATCTCAGAATGATATGGATGAGTCCCTACAATTCATCAATCAAAATAAAAATACAAAAATAAAGCTTGCTGATTAATCACATAAGCGAAAAAATAAAATAGAAAAATGGGAGATGAGAGCGAAAAGAACTACTACCCGATTATGATTTGAACTAAAACAAAAAAAAATAAAAAATAAAAAAGTGAAAAGAGAGGGATGAGATTCGAACTAACTAGAGGAAGATTTGTTTGATGTTTCGCCAGATATGATTTGCTCCATCAAATGTTTCATCAACGATTGAAATGGTGCTACAAATGTCGAAATATCAGCGAAGAGAAACGAGGGAGATGATCAGAGAGTTAGGGAGATAAGAGTACTATAGGAGATAAGCATGAAAAGAGTGAGTGAGGGAGAAGAGAGTGACAGCTAGGGTAACCAAAAAGCAAAAGAGGGAGTTAATTTATATGAGTGGCATTTTTGTAATTTAGGGAAAACGGGAGAGTGACAAGTAAACAAAAGGGTGGGTTTGACTTGAGATACTTGACTCTTTCTTTTTTAAAATGACATATATTTCATAAAGGGTAGTGACATAAAAGTCATGTTTTCTTGTAATGTAAACAATCTATCAAAAAAATATGATTTATACAGTTTATGATTTTATTACGTAATTTTTTCTTATATACATATGATATTTGGATTTTGTTCATTTATATTTATAATAAAAGTAACATGTTAAAATCAATTGTAGTAGATATAAAAGTAGGTTTTTTTAATGAAAAAATTGTTTTACAAATTTCTTTCTTAAAAATATACTTTTTACGGCGGGCACAAAACCATGATAAAAGACCTTTCACAAGCCATCGTAAAAAGGTGTTACAAAGCAGAAGTATGATTCGTCATAACCTTTTATAGCGGTTTTCATGTTCATTGTAAAAAGTCTAAACTACAAAAAAAAAAGTCGCAAAACAGAAGTGGAACTTCGTTGTTACCTTTTACGATGAACATGAAAACCGCCGTGTATGTTGGGTGAGCATGATTCCTAGGGTCTTGACTCTCCTATCGGTACCGCAATAGTCTTGAGCCTATTTGGCTTTTCTACCCCATTCTTTGGTGTTCGATTCTCAGTTTCCTTGCTAGTCTAGGAAGGACTTCTGCTTGCTGTCTCTGGTTATCATCATTAGGCCTCTAAACCATAGTCAAAATTTCAAAGCTTACAAATATAATAAAGAAGAAATTAAACTTTGAACTCTTAACTACTCTACTTGATTCTTCTTATTTCTTCTTTATGAAATTGACAACTTATAAAGACTTATATAGCAGTCTCAATCCTAATCCTAATCAAATAATGAATACTAATATATCCAAAAGAAAACCAAACAATTAATCATAATCCAAAACTAATTAGGAATATTAAATCCTCTGTTATCATGACTTTTAAATTAATTAGGAATAATAAACTCTAATCTAATTTTAACTTAGATTTTAAATTCTAAATAAACTCTTAAGTTTTGTTTAAACTTTCAATTTCCCCTCTTAAACTAAACTTAACCATAACAATAACTTTGAAATTCTGCTTGAACATTTACTTTGCTTGTTGATCTTTTAATGAACCTTCCTTGTCTTCATGAGCATCTTCGTATTCCACTTGGGTAACTTTGTAATTACTATACTCTCTTATCAACCAAGTAAACACGAGATCTTCAATATGATTATTTAGCAACTTTCCAACCAAGCTTACCTTCAAGTTTTCCCATGTACGTTCATATGGTTTCCTTGCATAACATATTAACCATGACCATAAATATTTGTTTTCTTTCTTTTCTTCAAATAAATCTCCAAGAAAATACCAAAACTTCACTTTATCTTTATGGGAAAACTTGACTCCACAAGCCTTCATTAACAAAACCTTTACCTTAAACTTAAAATCACCTTTTCAAGTTATCTGACTACATGCTATATGTTTCTCTTTACCAACATCTTTAAAACTCACACTTTTGCTTTCCAATCCTTCTCTTTCTCTTTAAACTTTTTTGTTTTCTTAATCAATCCAAGCAATTCCTTTTCTTTTCTCTTTCAATTCTTCCATCAACCATCACAATCATTCCCTTGTTGGACATATTTTTCTGTTGGGTGTTTATAATGAAAATTTGAAAACAAATGAATCAATGTTAATTCTAGAGGGGCTTATTTCTAATAAATAAAACCAAGAGGGGTTAGATAATTTTCCACAAACCGGACTAAACTAACATTTTCATCCAAGGGGCCTAATTGATGTTTGTCAATGCAAGGGGCTAAATGTAATTTTCTGTGATGATCTTGAACTGACACTTTTCTGGTATCTAAACTTTCATTTTCTTCTTGGCTTTCATAGATCTGATGATTTTGAGTTGTTTTGCAGTGGAGGTGTATATTCAGTTGTCGTTTTCCGATGACTTTCATGGCAAAAAGGGTTTTTCAAAGCTTGATTTAACTTTTCCAATGTGTTCTAGCCTAAATTTGACATCAGCGAAGAAAGAAAGTTTGTTCAGTGCATCCTGATCTATTCAATGGTGGCAGAGGTGAGAACTCACTTGCCAATCTTGGATTTTCTGGCGACTTCCTAGTATCTTCCCAACAACTTTTGGCTATTGATGGCGAACCTTGACTGTTGATGGTGTAGGACTTCCTTCTTGCTTACCTCTCTTGTGGCTCTGAATTTCCACTTAATATTTTTAAATTTTCATAGTTTTCTTTACAATTCTCTTTTTATTTTCCTCAAAAAAATCCCTTGTTTTTCTTCTTTATCCATAGGAAACTCATCTTTTTATTTCTCAATTTTCTCTTCATTAACATCATTATAGGTGTTCATTAAATTATCCCAAAATTCTTTTTTTTTTTTGTTTTGTAGTAATTGTTAAAACACAAGTTTCTCAAATATACCTTAACAAAAGTACTTATGCTAATTTATCTTTCTTTTTATTGTGTTCAAGAATTTCTTTTTGTTCTTGTGTTAATGTTGCTTTATCTGCCAGTACTTCAAAACCTTGATTTACATCTTCCCACACGCCTCTATACTCAAACTTGGCTTGCATTTGGGTTCTCTAATACTCAAAGTTGTATTTGTTTCCATCAAATTAAATCTGGGAAGTTCTTGATTCATCTTGAATCATTTTCTTAACTCTGCTTTCCTAGCAACTCTGACAGGCTCTAACTAGACCAACTTTGCTTTGATAGGCTCCAAGACCCTTTGTGGCTCAACTCTCTCTAGCTCTGACTTTGCACTTGCTACCTGGCAGATGTATAGCTCTAAGAGCTTTTCCCAGAATCTTCTAATCTAGCTTTGAGATTGCTCCTCCCAAGACCTTCCAACTTAGCTCTGATAACACTTTGTTGGAAATTGGTTTACTCAGATACTAGTTTGTTAAAGAATGATTACTCAACCAAAACAAACTCAAGCAACAAAAGAATAAAATGAAGAAGAAATTAAACTTTGAACTCTTAACTACTCTACTTGATTCTTCTTAATGAAATTGACAAATTGCAAAGACTTATATAGCAGACTCAACAAAATAGATAATCGTAATCCAAAACTAACTAGGAATATTAAATCTTCTCTTACCATGACTTCTAAATTAATTAGGAACAATAAACTCTAATCTTGGACTTTAAATTCTAAATAAACTCTTAAGTTTTGTTTAAACTTCTAACAGCCTGTACTCATTATTTCTTCTTCTAATATTTGTTATATGAAGTACTGATTACCTTTTGAGGTCTTGAATTGAGTGATATAGCTGTCCATTAGAACTCTGCTCAAATAGCAAGCACTATAGGATTCTTTTATACAGTCTTCTTCATGCTTTAGCTTTATCTCACAAAAAAATTATGACTACATCTTGTATTGCGTCTGAAATTATTAGTTTGTTCTATTAGCATTGGTTTTTGTTGGCAGAACCTTTTCAAAATTTACGATTCTTGAGATGTTTGATTGATTTATTAGTTTTTAATTAAAAAGGTTAACATGTGTTATTCTTTCCTTTAATTTTACATCATTTTAGGAAATTATTCATCTTTGAAAGTTCTCGAGTTCTTTTTGATAATAAGACTAAGGATGAAACTAAGAAAGCTCCTCTCTCTTCTTAACATGGTCAAAGCACAAAACGGTGGGCAACCATGCACACATGATATATTTGTTGAGTTAAAGGTTAGTTAATTCCTAATTGATTTGAGTTTGGTGAAGTTTCACAATAAATATCTCATGAAAATGACTTCTGTATATGCATACACACACACAGAGAAAGGGGCTATGGAACTCCATGATCAATAAGAAGAGGTTGATTCCCTAAAAGGGATATTCAAAACGAAAAATTTCAGAGTTGGAGCAAAAAAGAGATTGTATAAACAGCAACTCAAGCTAGTTACCGCAGTGTTGATCCTAGGCTGATACCAATTTATCGTTATTGTATGCTCGTACGTGTTTATTTTTTAGACCTAATAAGCAAGAAAGAAGCCAGCTGGGGGCTTGAAAATTTTCAAATTCTGACTACTAATAATGTAAAAGGAAATTAACAATGTTGCTACCTATGTAGCTACGATTTCTCCAATTGCTAGTCTAAATTTATTGTAAGTGGAAAATGATCTGGTACCTAGTGAGACCCTATGCAGATATAAATTACTCTCCTACAATAGTCTATGTAAGATTTTTTTTTTTTTGGAAGATACAAGTAAAATTTTAGTTCCTTGAGAAGGTTTTTATTGGATTTTGTGATTATATGTTTAAGGCTTTAGCAAGGATGAAGCCATTAATTATAGAAATTTGGGTATCTTACAAGTTGCTTAAGTATACCTTTTTAACTTGAGCCTGATACGAGCAGAAAATTTGATTGTGGGTAGAGGTCATCAAAATGTATATGTTAAAAACTGTGGATGTCAAAATTTTGATGGCAATATCTTTTTTTCTATGCTCCTTATGTATTGTATAATGGATTGTTCACTTGTCACTGTCCATGGCTTCTCCTTTTTAAGTGTTTTCATATTTGATTTTGTTGTTTTCACGTGATTATGATGTTAAGACTGTTAATCTAACGCAAGAAGGGCCTAATTGTTGTTCACTTGTCATTGTCCACAAGCTTCTTGCAATGGATAACGTGAATGTATTAATATGTTCAATCAATCAAAAGCACTGCGATTAATTGAATATAACAATTTGTTTGGAAAGATGGTCTGATAGGTAACCTATTTTCCTTTTCTAGAGAATATCTTAGCTTTCACTTTCCCTCGCACACCTTTGTCTTTAAACAGGTTGAGTCAAAACTTAAAAAGCAGCTATTAGCAGAGGCGCAAGCTGTTCGATTGAAGTAGAAGGGTTGCATAGTTAGCTCAATTGAAGTCAAACGATGAAATTCGTAAGCTTGAGCTTCGAAACCAAGCTGAAAGTCGGTGTGCCATTCTTTGGCCGCTCATTGGTGAGCGCTGTTTGTGCTGTGGGGCAAACACCACCTAAATAGTATTCTCTTTTCTCTCTTTGTTTTCTCTACCCTGATGTGAATATGCGGAGTTGATACTGCATTATGTAAATATTCACATTTTACTGAAATTTATTTGTGGAGCTGATCTCAGCCTGCACTTGACTTCACTTTGAATCTATGAAACCGGACAAGATCCAATTTCCTATATAAAAACTCATAAAATAGGAAATAAGTTTGCAGTTCCCTTGCTTTCCTATATAAAAACGCAAACACTACCTGCACTTTGTGTCTTGTATCAAAATTCCAATGACATGAACAATAATTTCTTCTCGGTATTTCTTCTTCATTTTTTGTTCTCCATTTCTAGCTTGAGTCAATTGATATCTTCCATGAAATATTACTGATCATCGGATGCTAATACATGTATTAATATCTTTTTAATCATCTTTGGATATGATATGTCTCCGGCTGCCACATAGCCCAGAAGATAAGCGAAAGACTAGTGAAAATTTAACTTTGGAAATAAATCAACCCCTGAATGAAATATATATAGGATGAACAAAAGCAACCCATTTGGATACTGGATGTGTATACGTACTACTTGAGGTGATGATAAAACACAAGACTCTAGCAACTTGGGCAACTGCTGACACAATTAGATACAAAATAGCACTCAACTAAAAATTTCTTATTCCTGTTGAATGCATATAGAGCAAATTAAGAGAAGTGTTTCAATTCTTGTCCTCGTGTAGATTGGCATCTAACTAATTGGTTGCTATGGTGTGCAAATTACCCATAAAACGAAAAAACAAACCGAAAATTGGGAGTTGGTTTGGGTTATATATATAATAATAACCAAATTTTTTATGGTTATAGTTGATTTATTTTGTCAAAATCGAACCCAAAATCAAACCTACCAAAAACCCAAAGTGTTAATTCTTATCAAATAATAGTTAATAGTTTTTGTTTGACTGTCAATCTAATGACCTTTTTTTTATCATACATATGCATATTTATAGTTTGATGCAATTATTCCTTTCTCCATAATTAGTAGAATTGTCATAGTAACAACATTAATGAGTGACATAAAATTCAAACATTTAACTAATAAGAGACTTAATGCACCCTCAAATTAATTGTGCCTAAAAAATCCCATTATTAATTAATGCCAGACCTAGACGACATACTTAAAATGGGGTAATATGACTAATTTCCCTTTAGGTTTAAAGTAACATCACTTAGAAACCTATCTTGATGTTCATATCACTTGACCCTTAAAAGTTACACTTTATTTATCAACATGATCCAATTGACGGATACTGTTAGTTAGTCAAGGGTAGGATAGAAATTTTACCCATATTTACTACTATCAAAATATTTTAAAAAAAAAAGAATTGCAAAAGTAAATTAAAATTGGGTAATATCATACACTACCTCTAAAGTTTGGCATAATATCACTGAAAAAAGTAGTTTTATATTTGTATCATATCAATCCTTAAGGTTTGCGTATTTATATTATCTCGGTCCAATTGACTAATTCCCTTTACTTTTTCATAAACTAAATTATAAATGAATAATTATTTATAATGAAAATAAAATTAATGTTACCCTATATTTATTGAATATCTAGATCTAGTTAATGAAAATATCATTATCTACTGTTGATGCACGGTTTCCGGACGGCCGGGAGGCGGGTCGGAGCTCGGGTGGTACGTCGGGTCCAGTCGTGCGAGCAAAGAAAAACAGTCAGGGGTGCCTGCGGTGGTGCCGGCGAAGACCCTCCGACGCTCAAGTCAGTTTTCAGCACTCCGGAATTTTCTGGGAGAATTTTCTAGAGAGAGAAGCTCTCAAAAGTGAAGGAAATCTAGAGAGAGAATAAGTTCAGAAAAGTGTGCATACCTTGAGTAATATTTCGGAGGGTTTATATAGGAGTCAAGATGGGTCATTGTGGGACCCGGATAGTAGACCCAGATAATGGGCTTCAGTAATGGGCTTACCGAATTTACAAATAACTAGGCCCAGATAATGGGCTTCAGTAATGGGCTTACTGAATTAGAAATAACTAGGCCCAGATAATGGGCTTTAGTAATGGGCTTACTGAATTAGAAATAACTAGGCCCAGATAATGGGCTTCAGTAATGGGCTTACTGAATTAGAAATAACTAGACCTAGATAATGGGCTACAGTAATGGGCTTACTGTATTAGAAATAATTAGGCCCAATTTCGTTATGGTCATAACAGTAGTCCCCCCAGTCCCAAGCCGACTAACGGGTCGACGTAGGGACTATTTAGCTATTCTGGACTGTAGATTAAATGTATTAGGAGGCCGGGCTGCATGCGAAGGCCGAGCTGCATGTGAAGGGGAAGCATGCAAGGCGTGCATGCGAGTGCATGAGGCGGGTGGCTGAAGGCCAAACTCACGTAGCCCTCGCATGCAAGCTGCGTGAGGCGTTATAGTAATCTGCAGGGGCTTCGTCGAGTTCTGATGAATTATTTGCACCAGAAGCATTCAGATAATGCTGTGGCTGCATCAAGATTTGTTGTTTCAGAATCTGCAAATAATTGCTATGGATGTACAACTACATTCGTGACACAGTGTCTGGAGATACTACAAGTGCTATCAAAGCATCCAAACTCTAAGAAACAGCTTGTTTCAACAGGTATATTATCAGAGCTGCTTGAGAATAATATTCATCAAGGTCCAAAGTCGGCTCGTGTCCAGGCTAGGACTGTCCTTTGTGCTTGCTGTGAGGGGGATATTAATGCAGTAACTGAGTTGAATAATTTAATACAGAGGAAGGCCATGTACTGCCTCGAACATCATCGCTCCACGGACATTGCTGTGATTACTTGGGAGGAGTTATTATTTCCAGACCCTGCAGGATGTTGTCGCAGAGGCTGACATCTTTGTTACCACAACTGGCCATAAGGACATTATCATGGCTGATCACATGAGGAAGATGAAGAACAATGCCATTGTTTGCAACATTGGTCACTTTGATAATGAAATCGACATGGACGGTCTTGAGACCTACCCAGGTGTCAAGCGCATCACCATCAAGCCCCAGACCGATAGATGGGTCTTCCCCGAGACCAACTCAGGCATCATTGTGTTGGCTGAGGGGCGTCTCATGAACTTGGGGTGTGCTACTGGCCACCCCAGCTTTTTGATGTCATGCTCTTTCACCAACCAGGTGATTGTCCAGCTCGAGCTCTGGAGGGAGAAGGGAACCGTGAGGAGCATGCAACAGGGGCATGCAACGTGCGCAGCAAGCTCGCGAGGGCGAGCTGCTATGCGCGCAAGGGAGAAGCAGGCGAGCGCTGGGCACGCTGGGAGAGGCAGGCGAGCGCCTGAGGGGCGCTGGGCGTATGGGGCGAGCTCCCGCGAGGAGCCAGCTCTATGCGAAGGAAGAACCCGCTTGCGGGGGCGTGCAGCATGCTCGCGAGGGCGAGCTGGGCGCTGCATGCTCGCGGGGCGAGCTGCCGAGGTCCAGGAGCGCACGCAGGGCGAGCAAGCGAGGCTCCATACGCGCGGGGGCGAGCTGCCGAGGTCCCAGGTGCGTGCGCTGGGCGTGAGGAAGCGAGCACCCGAGGGGCGCTGGTGCGCGGGGACGAGCACCCGAGGGGCGCTGATCGTGCGGAGGCGAGGCCGCCGAGGTCCCAGGTGAGCGGGGGGCGAACCCGAGAAGCGCTGGATGCGCAGGGAGGGTGAGCCCGCGGGTGTTGGCCGCGCTGCGTGCTGCGTGCACTGTTCATGTAGCATGCAGGGCCTTCTAGAGGAAATTCGAGTAAGTGCGGGGGCCTCTCAGCAATTTTCAAAGTTTTGTTTATTTAAGTGCGGGGGTGTTTCTGCCAAATTTCAAACCTTTATTTAATTCACAGGGGTGTTTCCGCGAATTTTTAAACTTTTATTTTTTCTCCGTGAGGGTGTTTCCGTGAATTTTCAAACTTTTATTTTTTCTCCGCGAGAGTGTTTCCGCGAATTTTCAAACCTTTATTTTTTCTCCGTGGGGGTGTTTTCGCGAATTTTCAAACCTTTAACAATTTTTTCCTCCGTACCTTTATTTAATTTGTGGGGGTGTTTCTGCGAATTTTCAAACTTGAATAATTTTTCCTCCGCAGGCGTGCTTCCGCGGATTTTCAAGCTTTAATATTTTTTCCTCCGCGGGCGTGCTTCCGCGGATTTTCAGACTTGAATAATTTTTCCTCCGCGGGCGTGCTTCCGCGGATTTTCAAGCTTTAATATTTTTTCCTCCGCGGGCGTGCTTCCGCGGATTTTCAGACTTGAATAATTTTTCCTCCGCGGGCGTGCTTCCGCGGAGTTTTAGACTTTAATATTTTTTCCTCCGCGGGCGTGCTTCCGCGGATTTTCAAACTTGAATAATTTTTCCTCCGCGGGCGTGCTTCCGCGGATTTTCAAGCTTTAATATTTTTTCCTCCGCAGGCGTGCTTCCGCGGATTTTCAGACTTGAATAATTTTTCCTCCGCGGGCGTGCTTCCGCGGATTTTCAGACTTGAATAATTTTTCCTACGCGGGCGTGCTTCCGCAAATTTTCAAGCTTTAATATTTTTTTCCTCCGCGCTTCCGCGGACTTTCAATACAATCCCCCAGCGTTTTTTTTTTTTTGTTCTCTCACCTCTTCCTTCCCTCAGTAGACTTGGTTTGATGACTAACGACCCCTCTTTGACTGTGCAGATGGCTAGAGTTAAAACCACTGTGAAAGTGCTACGGGGGAACCGAGTCATCAAACCCAGTCTTCCAGGAACAAGGATCCGGTGACCAACCGTAAAGAAGTTAATGAGTTTTATCAAAACTTCTTCGGTCCGGATCAGGAGCTGGGACAGAATTCTGTCAACCATAAGGTGGTAGACACTGAAGGGGATAGCGACTGGTCGTCCTCTGCTACCTCAGATAGTGAACCGGAGGTTGAAAAGTGGTGGGAGGCCGACTGTTACACCCTTGATTTTCGCACATGGCAGGCATAGCATGCCTTGCGCTATGCCATGGCTCGGAGGGGGCTGCAAAGGTGCATGCCCACGAGAAGCACATGGGTGAGTGCTTAAGCAAGGTGTGGAGACGTTGCGTGGCGTGATAGAGGCATTGATGCGCGAGGGGAAGCGCAAGGCAATGTGAATGCTGACACAGGGGGATGTGTAACGTAACGAAATAATACGCATGCATGGGTAGCGAGCGTAGAATGGCACGCACATGAGATGGGCGTGGCATAGTGAGATAACTTGCACGTACGGGTTACGGCATGATGTGTGACGCGCGCATAGAGATGCGCGGGGCACAGTGGTATAACATGGGGTTTCCAAGGGGGTGACCATGGAAGCCAATAAGGAGGCAGCTATCCAACATAAGAGGGCCAATGATCTTGGCCAAGAGCTTCAGGAGAGGGCGGTTGTTGAGCAAAGTAGGATTGACAGAGCAATAGCTCGCTTCCGTAGGGGTCGTATCTATCAGCAAGCTATGAAACGGTCCTACATCGATGGAGTCAATGGGGTACGTAGATGGTTCCATGACCGCCACCCAGAGTTTGATCAGTCACCCATAGCTGAGGAGTTAAACTTGGTGGAAGAGTCTATCCCTACAGCGGACTCCGATCCCGAGCAATTCCACCGCCTCATCCTTAAAGATGAGGATTATGAGTCTACTTTGGACACAGCAGCCTGGGAGACCAAGCAAGGCGACTCCACCTCATCGTCTTCAGACGAGGAAGGAGATGATAAGGCCACTTCTTAGAGTTTAATTGGAATTCTTCCAACTAGGTAGATGCTCATTCATAGGGAATAATCATATCAAGGCTGCTCTCCAGGCCTTGACTTTACCTTTTACTGTCTTTACTTTCAGTTCGGTGTACTAGGTGAGGATGTGTGGCATCCCTCAACCAACTTTAAAATAATAAGAACACTAAGAAAATTTTTTCTTTCTGGTGTTGTATTCTTTTACTCTTTTCATCTTATTGCAATTTGATCATACATGTGCTTTAAGGATGTATAATCACCAAAATTCTGAATAAACTGAACACTTTATTAATAATCTCTTTATTGGTCTCCCTATGGGAGTTGTTACACATGCATAAGCTCTTGGGCGGAGTTACTGCACATATAGAGAGATTACGGGTAGTACTTCTTCAAGTGCTCAATATTCCATGGATGGCAGAGCGACCTCCCATCCATGGTGACCAGTCTGTAGGTGCCTGGTCGGATGCCTGCTTTTACTTGGTATGGACCTTCCCAGTTGGGCCCCAATGCTCCATCGGTGGTATCTCGGGTACTTCGTAGTACTTGCCCACTTAGCTTATGCCCACGGAAGGTTCTCCTTGAATTATCATCAGCTTATGTGCCTTCTCTTTAAAGGCCATGTTGTAGCACTCTCGAGAAGTTCGTTGTTCACCTCTAACTTCCCCTATCCCGGCGGGTGTTGAAAATTTCAGGACATGATGATAGACACCCATCACGGCCTTGAAGTCGTAGAGTGATGGCCGACCAAGGATGGCGTTATAAACTCCCGAATGATCTACCACGAGAAAACTCACCATCCTGGTTGTCTGTAGGGGGCCTTCTCCCAGGGTCACAGGCAACGAGATTACTCCTTCAGGAATAACCTTTCCTCCAGTGAATCCCATTAGAGAAGTTTGGATGCCTCTCATATCTCTACGGTTGAGACCTAATCGATCAAATGCATCCAATGACATTATGTCAGCCGAGCTCCCGTTGTCAATCAACACTCTTCGTAGCCTTTTATTGGCCACTATTACTGTGAGGACCAAGGCATCACAATGTGGATGATGGATACCCTGCGCATCTTGTGATGAAAAGGAGATAACATCATGATCTCCTACATTGGTGGAAGAGGCTGTCAAGTTGACTTCGTAGCGAGGGAGGTCATATCTTGCTTGCCTGGCTAGGTGCCTCCGGGCTTGGGAACTCGAACCAGCCACCACTCCCCCAAAAATTGTGGCTACTTCTTCTAATAGTTCCTTCCCTTTGTCATTCTTGTTGGATGGTTCAGGGGGCTGATAAATGTATTCTTGTAGTTGACCATCCTTGATGAGACCCTTGATTTGTCTCCTCAATTTAAAACAGTCTGCAGTATTATGACCATGAGCTTGGTGGAAATGACAATACTTTCTCTTGTCTCTCGTTTTTGGATTCGACCGTAAAGGGGCAGGTTCTTTCAGTAGACCTTTATCTTTGATTTCCTTCAGGATATCCTGCTGTGGCATATTAAGCAACATGAATGTACGATGCTCCTCCTGAGGTCGATCATGATGCTCTTGGCGGGGTCGGGTGGATGACCCTTGTAACAGGAAGCGATCATTTCTGACTGTGTCTCGCGCAGAGCGTCGATCCGGAACTGATCTACGATTTCTATCATGAGGGTCTCCTTTATTATCATACGGTCGTCTATCTGTACACGAGGAATTAGGTACCACCAGAGTCTGCCCAGGGTAATTTGCTTGAAAAATTTCCTCTGCATCAGCATGACTAGAGACCCTTGCTAATGCTTCTTGATACGTACGTGGGAGGTTGACGGAGAATTCCCATGCTAGAGGGAGCTCCCCTTTGATTCCTTGAACCAAACCTTGCATGGCGTAACCATCATTGAATAGATCCACTCGGGTAACCTCCCGCTGGTATCGGTCCACAAATGCACGGAGGGATTCATTACGACCCTGCTTGATGGACAGAAGGCTCTGTGCTGGCCGACTTCTCGTCTTCATATTGCCAAAGTGCGTGAGGAAACTACGAGCAAGCTCATCAAAGCTGGAGATGGATGCGGCTGGTAACCTTCTATACCACTGCTTAGTTGATCTTCCAAGAGTAAGAGAAAAAGTTCTACACATGATTCCCCCTGAGGCCCCTTGTATCTCCATATGAGAAATAAAAGAGTCTAAATGCTCTCGGGGGTCCGTCGTCCCTTGGTACAGCTCAAGTTGCGGCATCCGGAATCCGGATGGGTATCTTTCCCTAAGGATATCTTCAGCAAAGGGTGATTCCCATTGTGGTCGACCATCTTCTTTTCCTCTTGAACGCTTAATCAACTTCTCCAGTTTATGGATTTTTTCATCCATTTCTCGCTTGAACTCCGCATAATGGTTATCTGATGTTTCCTCCTCTGAGACATCCATTAGGGCAACATCTGGGCGATGATTCCCGACTCTAGGTTGCGAGCTGGGGCGATTTCTTTTTGTCTGGTAATTACCCCCTAGAGCGTAAGGACCATGATAGGAATAGGCGGGCTGATCAACATACTTCCCCTTGGTATCTGCTCAACGCTTGTATGGCGCTTCTTGTTCAGAGAGCGTCGAAGGTCTACTGCTGCTAACTGTTGTTCAGATATGATATACGAAGGAGAGGGAATCTGTGGGCGACCTTCCCCTCCTTGAACAATATGATGGGGAAGATTCGGTTGAATGACCTGATGGCGAGGCAATCCAGTAGTCTGGACGACTAAATCAGGACGCCCACCAACATCTTTCTGGACGTTAGGTACTACCATGGCACTCATTGGGTTATTCACAGCTGTGTTTGCAGCCTGCTGAGCACTTTGTCCAAATGCTTGGTTGAACATAGTTACCATACGACTCATCTGTTCACTGAAATTTCGCATGGTATGTTCCATGGTAGTTAGTCGATTCGTCTTGCCCTTCCTCGGCCTTCTAAGTGAAAGTCGGGGTTGCCTGAGGTTAGGCCCCACCCCAAAGGATATCACTAAAGCTCTCCCCGTATCAACTACCCTTCGGCGTCTGGGAGGCGCTTCAACCTCGATTTCTTCATCAACCTCTAGGGAGGTTGAGTGTTGGGATTCGTGACTCATGATGAGTTTGAGTACGTTTAGATGGGAGCAAGAGCAACAACTAAAGAGGCTTAGATTGTCGTTTCCACAGACGGCGCCAACTGTTGATGCACGGTTTTCGGACGGCCGGGAGGCGGGTCGGAGCTCGGGTGGTACGTCGGGTCCAGTCCTGCGAGCAAAGAAAAACAGTCAGGGGTGCCGGCGGTGGTGCCGGCGAAGACCCTCCGACGCTCAAGTCAGTTTTCGGCACTCCGGAATTTTCTGGGAGAATTTCCTAGAGAGAGAAGCTCTCAAAAGTGAAGGAAATCTAGAGAGAGAATAAGTTCAGAAAAGTGTGCATACCTTGAGTAATATTTCGGAGGGTTTATATAGGAGTCAAGATGGGTCATTGTGGGACCCGGATAGTAGGCCCAGATAATGGGCTTCAGTAATGGGCTTACTGAATTAGAAATAATTAGGCTCAATTTTGTTATGGTCATAACATCTACTTATGAA
This sequence comes from Boswellia sacra, assembly GCA_013180625.2. Taxonomy (NCBI): domain Eukaryota; kingdom Viridiplantae; phylum Streptophyta; class Magnoliopsida; order Sapindales; family Burseraceae; genus Boswellia; species Boswellia sacra. Next base: position 40,267 of record SNVD02010591.1, read on the forward strand.
AAAGCAAACGAAATGAGTCAACTAAACCTAGATGATACAAATACTCAAACTTTAAGGACTAAATTATACAAATATAAAACTACATTTTTAGATGATATTATATCAAATCTTAGAGATCGTATATGATATTATTCCAATTAAAATTCAACTTTATTTCCTGTAATTTTCTAACTCTCCACACCACGCAATAAACACTAGCACAAAGCTTCGTCAAACAACCATCTTCATCATGGTGCTCCTTCAACCCTCATTTCCAATAAATAACCACCAAAAGAGAGAGAGAAAAAAAATATATATATATATATATAAAGGGAAAAGTCACAAACTACCCTTTTAGTTTTGAAAATTGTCGATCACGTGGTCCTTATTGGACTTGTAATCAACGGTCACCTAAATGTTTTAATAAATTCACAAAAACACCCCCAAACTCCAAATTCTGTTAGTTCTCTGTCATGATACAAGGCTAATAAGGTCCTTTTGCTAGTTTCAGTCATCAACCTCTCTTCCTTACCCTTGCTTCTCTGTATAATGAAGAAGAAGCTTCTCATCTCATTATCAAATTTAACAGATGAAGAGCTAGCAGAACCAAAACCAAAAACAAAACCATTGCCGTTCTTATAAGCCCAGCCTGAACGTGCAATCTCACTAAAAATTGATAGGAAATAATTAAAACAAACAATTCAGACAAATTGAGACTACGTCATAAACTAAAGAAAGATAGAACTACAAAGATAAATCACCAAAGGATAACCACATCAATCCTAAATGCATTATAAACATTGTTTAAAATTTTAAATCCATCAAATTAATATAGTAAAGGTTGAAATACAGTTATTTGAGGGGGAAAGAGAAGGAAATAAAAAACCCAAGCTTTTACTTTTTCTTTCTTCTTCGTTTCGTCAACAAACAAACAGTAAAATTTCTTGAATAGTAAACTATAATAGAGCAATAAAAGAAAGTACCAAACAAGTGAGTAACAAATGACACGTCCATTAAACTAACTTTAAAAATAAACAATCAAAAGGAACCCACAATACGGCCGTTGATCTTTAATTTGAAGCTTAAAAGGCTTAAGCCTGTTCCATTCAGAGACAGGGTTGCATTGATTGAGAGTATCAAAAGCAAAATGGGAATGCAGAAAGGCTGCATTGAACAACCTTAACTGGTCCTTTTCATATCAAAAATAGAGGTCTAAACAACCTCAGTGGTTTGGCCAATCTAATCGATTTTATGCATGAAAACCAATGAAAAAGCAAATCCCTTAACAAATTCAGAATCATTGAATTTGCCGTTACGTAACAACTACCCAAACATTGGTACGAAAGTAATTGTAAACTGACCAGCCTATAAACTAACAGAATCTATTGATTTGGGGTGTCGCTGATGATTTTTTTAAAACATATGAATGGTGTCTGATTAAAAATATAATGGTTAACACGCGATTGATAATTTCTGAAACTAGAGGGATAGTTTTGATTTTTTCCCATAAATAAATTTAAAAAAAAATAAAGACACAAGCCACCAAAACAATCACCATGTAATCGAAATCCCAGGCTCCATGGCCAGTAGCATCAAAAATTCAAAACCAAGGCCATTGAAACAACCACCATAACTATAAAAATTGAAAACTCAGACTATTATAGAACAAAAACCGAAAACCCATGTACGTAAGGGGCCTAAACCACCAAAGCAACCAAAATAAAAAGGGTTATTATCCTTTTATTCTATGTACGTGAAGGCGACAAATAGAGTTGTGAAAAAGCGGCAGTAAACCCCCTGTAGTTATCTTTTTTCTATGAAGCAAAGGTATAAATTAATTTTATGTTATGTGTGCAATATCTCAAATAAAATAATAAAACTTAATGATTTTAATTATTCTTTCTTTTTCTTTTTTTAATCCTTTTCTTTCTCTCCTCCCTCTCTCTCTATCTTTTCTTTCTCGCTTTATCCTCTTGCTTCCATGGCTTCCGCTGTCACTCTCACTCCTTCAATTCCGGCTCTCTCAAGCTCTCGCCTAGATCTAACCTCACTCCATTCGATTTCAATATTGCTTCTCTTAATTCGAATTCAGATTCTATTAAATTAACTAAGAATCATAATCCGTTATTCAAGACGTCGGAGCTCGTTAAACCGGTTCCTTCATTGACGTATTTGAAGCTCAAACGTCTTACAGTAAAGGCCTCGGCTCTGGCGTTGCGGTTTCCTAAGCCACCATCAGGGCGATTGGGCGTGTATTTGTTCCTGTGTTTGTTGCGTTGCTGCATGTGTAGCCAAAATCAAACATTTGAGTGGTATCAACAAATTTATACGTTGGGGCATATGAATTGCAATAGATTTTGGGGAATTTGGGCATTTGGGTGAAAAAATGTTTGGGTCTTTGACCGGCAGCAAAATGTTACGTAATTTTTCATAACATTTTAAATTCAAGGTAATTTTACCTATTTTAAATAATTCAATATAATTTTTAAATTTAATGATATAAAAATTATATTATATTTATTTCAATATTTAATATTTTGTTTTAATTACAAAAAATAAATTTCAAAGAAAAAAGAATTTTCGCAACGTGCAATATGTGTACGTTGTTAAATACAACACTTTTCGTAACCTATAAAAAATGTAAATGCTTTTAGCAATGTGCATTTAGCACACGTTGCAAAAATTACATTTTGCAACGTACACTTAGCGCATGTTGTGAAAACCCTGCTGCCGTAGGGCTTTTTTCTTCAAGTGAATCTTGGGTGTGGGAAGCCTTTATCAAAAAAATGTGAAAATTCTGAGCCCTTCCACAAAGAAGATGAAGTCTCAAACTCTCCTCTTGCATTTGGTTGTGAGATAGTTGTAATTGGTTTTGGGAGTATCACTTTTAATAGCTTAATTTTGTATCTTTTTATCCTTTAATGTATTTCATATATTCAGTCAATTGCGTTCCTCGGGTTTCAACTTCCCGCTTTCATAAACCAAACTAATTCGTCTTGATAATATGTTGGAGTCTATAATTCTATATCCAACATTGAGAATTTTCAAAGATGAACCCAAAACCATCCAACCTTCAACAGGTCAATTTGGGCCAATTGGGTTCCTCGAATTCCAGCTTCCCACTTTCATACCTCAAAATAAACAAGCTAACAGCCACCACATATTCCAATTCACTCTGAATCTTAACTAATTGTAAGATGAAAACATAAAAAATTAATTTTTAAAAGTAAATGGAGCAAACTGAATTCAATCACCAATCAAACAAAGTTGAAATTTACAAAACCAAATAAAGCAAACCGAATCCAATTACCAGCAGCAAATACAACGTTCAACTTTCATTAACTCAACCCAATACATATTTCAGATTAATTATTACAATATATTATATTGAGTTAATTACCTAACGAATAACTATTTTAAATAAAAAGAAAATATAAAAAATGCAAGAAAAATTCCTATAACCAAACGGCCCTGTGTAGAAAACATTCCGAGATCTATGATTATAAAAACATCCCCTAAACTGTAAATTTAAGTAGATTTTAATAATATCAAAGACTTCCGTGATGGGTTCTTAAAATTTGAACGATTTGTCGATGTTTGGCCAAATCTGCGTAGGTCATGAAAATTATTTCAAATATTTTTTTCTTTAAATTTTTATTAGGCTTTCTGCAATCAAAATTGTTTTATAGCTACTGGAAATTTCCTTCTTCGGCTTTTTCTAGAAAGTAATTAATATTGTCATCTCTATAGTATTGACAACGTAACACTTCCCCATAATTTTTCGCTAAATAACATAAAGGCCCCTGTTTTTTAAATTTCGTTAATCAATCGTCAGTCATACGAGCATATTTATCTCTACACTCATTTTTCTATGTTAGTTATAAGGGCATATTTGTCTCTACACACATTTTTCTTATTTAAGAAATTAAAAAAAAACTATGGTGTGGGCTGTAAAACTCAAACCTTTGTTATGTACGCGAACATAGAGTGTTGAAACCATCAAACTAGACATTTATTAATAAAGAATTTGAGTTAACATATAAAATATCATGAAAAACTGCGACAAAACATGTCCTATTTAGGAAATAATAAAAAATAATAATTAAAAATTGTACTACAATTTTTAAGGAAAAATTATCTAACATAACCTTTAAAAATAAAAAATCTAAAAAAGAAGATTGCATTTTATTTTTTTCAAAATTTTATTTTAATTTGTGATACAATTTCCTAAGGAAATTTATTTAACATAACCTTGAAAATAATTTCATAAAAAAATTGTAGTTTAAATGATTTTTTTTTAATTTGAAATAAATATCATTTAAACTACCATTTTCTCTTTGAACTTTTTAATTTAAAAATTAAGTAGTTTAAGAAGAAATTGATACTTTAAACTTTTCAAATTAAAATAAAAAATTAAGAAATCGATTTAAATTACCATTTTCTTTTGTGAAATTTTTATTTTTAAAGATAGTACAATTTTTAGTTATTATTGTTTATTATTATGTGTTGTTGTAGTTCTTAAAAATATTTAATATATTAACTTTAAACACTTTATTGTTAAAAGTTTAATTTGGTAGTTTCTATACTCTCTCTCCTCATATATAACCTAGACTTGAGTCCTATCCTATCACCAATACCATATCCTATTTTTTATTTTTTGAATAAGACAAATGAGCACAGAGACAAATATACCTCCTTGGCTGACGGATTAACTAACAAGATTGCTATTTTAGTGTTAGATAAATATTTAAAAAATTAAGTGTCTAGAAAATTGCTACACGAAGTAGGAGACAATTTTTAAAAATCAAACTTTAAAAAGCCAAAATTTGAATCAATCAAAATACTAAAACTATCCCAACAAAATAATATAAATCCAAAAATACTTTCAGTAATTGTTAATTCTCAACTAAAACTAAAACAAATTCTAAACTCCAACCAGAAAACCCAAGTACAAAATTTGAAATACAAGAACAAAAGAAGAAAAAGCCAACAAAACATAAATTCTAGCACCCGCATCCTTTGACTATCTATACCAGTCATTACTTTCCATTCACCCTCAACGTCGCATCCACTGCCATCATCCACAACCAAGTCTTGGCTGGGTGCAATAAACACCTACACACAACATTGTATCACAGATTGCAATAAGAACCCACAGAAACCATGGTATCATAGCTCAAAACCCAAATCCAGAATGTGACTATTTGTAACCAAATCACTCAAACAGAAAAAGAACCCTAAAACCCAAGGTAATAAACTACATAAACAAATTCAGAAACTTTCCAAATATGTCTTGTGAACCAAACAAGAAACATGACAAAACGAATTTTTTCCTGTTAATTTTACTTTCATCACACTACTAGACCAACAGACCACCATCAAGCAACCAGAATGTGGCAGCACCACCGATCCATACAAAACAAAACGTAGTTTCAATTTTTTTCTTAAATTCTCTTGCCAATTCAAACAAAAAACCCCATAATCAATATTACATTTATCAAAACAACAAAAACCCAAAATCAACATTAATTAAAACCCTACCACCATCTCTTAAATCCATGGCCACTCCTGGAAAAAAAAAACCTACTTTGAAACAGAAAAAATTCAAATAAAATAAATCCTAAATGAAATCTAAAAAATTATTGGAAAAAAAAAAGATAAGGGTGCCATTCGAATAATTCACTGCATGTGCCACCATGAACATCGAGCATCTCATCTCACCACCCAGATAACATCACGATCTACCCATCTTCTTCGTTGTCATTGTTAGATGAATAACAGTTTCATGTTTTGAAGATCAAGAGGATGGAGGACAAAAGAGACGGGCTAATTGATGAAAAAAGAAGAGTGAGAGACAAAAGATGAAGGAAACAGCGAAGCAGAGGATTAATTGGGTGGCGCTGCTTTTGTTTGTCGATGTGTTATAGTTTGATTTTATTTTATTTTACTTTTCTTCAAGCTTTTATTTTATATTTATAATTGTGTTTTATTAAACGGCTAACTTAACCCTTCAAAATCAACTTATTTATATTTATCTAACTATACAAGTAATAGAAAGAGATTTATAATGAGTTCTTAAAATCATAAGGATTAAATTTGTATAAAAATTTAAAATATACGTTTGTATGATATTATTCTAACAGATATGAATAGTCTGTAACATTATTTCTATTAAAAATATGTAATTCTTAAGAGAAGTTATATGATGTAAACGTCAAAATGGATTTTTAAATGAGATTATGAGAAACCTCAAAGGTAGTTAGTGATATTTTCCTCATTTAAAATATTATTATACATGCAAATATACAAAATTTCGACCAATTTCTTCGTCCTCAAAATTCTCTCAACTAATTATTTATAATTTTCTCTCAAATTTCTCTCTACATACGTAAACAATCCTGATCAAGTCGGAAAACTAAAATAATCCTTAATGAAATTTTCACGCATATTTTAACGTTGTTCATAGTTTTCCTGACACGGGTTACTTAATATTTATTCATAATAAATATCCAAGAATAGCAATTATTGCAACAGTAGAATCTGGACCATAAGGTTGTTGATCGATCAACACCGTAACGTTTTAACCATTCATTAATTTATTGATGGTTCATTTGTTGCTAAAGTTATACATCGTAGTAAACAATTATAATTAAGTAGAGATTAGAGAGCAATTGAGCAAGTGCACATAAATATCCACTCGTTTTAATATTATTGTGGACCATTTATTTCTTATCTATATGTGTATATTGGGGCTTTAATTGTAAGGCTTGCCATGCCGCAACGCCACCGTATATGATAGCAATAGCATGCCACAGTGGAAATAACACTCAATTCCCTCCACCACGAAATTGCCCTCCAGGAACATACCCTCTGCCAGGGGCAGGGTACCCGCCGTACCCACCAGGGTACCCGCCATATGACCCACCAGGGTACCCGCCATACGTCACTGGATCAGGTGTTGTTGTTCCATCCTGTGTTGATGTCGTAGCTGCACATATGTCAATAGTAGATGTCATATCATGTTATAGTTACTAAATTCTGAAAACTCGAGGACTACTTATCGTTAGAAAGTAATGCACTGGTGTACCTGACAATGATAGAAAATCTTTATACAATTATATTACACTTTAAAGTCATCCTTCAAATTTGATATTCATGTGCCAGAAAATTTTCTAGATAGAAGACTAGAAGGGAAAAAAAAAGGTCTCGAAAAATATCTCATTAAGATATTAATTGTAGCATCTAGCATTGTCTCTATAGTCTTGAATAACTATGAAATTAACGTAACAGAAACACTCACTTATATATGATATACTTATTATGTTTGAACTTAAAACAAATAATTAATGTAACTCACCCTTTCCCTTCTCGGTAGAAGTCTCAGCCAGGTCTCTAGCTGCTACGGCTACCTGCAAAGAAATGAGAAGAAAACTGGCTCCTAACAGACCTAAGAGAAGGAATGCCTTAAAACCCATTTTCTGAATTGCTAAGAACAAAGGGCACTATAAATTAAGGTATATATTGGAGATGCGTATGGATGATCAAAACTGGGGTCCTAGAGTCCATATTTATAGGCTGATGATAAGAAAGAAGTAAGGAATAAGGATATGGGTCGGGTCAGTCGTCTCCAAACGTACGTTTTACTCATTAATTGTCACTACTCGTTGACACTACCGAATACTTTTCCAAGCCAATAACTCTTATTTGAAGGGTCAGTATACATCAACATAAGGTGGGGTATTCTGCATATTCATTACCCTGTGGATAGGTAATTTCCAAATCAATCATAATCCTCATTTAATTTCCGATGCAGAGAACTCAAAATCATATTGAACAATCATGTTATGTTTAGATATACTCAATATTTGCATATCCGAAAATCCAACAAGTAAATAATCTAACAAGTATGTAATAGATTATTATTAGTTAAATGATGAATTTTGCAGATACAAATTTACAACTATATATTTTATTTTCATACGATCGGTATTGTGTGTGTGTGTGTGTTTACATATCCTTCAAAAATTGAAATGTATAAAGTAAAATATATGTATTAATTGCTATGCGTGGGTGTGAAACCATGGCGTGTGCGTCGAATTTGAGAGGACTCACGATAAAGTGAATGCCCAAGCAAAGAATCATACATGAGATTGTAACATTGAATATTAGACCTAGCAAATTAACAAAGAATAGTATACATAGCCGTCATAGTCAAAGTCAAACGCAAGAGGCTCGGGTTGTTTGTTGATAATAGTTGACTTGTTGACTTATTAATGTTACTCATATGCGGATGAATATACATTGAACCTAAAATTTTTCTGGCTACACAGATAAAGAAAATATCTAGCTAGAAGGAAAAGGAGGACAAAGTTGTGGTATCAAACCTTAATTGATTATAATGTTTGTTAGTGTCCATGTGACACGTGACAAATTTCTTGCATGTGCAATACATGTTACTAAAATTTATTTTTGTTAACTTGTGATAAAAACATATGTGATATTCTTTTTCCTAATGCATTATGAAATATTTATTTTAGGAAAAGATTTAATTATTGGAAAGCTTTTAGAATTGGAATGCTTTTTATACTTATTCAAATTAGGCTTAGTATTTTAGTTGATTACAATTTCCTATTTTAATTAGGATGTTGTGGTATGCTTTTTTATACCTTATCTAATCATCCTATTTTAGTTTTACAAGACTTTGATGATGATTATGATTGTTGATTATATGAATAGTATAGTTGTTCACTCAAGCTATATAAAAGGGAAACACTCAAGGCTTAACGAAGTTCAAATAGAGTGGTGTTTGTGCAGAAATGTGGAAAGCACTTGAGTGACTTTGTTTTCATGATCTTCATTGTAAAATCTTTATGATTGTGTTAGTTTAGACTGGGCATGACTCATGCGCGTTGAGTATATGCATAGATCTTATTTGTGAAAGTTGTTGAGTCTTGTAAGCTTAAGAGAATTGAGTGATTACATGATTCTGTAATAGTTATCGTTGTTATGTCTGACTAAACTGTTGTAGTTAAGTCCGACATGTCTATGAAGAGCAACATCAGAAGAGGGTGAGAAGGACTTTGACTATGATCAAGGGTGATCAAGTTTACATAGATTAGGTTAGTGAGTGAGCAGGTAGCTACTATTATAAAGAGTCCTAAGTTGAGTTTAAACACATACAACATAGTGGATTGTAGCTTTTGTTACCTATGGATGTAGGTTGGTTAATAGTCGAACCACATAAAACATTCTATTCCATTATTCTTAACTGTTTCAGTTACGTTTATGATAACTAACTATACACTATAAAAACTAATAGTGTTAATGTGAATCCGACCAATATGAGTTCAGTAGTTATGAGACTTGTTTGTTGGTGCCTTGGATTTCATTATTCATAAAATTATATGATTCTTACCGACATCGCTGTAGACGCTTAATTTTTTAGGCTCGATGATGATGCAAAGATGAATGTCAAGTAAAGAAAATGACTAAAGTGGCCTTGGAAGCAAAAATAAGGAAAACGAGAAGAAACTGACTAAAGAGTTTGAAAACCGACACATGGATTTGAAAAATCATAGAAATTAATTCAAAAGGAATCTGATAATGACTAATATAGTGTTGTGAAGATACGGATGTCTAGTTTTCACTGAATTTTACGGATCACAAATTAAATTTGAACTCGAAGAGTTACGTGCAATCAAACAGCCAAAGGTCGAAAAGGGACTACACTGAAAATTGAAGAAGGTAGGAGGTTTATGGGCAACCACCGGCCGGCGGTCCTCCCACAATTGGTCGGCTGTCCCGCCACTAGCCAGCGGTCCTCCTACAATAGGCCTGCACTCCCCCTTATATTTTTGAAAAATTTCGATTGAATCCTTCCTTCTTTTTTCATTCCTTTTTAAACTTAAACCCTTCACTATATAAACACCCTCTCTCTTCACTTTTAAGGACACAAAAATCTTCTCTTATCTCTCTTGAAGACACACTTGAGAATTCAAGAAGTCTTTTCTAGTTTAATATTTTTTTAAAATCTTCTATTGCTCTAAACCCGAAAAAGTACGTCTTGAGAACAATTCTCTCTTCTTCCTCTTATTTTCTTATTTATTTTTCTTGCTTAGAATTGAGCATGATTAGGTTTGTTTATGCTTATAATTAGGATGTTTATGATTTATTTTGATGCTTAGAAGCATGATTAGGGTTTTATAAATTACTTAACCCTTTTTTTGTTTTGTAAGGTGGAAATGTTTATCAAGGTAAGTCATCGACCATTTCCTTATTTAGAATCATTATAGGATTTTACTTTGAATGCTTATAATTATGCTTAAGAGTGCATGTTTAGAATCATGAATAGGAATCAAACTTATGATTATTTTGAAGCATCTACCTCGCGCAAGGCTCAACCACGCCAATAAATATGTAGTACTCACCTACTTCAAAAAGTCAACATTTGCTTTAAAGAACTTCCTAAAAAGAGCACTTCCCATCTTTGTACTTGATCTACAACATGAAAAATCCCAACCCAAAATCAATTTATTGAACCATAAAATCCCCAAATCGTAAACCCACAAAATATCCCCAATTGAAAATCAATTTATGGATAAAAAAAGCATAAAATCTCCAAATCGTAAACCTTAACTGAACTTTCACTCACTTCATTATAAGAAAACATTGAGCTTGCATACCAAGAATTTCCATGAAAAAATGAACGGTTTCATTTTCTCCAAGCGGCGGTTGAGCTTAGCTTCTCGAGCCCATGCACGCATAAGGTGCACCTCCATCTCAACCAGGCAGTCATGCAAGTCCTCCACCACCAAAGCGCAGTCATTCGTGAGTAGGTGAATGGGTTGGGTGACAAGGATCGTCAAAAGGGCTACTGCATTTTAAAGGCTTAGGAAAATTTTGCTTTTGTAAATGGGAGGGCTATTGCATTTCAAAGGTTTTGTAATTCAATTCATCCTAAATGACGTCGTTTGGGTTATTAGTTTTTTAGAAAAACACATCTGTGAGATGACGTCATTTTGGAGCACTGTTTTGTTTGTTTTAATTTAAGTTTATAATTTAATTTTTAAAATAAATTATAATAATTTTTACTTAAGCACATATGTTATATTATTTGAAAACAAAATTTAATTTGTGATTTTAATTCCTTAATTTTTATCAAAAAATTTAAATAATGTGATTTTCATCACTTTGAAATTATAAAATAATTTTATTTATTTTATATAATTTTCATGTTTAAAAATTTGTTTTTATATAATTTAATGTTTAAAAATTTATTATTTTCATAAAAAATAATAAATTATCTTTTATTTCAATATTTTTAAGAATTGTTTTTTTAATTTTATATTTAAACGTAATATTATATTATTTAATTAATATTCATATATCTTTAATTTCATTGTTTTATTTAAATTCAAAATATGAAATTATTGTATTTTTTCATAACATTTTAAATTCAAAGTATTTTTACCTATTTTAAATAATTCAATATATTTTTAATTTTAATAATATAAAAATTTCATTATATTTTTTTAATATTTAATATTTTGTTTTAATTATAAAAAATAAATTCTTGAGAAAAAAAATTTTCACAACGTGTAATATATGCATGTTGCTAAATGCAACACTTCGTAACGTGCAAAAAATGTACATTGGGTATTTTCAAAGATGAACCCGAAACCATCAACCTTCAACAGGTCAGTTTGGGCCAATTGGGTTCCTCGAATTCCAGCTTCCCACTTTCATACCTCAAAATAAACAAGCTAGCAGCCACCACATATTCAAATTCACTCTGAATCTTAACTAATTGTAAGATGAAAAAATAAAAAATTAATTTTTAAAAGCAAATGGAGCAAACTGAATTCAATCACCAATCAAACAAAAGTTGAAATTTACAAAACAAATAAAGCAAACCGAATCCAATTACCAGTAAGAAATACAACGTTCAACTTTCATTAACTCAACCCAATACATATTTCAGATTAATCACAAAATCTTAAAATATATTATATTGAGTTAATTACCTAACGAATAACTATTTTAAATAAAACGAAAATATAAAAAATACAAGAAAAATTCCAATAACCAAACGGCCCTGTGTAGAAAGAGTAATGTTACTCATACAAATTACTTATACAAACTCATACATACAAACTGATGTGGCATTCCTATATGATCGCCACATCATCCATGTTAATTAATGACATTTATTATTAATACAGATTTTTCAAATCATTGTATTTATTTATCAAATCATATCATGCCACATCAGTTTGTATGTTTGAGTTTGTATAAGTAGTTTGTATGAGTAGCATTACTCGTGTAGAAAACATTCCGAGATCTATGATTGTCAAAACATCCCCTAAACTGTAAATTTAAGTAGATTTTAATAATATCAAAGACTTCCGCGATGGGTTTTTAAAATTTGAACGAGTTGTCGATGTTTGGCCAAATCTGCGGAGGTCATGAAAATTATTTCAAATATTTTTTTCTTTAAATTTTTATTAGGCTTTCTGCATTCAGAATTGTTTTATAGCGACTGGAAATTTCCTTCTTCGGCTTTTTCTAAAAAGTAATTAATATTATTATCTTTATAGTTTTGCCAACGTAACACTCTCACCCTAATTTTTTGCTAAATAACATAAAGGCCCCCGTTTTCCAAATTTCGTTAATCAATCGTTAGTAATATGAGCATATTTGTCTCTACACTCATTTTTCACCATTAGTTATAAGGGCATATTTGTCTTTACACTCATTTTTCTTATTTAAAAATTTAAAAAAAAAGAACTATAGTGTGGGCAGTAAGACTCAAACCTTTTTTATGTATAAGAATATAGAGTGTTGAAACCATCAAACTAGACTTTTATCAGTAAAGAATTTGAGTTAATATAGTAAATATCATAAAAAGCTACAACAAAATATGTCGTATTTAAGAAATAATAATTAAAAATTGTACTACAATAAATTATCTAGCATAACCTTTAAAAATAAAAAATCTAAAAAAGAAAATGGTATTTTATTTTTTTTCAAAATTTTATTTAAATTTGTAATGCAATTTCCTAAGGAAATTTCTTTAACATAACCTTTAATAATAAAAATTTCATTAAAAAAATTGTAGTTTAAGTGATTTTTTTTAATTTGAAATAAGTACCATTTAAACTACTATTTTCTCCTTGAACTTTTTAATTTAAAAATTAAGTAGTTTAAGGAGAAATTGATATTTTAAACTTTTCAAATTAAAATAAAAATTAAGAAAACTATTTAAATTACCATTTTTTGGTGAAATTTTTATTTTTAACTGTTATACTAAATAATTTTTCTTTAAAAATGGTAGTACAATTTTTAGTTATTATTGTTTATTATTATGTGTTGTTACCGTTTTTAAAGATATTTAATATATTAACTTTAAACACTATTATTAAAAGTTTAACTTGGTGGTTTCTATACTCTCTCTCCTCATATATAACCTAGGCTTGAGTCCTATCACTCACACCATATCCTCTTTTTAATTTTTTGAATAAGACAAATGAGTACAGAGACAAATGAGTACAGAGACAAATATACCTCTTTGGCTAAGGGATTAACTAACAAAATTGCTATTTTGGTGTTAGATAAATATTTAAAAAGTAATTACATAGAAAACTGCTACTTGAAGTAGGAGACAATATCTAAAAATCAAATTTTAAAAAGTTAAAATTTGGATCAATCAAAATAATAAAACTATCCCAACAAAATAGTATAAATCCAAAAATACTTTTATATGATAAAAATTTAAATTATCAGCTTAAATAAAAAAATGAAATTTCTTTAAAATTATTTATTCCAATAAATTTTCTGAAAAGTAAAAAAATTTTGCCAGATGTCAACAGCTGCAATTGTCAAACCACAACCGCTGTCAACCGCCAGCTGCCATCAAAGTGGTTTGTCGATGATACCACCTCCAGACTCACATCGTCCACACTTCCCAAATCTGTCAGTATCTACGCCGTCAAAGTCGCTAATCAACAGAGATCTAAGGTTAAAGTTTCAGCCCTGGAATAACTTATTTATTTTTTAAAAAAATTATTTTGATCGCCGTTAAAAAATTAAACCTATTACATTAATGAAATAAATAATAAATTATTTTTAAAATTAGTTTTTGAAAATTAAATTTACCAAACACATACCCGTTACTTTTTGACAACACAACAATTTTGAACAATAAAACAATTTTAAAAAGCTAATTTAGTGAACATTCTAAACTTTTTTAGACAATACAGCTCACAATTGATCTTCCTACAGTGCACTTTTCTACAGCAATTTCCTCATCACAATAATCCCAAGCATACTCTTAGAATTTAATAGTTAATATGTTTTGACAGATAAAATATCAATTTGATCCTCATTTTTCTTAGTTCATAGTTTTCGTGTTTTGCTACCGTTAACAAAAAAAAATTTTAGGCGGGGCATTCATTTACAAAACTTGATCAATATATCAATAGATACAGATGACCCAACACACGGGTGATTGTCAAATTTACATGAAACGTAACAAGTATAACATTATCCAGGCTATGCATTTTTAGCACTCAATCTTTCATGCATGTTGTGCTCAACCTGAAAAGCCTTGAGGATAATGCGACAATTAGAGTGAATGACAGTTCAATATCGAGAACCAGAATCTTACTTTTCCCAGGTTCATGATTCCGCGTGAAGTGCGAGTTGATGAAGGAAAGAGTTTAACCAGATCCACAAATGAATTTCAGTTGCAGTCATACAGACCATATATGATAATATAGGTGGATAAGATTAACATAAGTTTAAACCTGAATCTGTGAACATTTACATAAAGAGGATAAATGCCTTATAAATGTATGGAAAATAAAGTAAATATATCCACATTGACATCAGGGTAAAGTAAGGTAAAGAGAGAAGAGAATACTATTTACGCCATGTTTGTTCCACGGTACAAATGGTGCTCACCAATGATCAGTCAAAGAATGGCACACCGACTTTCAGCTTGCTTACGAAGCTCCTCTGTCTCCCTTTGAGCTCTCTCGAGACTCTCTCTAAGCTTACGAATTTCATCATTTGACTTCAATTGAGCTAACTGTGCAACCTCCTCTGCCTTTAATCGAGCAGCTTGCTCCTCTGCTAATTGCTGCTCAAGCTTCGTAGTTGTCTCTTTGAGTTTTGACTCAACCTGTTTTAAAGACAAAGGTGTGTGAGGGAAAGTGAAAGCCAAGAAATACTCTAGAAAAGGAAAATAGGTTACATGTCAGACATCTTTTCAAACAAACAAAATTTTATATAATTAAGCAGTGTATTTTATTGACTGCGGATGTTAATACTTTCACATTATCAACTGCATCAAGCATGTGACCGTATTTCCACATAACCAACAATCAGACCCTTCTTGCATTCAATTGACACACTTCAACATCATAACCATATGGAAACAACAAAATCAAACAAGAAGACACTAAAAGAGGAAAAGCCATAGACAACAAGTGAACAATCCACTACACAATGCTTTATACAAGAAGCATAGAAAATAAAGATATTGCTACTAAGAATCCGACATCCACAGTTTTCAACATATAAATGTTGATGCCTCTGCCACAATCAAATTTTATGCTCATGTCAGGCTCCAAGTTAAACAAGTATACTTAAACGGTTTGTAAGTTACCCAAATTCTACAATGGTCGGTTTCATCCTCACTACAGCCTTAGACATATATCCATTAAACCAATGAAAACCTTCTCAAGGAACTAAAAATCCTCAAACAAAAATCACACATGAACTATTATAGGAGGGCAATATATATCAACATAGGATCTCACCAATACCAGATCCTTCCACTTATTATAAATTTAGACTACCAACAGGAAAAACCATAGCCACATAGGTAGCGATTTTGTTAATTTCCTTTTACATTGTTATTAGTTAGAATTAGAAAATTTCTGGGGCGCCAACTGGCTTCTTTCCTGCTTGTTAGGTAAAAAATGAACACGAGTATATGATAAATTGGTATCAGGCAAAGATAAACAAGAATACCATTTCAGTAATCCTCTTGAGTTGCTGTTCATATGATCTCTCTATCTGCTCCTTCAACTCTGAAATTTCTCGTTTTGAATATCCCGTTAGGGAATCCACCTCTTCTTTTTGATCGCGGAGTTTCATAGCCCCTTTCTGTACGTTAAGAAAAAAGAATCATTTTTATGACATATTCATTGTGAAACTGCCTCAAAATCAATTAAGATTAGGAATAAACTAACCTTCAACTCAACAAATATGTCATCTGTGTATGGCTGCCCACCATTTTGTGCTATGATCATGTTAACAAGAGAGAGGAGCTGCCTAACTTGCTCAGCTTTCTTAGCTTCATCCTTAGTCTTGTTATCGAAAAGAACTTGTCGATTCTTACATAGAAGAAGAATTTCCTAAAATGATGTAAAATTACATGAAGGAATAATACATGTTAAGCTTCTTCATGGAAAGACAGATAAATTTAATCAAACATTTCAAGAATACAAATTTAGAGAAGGTTTTGCCAACAAAAACCTACGCTAATCTAACAAACTAATAATTTTAGAAGCAATATCAGATGTGGTCATAATTTTTAGAAGGAAAAGCTAAAGGCTGAATAAGTCTCTACAAAAGAATGCCACAGTACTTGCTATTTGAGCAGAGTTCTGATGAAAATCTAATTTCCTCAATTAAAGACCTCAAATGTAATCAGTACTTCATATAACACATATTAGAGAAGAAATAATAACTACAAGCCACTAAAAAAAAATGGAAAACCCACATATCATTTCCTGCTTATTATTCTTTAGATTACAGAATAAAGCATGAAACAATGTGATTAATGTCATAAACAAATTCAAATGAAAACCTCAGCTTGTGAGAAAGAAGATGGCATTTTCTTGAGCATCAACAAACCTGACAGACAAAATTTTGCAATACCTATAACAACCAACTCTGGTCCTTTGTTTAGAAAAACATTTTCACTATGTAAGAAAAAATTAGATTGCAGGTATTATTAATTGCACGACTAAACCTACAAGTTATCCTTTTCCCATCTGCTCAAATCATCTACACAGTCCAAGAGTTAGCTTGTTTTCAAATCTTTCTCGGGTCAAAGTTGTTAGTAGTACAATTCATCAAGTAAAAGCTGAGGCAAAAGTGATTGGATCAAGAGATTTGAATTTCAATTCAAACTTCTAATAATAGAAGATAGTTGTAATTCAAGAATCAAGATGTACTTCTAGGAGAAGCTAACGCACGTCTAAGATCAATCATTTGTGAAAAATATTAATACAGCTCAATAAATAAACAGAACTTTCATAAAACCAGTCGAACATAATTCTAAACATTAGCATAACTTTTGATGCTAGCAAGAAAAGTGCTTCTTTGAAGTCATTCATTTCAAAGTATAATAAAATAACAGGGTTAGATTGGTTAAGTAAATCAAAGTCCAAGATAAACATCTCTTCAAGGAGTTCAAATATTAGACGCCAACCCACCAAAACAAATGACTTCACAAAAATATATAATGATAATACTGTAGTTAAGAGAGAAACCTTTAAAGGCTCTGGACAGTCACGGCCCAAATAATCATCTAATGTTTCATCATTATCTTCGAGTTCGTCCCCTCCCGTGAAGACTACAATCATGTAGTCAACAATTTTGTCTCCAAACAAAGTCTGCAAGCTACGAAGTGCAGCTTCTTCTTCCTGTGAAAAACGGGTCCTAACTGAGAAAACTACAAGGACTGCATGGATACCGTCCTTGGCCAAATCAATACATTTTACAATTTCTTTGCCAATAAATTCAGACCCAGCTGAAAAATCAAAGAGTCCTGCAATAACTCACCACATTAGCTTATGCACCACAAGAAACATAAATAGCTATCCATAGACAAATTTCAAATCAAAATAAAAGTTACAAATTAGATATGCAGTACAAATTATCTATGTCGTACCAGGAGTATCAATAACATTAATAATTTGGCCATCTCGCATTACAGTTCTCTGCAATTCACAAGTACTAGTAATACCAGATGAACTAGCCCTTGACTTAAAGGCCCTTCTTCCAAGAATACTGTTCCCCGTGGCACTTTTGCCATTGCCAGTACGTCCAACTAAAACCACAGTCCGAACACCATTGGATAGGGAAGTCAGCTCCCAGTCATCATCTATTGCACTTCCACCCATCACGTAAAATCAACTAAATTCACCTGCAACCCAGAAAACATTCAAACATCCTCTGACTAATTAAAATGCCCCACTAGATTCCCCGAACCACCAAACACGAAAACATTCAATACTCTAATTTTTGTGGCCTAAAAATTTATCTCTTAACATATATGCTTAGAAATTTCTTTATCTTCATGAATTCCAAGCTTCTACTCTCAAAATAAAAATAAACTGTTTCCTTTTTAACAATAATCATCAGCCAAAAATCACACAAAAAACCATCCCAACCTCTTAACTTCAAAAGATCTAAAAATCCCAAAATGTAAAATATCATTCAGACCCCAGATGACACTGAAGTCTGAATCTTCACAGAACCGTCCTTACATACACAGTAACAATACTGGGATTTTCATGGAGGTACCATATAACCACCCTATAATTAAAATTTAACAAATTAAAATTCAACCTAGTTCAAAAATCAATCATTTTTAACTTATAATTTCACCTGAAATAATCATCAAGCTGAGAAAAATATCATCAATTAAAATAAAATAAAACAATAAAAGATGAGATTCCAATCACGTTTCTAAACAAGCTAGCAATAAATTAATAAAATGGAATTTGAAAAATATAATACAAGAGAGAGCACATCTGTTCTTCAAGAGTCAACCCAAGTCCATAAATTTTTACACAAATTGAAGGAGATAAAGAAAATAATAACGAGAGTAACCCGAGATTTTGATCAAATCGAAATGAAATAAAGAGAACGCAAGAAATTTAGATAAGAGGAATCATTCTTCTCTAAGATGGGTTATCACCTACTTGAGGAGAGAGACGACTGAGAAGATAAAGAGTTTGCTCCACAAGACAACAATCGATTTGTAATTGATACTCGATAAATAAATAAAGGATCAAATTCACTTGCACCCTCTGAATTTATCAATTTAGGCCCAAAGTTTATAAAATTGACAAATGAGACAATATCAGATTCCTATTTATCCTCCAATTTTGGCTTAATTTTATTGAAAATTAACTATATATTTTTAATCAATTATACCCTTAAACATATATAAAAAACATTATTTTTATCTGTTAAATAATTATTTTTAAATATGTGATCGATAAAAAATAATCAATTTTATAAATATGATTAAAAAAACGTATAATCGTTTTTCGGTTAAAATTAAGTCAAAACTGAAAAATACTTATAAAATTATCCCATTTTCCATTACCTCCAGTTTCCTGTTTCGCCATTTTGTTTAAGCTTTCAGTGTGGCATTATATTGTATTGTATCTCAAGTGTATTCTTCATGCTTCTTTTTTAAATGCAATTACTATTTAATTTTTTTTGAAACGTAAGAGCTTAATAAAAATATGAAAATCTTGAAATAAAAATAGAATTAATAGATCAATATTCTATTAAATGAAAATATATGTGTAAGATAAAAACAAAGAATTTTCAATAAAATTGATGAAATAACTGGTTATAAAAATTTTTTAATTAGTAAAACATATTGGCTAGAATAACTCTTTTAAAAAATCAAAAAAATATGATATTAATTGATTCAATTTTTATTGATTATATAGATTTATTTTTTAGATTATGAATATTATTCACCAAATTTAATTATTTAAATTTAATTATATGAGTATACTTAAAAAAGAACAGTTGGTATAGTATTCTTTTATACATATATCCGTTTTGAGTCCTATTTATTTAAGGGTAAAATGGATAATGGAAAGGGGATCAATAAATCTGATAAAATTTTAGGGGAGTTCAAAATATTTCCCACATCAGTTTTGGACTGGTTCACTGGCTTGAAGAGGGAGTGGACATTGGAGCTGGACCTGTACGCAGTGGTACGGACTGGACCACTGAGTCTTATTTTGGCTCGTACTCTTTTTCCTTAACAAGATGGGTTTCACATGGAAACCACTTTGTTTGGTTTGAAGGTTTAAAGTATTTAAGGGTATGTTTATTTTGTGATTTTATATTTTTATTTTTAATTAAATTTAAAAATATATTATTGATTTTAAATTATTTTAAATTTAAAAAAAGGTATGTGATTGATATTAAATGTAAAATGTATTAAAAAATATGCAGTATAGAAAATATGATTTATATTTAAAAAGGAGTACACTCTAAAAGTCTCATCGTTACATAATTTCATTTAAATTAAAAAAAAGAAAAATTAAAATATTCCTTTTGCATAATAAAATAAGAGGATGTTTTTTCAGCTTCTCTGACTTATTTAAAAGATTTTTTATATCTATTAGGAGAAGCTCAAATTTAAGACCCTTT
This sequence comes from Boswellia sacra, assembly GCA_013180625.2. NCBI lineage: Eukaryota > Viridiplantae > Streptophyta > Magnoliopsida > Sapindales > Burseraceae > Boswellia > Boswellia sacra. The sequence goes on from SNVD02010591.1 coordinate 60,727, forward strand.
GTTTGAGCTTCTCTAAGTAGAACTTATTAAAATAATTTTTTTAGAAGTAGAGTTTAAAGAAAAAGAGTTTATATTAATAAGTTGGTATTTATTTGGTTATCAATTAAAAAAAGTTCTTTCAAATCAATAAGTGGTTTGGTTATATATAATGAAAAAGTATTTTCTAATAACAAAATTACCACAAGGATATACAAATGCAATCTTGTAATGGATAACCTTATAACATATAAAATTTATAATGCATTTGGAATATAAAATAATAAAATAACCAACTAAAATAATTTCTAATGTGTAAGAATTATATATAATTACTAATGCTATAAGAATATAAAATAACCACATAAATAAACGAATTAATTTTTAATGCTTAAGGAATATAAATAATTGAAAAGTATAAAAATATATTATTTTTAATTATTAAGAAATATAAAATAACCATATAATTAAACAGATTATAACTGATATATATATATATATATATATATATATATATATATATATATATATATATATATAATTTGTAATGTTTTACGAATATAAAATAAACACATAACTGAACAACGTATATATAACCATATACCATAGTAATAAAAAAATATTAATTTTATTATTTATTTTATACTCAAAATTTAGAAAAATACCAATAATAAATAATCCCAAAAAAATAACTATACTTGTAAATTAAATATCGTCGATGCAAATACGGAATGAATTGTAATACGCAATACAACAGTAGAATTAAAATACGGAATGAATGGTAAATTTAACACTTATTAAAATATGACGATACAAAAATTTTAGTAGAATTAGAATACGGAATAAATTGTAAATCTAACACAACAATTTATTAACATACGAAAAAAAAGCTTACAATTGCAGAGAAGTCCAATGCAAATTTGATGACTTTGATTCACGTTCTCTCTTTTTTTTTTTTTTTTTTCATAGACTTGGCTACAATTGATTCTTTTATATTATGGTTTTATTAAATAAAAGGATATAATGAAATTTCAAGATAATAGAAGGATATTTAAGATATTTTATAATCTTTTAAAAAGCTTAAAAAGAGTTTTTGCGAAAAATCTCAATTTCGGGCTTCTCCTAATAAATAGCTTTTTAAATTATCCAAACGCTCTTCTCAAATGGTAATTAAATGATATAAAAAATTTTTTTAAAGAGCTTTTTACATTAAATTTTTTTTTTTTTTGCCAGTAAAGAAGCCCAACCAAACGCACTATAAGGCTTTTCCAGTAACCCTTTTTTAGGTTTTTTTTTAAAATTTATGGAATATCATAAATACCCTTCATTTAATTTTAAATTTTTAGTTTTTTCTATCCCTATAATATAGCTCTTTTTTAGAAATTTAATTATAATAAATGTTTCTATATTTATTATATAAAACAACCAATATCTTTTTAATAAAAACTCTAGTTGTAGAAGATTTACTCCAATAAAATCTATTGTAATAAACTCTATTTAGAAAAGCCGAAACAAACAGTTCTTAAGTTTGAATGATTTTTATATTATTAAATTTATTTTTTTTAAATTTAATTTACATGCATTAATGGAAGGATCCATGCACCACACATCCTTTATACCAATTCATACACAACAATCTTATGTTACATGTGTTAAGAAAGCAACCCCATCCCATTCCTTTCTCCAAGTCTAATTTATGATGTGTGTTAAATATTTATTTATGTTGTGTGAGTTAGTGGGTGTTCAATGTTTGAGTTATACTTGTGTAGTGGGCACTAAAAGCTTATTTATGTGGTGTAAGTTACATTTGTGTGGTGTAGGTTTGGTTTGATTTTGTGTGGCTATGGTTACTTCTTGTAAACTATAAATAGCCCTTTTTGTTTGAGTTTTATGTATCCAAGCATCTAAGAATTCTAAGGATTCAAGAATCTTAGATCAAAGAAAATATTAGTTCTTCCTTTTGAGTGTTTATTTTGGTGTTCTTCTTCTTCAAATTAAAAGAAGTGTTGTAGTGAGATTTGGTGTGGCTATAATACAAACAATTTATTTTGTTTGTTCATTGGCTCCTAAATTAGAGTATTGTACTCTAGTTTGTTCAACATTTGGTATTAGAGCTTTGGTGTTAAGGTGTACATAGTATTGTTGGAGGAACCTAGCTTGGGTTAGTGAGTGGTTACTTATATGGTTATATACATGTCTAGGAAAGCTTTGTCAAAAGGACTATAAAAGTCTAAGGAAACTGGTTTTTAAGTGGGATTGTTTGTGACCCCTCCAGTTTTTCCTCGAAGCTTTCCTGGTTTATATTAAATCGTATAGGCATTTACTACCATTCTGGGTTGTTATCCAACAGTAGAGTACGTATACGGATACGTGAATTATTTTCAGTGAAGTTATCTTGAGTCGTGAAAAGTTTACTTTGCAAGTTTGAAAGAGAGCTTGTTCAGTAAATTCAAAGTATTGCCGGCACAATGGGTGACCTTCAAGTAGTTGGAGGAATTAAAAAGCTCAATAATAACCAAAACTACAACAGTTGGGCAACGTGTTTAGAGTCCTACCCACAAGGTCAAGACCTTTGGGAGGTGGGAGGTGGTTGGTGGTAGTGAAGTTACACAACCGACAGTAGAAGATACAAATGGCATTTTGCGAAAATGGAAGATTAAAGCAGGCAAAACAATGTTTGCTTTAAAGACCACAGTTGAAGAAGAAATGTTGGAGCATATTCGAGATGCTAAGACACCAAAAGAAGTATGGGACACTTTTGCGACACTTTTTTCAAAAAGGAATGATACAAGATTACAACTTCTTGAAAATGAGTTGTTATCAATGAAGCAACGTGACATGACAATTGCCCAGTACTTTCACAAGGTGAAGTCGATATGCCACGAAATTTCAGAATTAGATTCCACAGCTGCTATTGGGGAAGCTAGGATAAAACGAATAATTATCCATGGTTTAAGACCCGAATATCGAGGTTTTGTTGCTGCAGTACAGGGATGGCCGACACAACCATCACTTGTTGAATTTGAAAATTTGCTTACCAGTCAAGAAGCTATGGCTAAGCAAATGGGAGGAGTTTTTTTTGAAAGGAGAGGAGGAAGCACTCTACACCAACAAAAACAAAGGTAACTTCAAGCAGCATGCCAAAGGCAGATCTAATGGTGAGAAGACAAAAAATCATCAAGGAGATGGAGGCTCTCATCTAGGGGGAGCTTTGAAGAATCGTGGTAACACTAGAAAGTTCGATGGCAAGTGTTACAACTGTGGAAAGATGGGTCACATGGCGAAAATTGCTGGTCTAAGAAAAAGCATGTAGAAAGTAATGCCGCTAGTTCCAAATCTAAGGAAAATAACGAAGATAGTTGGGATGCTGAAGCGTCCTTTGCAGTGGAGGAAGAAGAATTAGCTTTGACAGTTACAAATGAACAGATCAGTTATGGAAATGATTGGATTGTTGATTCTGGTTGCTCAAATCATATGACAGGTGATAAACATAAATTACAAAACCTGATAGAATACAAGGGAAATCGATGGTAACAGCTGATAATTCAAGATTACCGATCACTCACATCGGTAAGACGATAGTTGTGCCCCGATATAGTTCTAGTCAAGTGATGCTTGAAGATGTTTATCATGTTCTTGGCATGAAGAAAAATTTGCTTTCAGTGGCACAATTAACATCATCAGGTCACTATGTCTTATTCAGTCCGTGAGATGTAAAGGTGTACAAGGACCTCGACATATCACAAAAGCCAACAATGGAAGGACGGTGACTGGAGTCAGTGTATGTGATGTCAGCAGATTCTGCATATGTAGACAAGACAAGGAAAAATGAGACGGCAGATTTATGGCACATGCGATTGGGTCACGTTAGCTATTCTAAGCTAAATGTGATGGTGAAGAAGTCGATGCTTAAGGGACTTCCTAAGCTTGATGTGAGAATAGACACGAACTGTGCGGGATGTCAGTATGGCAAAGCACATTAATTGCCATACGAGGAATCAAAGTTTAAAGCAAAGGAACCATTAGAGTTAGTTCACTCTAATGTATTTGGGCCCGTTAAGCAATCATCAATTAGTGGAATGCGGTATATGGTGACATTCATTGATGATTTCTCCAGATATGTGTGGGTCTTCTTTATGAAAGAAAAATCTGACACATTCTCAAAGTTTAAAGAATTCAAAGAGATAGTTGAAGGAGAAGTTGAAAAGAAGATTCGTTGATTGCGTACAGACAATGGAGGTGAATATAGCTCAGACGAGTTTTCTCAATACCTTCAGAAATGTCAAATACGTCATCAGTATACATGTGACAATAAACCGCAACAAAATGGTGTAGCTGAAAGAAAGAATCGACATCTTGCAGAAACTTGTCGAAGTATGTTACATGCAAAGAATGTACCAGGAAGATTTTGGGCTGAAGTTATGAGAACCTCTGCTCATGTGATCAATAAGCTTCCTTAACCAAGGTTAGGATTTATATCACCATTTGAAAAATTGTGGGACATGAAACCTACGGTTAGCTACTTTCGAGTATTTGGATGTGTATGCTATGTATTTGTTCCTGATCATTTACATAGCAAGTTTGATAAGAAAGCAATTAGATGTATCTTTGTAGGATATGATAGCCAAAGAAAAGGGTGGAAATGCTGTGATCTTACAAGTGGAAGGTGTTATACATCACGAGATGTAGTATTCAATGAAAAATCTTCTTGGTGGTCTTCAGAAAAGGAGGTGTTATCAGATTCAAAAGAATTTGAAAACAAGTTACAACAGAAGATGAATGGAACATATTGTCCAAATTCAAACAAGTTCAGACAAAGATAAAGATCCATACGATAATAATGATGACGATCAAGATATAGCTCAGAATCCTTGGCAAACTGGTGTGTATAGACAAGATAATAGACTTGGTGAAGTAGAAGAATCAATTCCACAATCACAACTTAGAAGATCAACAAGACTACGAAAGCCAAATCCAAAATATGCCAATGAAGCCATAGCTGAAGAAATAGTTACAAAAGAGGCTGAGACTTTTGAAGAAGCATATCAGAGATCTGAATGGGTTCAACCTATGAAATAAGAAGTCATAGCACTAGAGCAAAATCAGACATGGGATCTAGTGCCAAAGTCAAGAGATGTGAAACCTATATCTTGTAAATGGGTTTACAAGATAAAGCATCGTCCAGATGGATCAATCGAAAGGTACAAGGCTAGATTGGTTGCGCGAGGGTTTTCTCAACAATATGGGCTAGATTATGATGAAACGTTTAGTCTAGTGGCAAAACTTACAATTGTACGAGTCCTGCTAGCACTTGCAGCCAACAAAGATTGGAACTTATGGCAAATGGATGTGAAAAATGCCTTTTTGCATGGGGAGTTAGATCAAGAGATTTATATGATTCAACCAATGGGTTTTCATAATCGAGATCATCCTACATATGTGTGTAAGCTGCGAAAGGCGCTCTATGGATTGAAACAAGCACCAAGGGCATGATATGGTAAGATTGCTGAGTTTCTTACCAAACGTGGCTATTCAGTAGCACCTGCAGAACCCAGCTTATTTGTCAAAAATAATGGAGGAAAGCTTGCTGTGGTGTTGGTATACGTAGATGATCTAATCATTACTGGGGATGATGAGATAGAAATTCACCAAACAAAGGAGAACCTGTCAGTCGGTTTCCAGATGAAAGAACTTGGACAACTCAAGCACTTTCTTGGTCTTGACATTGATTGCTCACAAGAAGGAATATTTCTTTGCCAACAAAAATATTCCAGAGATTTGTTGAAGAAGTTTGGGATGCTTGAATGCAAGCCAATCTCGACACCAATGGAACAAAATGCCAAGATGTGTGCACATGAGAGAAAAGATTTGGAAGATGAAAAAATGTATCGACAGTTGGTCGGTAGCCTCATCTATTTAACCTTATCTCGGCCTGATATTTCTTATGGAGTTGGTATAATGAGTCGGTACATGCAAAATCTAAAGAAGTCTCATTTGGAAGCAGTTCGACGAATATTGAGATATGTGAAGGGTACAATTGATTATGGTCTTTTATACAAAAAAGGTGAAGATTGCAAGCTAGTGGGCTATTGTGATGCTGACTATGCAGGAGATCAAGACACTCGTAGATCAACTACTGGATATGTGTTTACTCTTGGATCAGTAGCAGTTTCTTGGTGTAGTAAGAGATAATCGATTGTATCTTTGTCAACAACAGAAGCAGAATACCGAGCAGCAGCAATGGCAGCTCAAGAAAGTACATGGTTAATACAGTTAATAAATGATCTACATCAAACAGTTGATTATGCAGTTCCATTGTATTGTGATAATCATTCGGCAATTCGTTTGGCAGAGAATCCGATTTTTCATGCTAGAACTAAGCATGTGGAAGTGCACTATCACTTCATCAGAGAAAGGGTTTTGTAAGAAGAAATTGAGTTGAGGCAAATCAAAACAGATGATCAAGTTGCTGATTTGCTCACAAAAAGTTTGAGTTTAGGCAAGTTCGAAAACTTTAGATGTCAACTTAACGAAGTAAAAAGAATGGGAGCTGGTGTTGAGGGGGAGTGTTAAGAAAGCAACCCCGTTCCATTCCTTTCTCTAAGTCTAATTTATGATGTGTGTTAAATATTTATTTATGTTGTGTGAGTTAGTGGGTGTTCAATGTTTGAGTTATACTTGTGTAATGGGCACTAAAAGCTTATTTATGTGGTGTAAGTTACATTTGTGTGGTGTAGGTTTGGTTTGATTTTGTGTGGCTATGGTTACTTCTTGTAAACTATAAATAGCCCTCTTTGTTTGATTTTTATGTATCTAAGCATCTAAGAATTCTAAGGATTCAAGAATCTTAAATCAAAGAAAATATTAGTTCTTCCTTTTGAGTATTTATTTGGGTGTTCTTCTTCTTCAAATTAAAAGAAGTGTTGTAGTGAGATTTGGTGTGTCTATAATACAAACAATTTATTTTGTTTATTCATTAGCTCCTAAATTAGAGTATTGTACGCTAGTTTGTTCAACAACATCACACAAAATTGAAAGTTGGAAAATATTAACTTTTCATTATGAAGGTATATGGAGCGAAAGACTCGAAACTAAAGGAATTCGCATAAAACATAAAATTGAAATTATTAAAATTGATAATATTATTATGTTCATTAATATGGTTAAGATTTGTGTATATAAAAAACTTGGGTGTTTAAAGCAATTTCTATGGGTGCAAAACCCAAATTTATAGGATTGAAAATTGGATCTAATATTTTATAGGAGACGACTAATTAAATGTAAAGGCTTACATAACATATATTCTATTAGGACGTGAGAAGGATGGTTAAAGAGTTGTTTAAAGCATAAAACTAGAGGAGAATATTTTTAGGGTTTGTTAGGTATCATATTGCATGTTGGGTTACTGTTTGTAATCTTATCTTTATATATTTTGATTTATGGTGGATATCCCTACTATTTGTAGACTGTTGATGTTGAACTAAGTTAAATAATTTTTGTTTTTGTGTAATATTTGATTTATTTCATGTATTATTAATTTCTATATATCTTATTTATATATACTGCTAAGTGATCTTTAATTAACGTTGAGTTACTGTTCACGGACGAGTACTGTTCACCGGAATTACTGTTTACAGATAGCACATAATTTAGTTTGACCTTTCTATCCACTTGACTTTTGTTTTACTTGTTGATTTTGTAGGTATTTGAGTAATTTTGCATCAATTTAGCCTAATTTTATCCTATTATGATGACTAGAAGCAAGAAAAACCAAACTGAAGAACCTGACACATCTGACACCTCAGTCCAACAACCTGAAATACTAGAAACACTCTAGCTAATGATACAAGCCTCAGAAAATAGGACAAACATTAGGATAGATGAAATATTAGCAACTATTAAAGTCTTACAAGCTTCATTTGTCACAATACAAAACCCTAACTTGGAGCCATCTATTAAGCATAGGGATCAAAAAGATAAAGAGATTTTGGGTACAACTCCAAAAAAAAGAGGAAACTCTTATAGGTGAAAATACTATCTCTAAGTCAGAATTTGATCTTGAAAAAGCCGAAAGTAGTGAGGAGGGTAGTCGTAAATACGCTAAGCATAGTGATAAATTATTAAAAGATGAGTATGACAATGTCACTAAACATGACAAACAAGATATCCCTGAATTTGATGGTAGAATGGATCCTAATGCATTCTTAGATTGGGTAGCTGCTATAGAGGAATATTTTGGGTGGTTTAACATATCGAACGAGTTACAAATTCGTCTTGCTAAACTTAAGTTAGTCGGGCTTGCAAAACAACACTAGCAAATTGTAGAGAGAGAGGTAGAGCGTGAAGGGAAAGTTCTTACCTGGGATGACATGAAGTCTAGGTTACATAGAAAGTATGTACCCTCGACTTACAAAACCCAATTGCTTTCACAAATATTTAATCTTAAATAAAGATCTTTGAGTGTCATTGATTACCTACATAAGTTCAATAATCTTATGGTTAGGAGTGGGATTTCTGAAGAGGATGACATCACTAGGTCTAGGTTTATCCATGGGCTCCGCTTTGATATTCAACGACTAGTTAATTTGCATTCCCCAACTACTTTAGATGAAGCCTACTACAAAGCCATTGAAGTAGAACATTTTCTTCAATATCTTAACACTAGGCAAACTCCTACGCAATCACTTTCATCAAGATCCTTTAAGAACTCAAATAGTTTTTCCCAACCCAAGGCTTCCCAAGCAAACACAAATAGGGAAAGGTCATTTGCCAATTCTAGTTTTTAACCTAGTAATTCCCAAATTGTGTGTCACCATTGTCATGTCAAAGGTCATATTGCTTCTCGTTATCCTCATCGCACTTTAGTGCTAGAAGAAATACATGATCCACCCATAGGAGAGGCTCTTGAATCTTTAGAAGCTACTGATGAAGATTTGGGGTTAGATGATGATATACCTCAAGTTAATGTTGTGAGAAATGTTTTAACCAGACCCAAAGAAGAAGATTAGAGACGTAACAACATTTTCCATACTTTCATTCCTTGTAAAGAAGGGTTTGTAAATTAGTGATTGATAGTGGAAGTGCTATGAATGTGGTTTCTAAATCCGCAATTTCTAGGCTACAACTTACAACTGAACCCTACCCACATCCTTTTAAAGTAGCTTGGATTAATAAAACTTATTTGGATGTCACTGAAAAGTGTTTAGTGCCTCTATTATTTGGATCTTATCATGCCAACATATATTGTCGTGTTGTTCCTATAGATGTAGCTCATATTCTTCTTGGAAGACCTTGGCTTTATGACATGAATGTTACCAGTCGTGGGAGAGATAACACCTATACTTTTTCTCACAATGGTACAACCATCACTTTAAAGCCTGCCAAGCCCACTACCCAAATGTCAAGCAACCATAGTGGTTCAACTTTGCTTCTTCAACCTATACCCATCTTTAGGCTTGAATTACATTCTTCTGTACCTCGTGTGCCTATGGAATTGACTTTTAGTTTAATGGTTAAAGAGGAAGATTTGTGTGCTTACCGAGGCCATTTCAAGCCTCCAATGCTATCTTGTCTCTCGCTTGCAGGCCTATTGTCTTGTCCCAGTTCTTGAAGAATTTATGCTATGTTCGTGATATACTTGGCCATTTCCTTGTTCGTTTGTAACATCCACCTCGGGCGTTTTGATGGAGTTTTTTCTAGCCAACTCGTTTGGAGTCGAGTTTTTTCAAGAGGGAGAGAATTGATGTAGGACGTGTTAGATTATAAATTAGGAATTTTAATTTTGATTTTAGGGATTTTGACTATTATTAAGGATTTTGACTTCCTAAATTGGGAGTAATGCTAATTTGAATTATTTTCCTAATTAATAGTTTACTATTTTATTTAGAATTTAATTTTGGTATTTTCTAGTTTAACTGGGATTAGTATTATATTTCCTAATGGAATTATATTTCCTAATAGAACTATTCTTTAAGGTCCTATAAATAGGAACCTTTAGTTATGTTATTTTCAGATTTGGGTGTTATTGTTTTTGATCTTTTAGTAAAAGATTATTTCTCCCTCAATTTTCACTCTACTTCTTTCCCAAATTTCTTCTATTATTTCTCCCCTTTCCTCTGTCTACATCTCCCTCCCTTTCTTTTAATTTGAGAAACCCCATTCCTCATCGTTTACCAAAATTAATTCTAAATAAAATAGTAAACTATGTATAGGAAAATAACTCAAATTAGGATTACTCCCAATTTAGGAAGTCAAAATCCCTAATAATAGTCAAATCCCTAATTAATTAAAATCCCTAAAATATAATTGAAATCCTTAATTTATTCCTAATATGTCCTACATCACCAGTGAAGTCTCTTTGTCGTTGCATGTGTGTATCCAAGTCTTTCCGGGGTTTAATGGACCATTGTTTTGTCAAGATGCATCTCAGTTTCAGTCAAAATCAAAGGAGTATGAGTAGGCTTCTCTTTTGTTCTTTTCACTCCCTTCACTCTATAGACGTCGAAACATCTTATGATAATAAAAAAAATTATTGCAGTGGAACTTGAATATTCGTATCCTAATAAAGCACTTATTGTGCCTAGAGGTTTCTGTAATGGCTTGATTTGATTGAAATTACCGAAGATATTGAACAAAATTTCAACATTTTATTGCATACAATCCTTCCACTAGAGAGTTCAAGAAAATACCATATTTCCCACCCTCATTGACATCGGTGTATGGCTTCGGTTATGCTAAGTCTAGTGATAATTACAAGATTATGAAGCTTTGTGGTCAAGAATTGGGTGCTGTTTCTTTGAGAAACAATTCTTAGGAAACTACTTGTCAAAACGATTTTAAAAATTTGTTTTTGTGGACTCAACATTACCATCTTGGGTACGGCCAGGACCTTTCTCAATGGAGCTATTCATTGGGTGTTTAGTTAGAAATGTAATTCTGTTGCACTACTTGATTTAGGTTTTTTTGCATTTGATTTAGATGAGGAGGAGTGCAAATTATTGCCCTATAATTGCGTACTTGAAAGTCACAAAAATAATGCCCTAAGTCATGTGGGGTTGTTGGTGACTCTTTTTGTGTGTAATATGAGCAAACCCTCCCAATTACAAAATATGATTTTTTTTGTTATGAAGAAATATGGGGTCAAAGAATCTTGGACTAGGATTTCCATATTTGCTGCAATGTATAAAATCTTTCCACCATTTCGCTCAACTTATAAACTCTTTGCACCATTCACTTTCTGGAAAAACGAGGTGGAAGATGCATGGAAGTTATTGATTATGATCAATTAAGGATGTTTAATAATATGAATGTCTTCGTGGAGAGTGGGTGTCACCTAATTATGAAAATCATTTCAAGTCACAAGTTATTTATTAACAACTCTTTTTTTCCTTTTTTTTTCCTTTTTTTCTAATGAATTAGATCATTGTAGCTTTCAAATTCTAGATAATGTAATTTGAAGGATGAATTTTCATGCAATATCGCTATTTGATTAATTGAATATTCAACTTGAAGTGTTGTGATTGAGGAAGGCTAGTGAAGATCTAACACAATTTGTTGAAGTCAACACGAAATGGGTATACAAAATTGTTGGGAAATCAGTGAATGAAACTAATATTAGAAGTCTTTACAAATTCTTAGATGTTATAAGTCTATTCAAATTCATAACTCATGTATTCATGAATTTTCATGTATTGAATAAAAATTGATTTTTAGTTAATAAAGTTGGTGTTTCAAACTCCATAAGTTACAATTGCCTTATCCTATATAAAGAGGTTCTACCTCATTTGTTCCACACAACATGAGTTAGCTCTCTTTTTCTCTCTAGCTTGTTTATCTCTTGCTTTCTTGTGTTCTTAGCTTCTAGTTCTAAAGTTCGTGATAGAGTTTAAGGGTTTCCAGTTCGCTTAAGTAAAAGAGTAGTGCTTCTCTTACTACTAATTGTCGTTTTATCCTGTGAGATAGGCACCAATAGAATTCTCAAGTACCTAGTGGAGAAGGTAAATCTGTTATAATGAAATCGTGTGATACACGAGCGTCAATGGATAATTTTTATTACTAAAAATAGTTAAATTAATTTTTTATATGTTATCCTTATATATTGCATACATTTTCTAACAAACTTAAAATAGATTCTTACTTTATATAAGTTTTTTAAAACAAGCATGTTAGAATCTAATTATATATATATAATTTTATTTGTTTGAATATATAAATTGCTCTTGCCTTTATTTGTTGATATATATATTTAGTGTGATATATTTGTGGAAGGCTTTTTATAGTTTGCCGGTTTTAACTAGATAGTAACTAAATAGAGAAGTTCTGTCTAAGGAGACTAGATTTGAAGTGGAAGCAATTGTGACCCCTCCACGTCTTTCCTGGGAATTTCTTATAAAACAAAATTTTATTTAAGGATGCTGGGTTTTAATTGGGACTTGTTTGTGAACCCTTCGATCTTTCCTAGGAATTAGCTATTAAAAGTTATTTAGTTGTTCTCACAAACTATAGTTTGCACAAGAAATTAAAAATCATTTGATTTTTTAATTCCAGTTGTTGTTGTTGTTGAGATGGCTGATGTTACTGGTTCTCAACAACCTAATGACATGGCTATTATCTCAAATGTATCTGTTTTAGTTCTTTTGAACCATGGTGAAAAACCAAAGAAATTGGATAGATTGAATTTCAAAGGGTGGTAGAAAAATATGTTGTTTTGCTTGACCACTATGGGTCTGGTGAGTTTCTTGACTAAGGATCCACCTAAATTCAATGAAGGAGAGCAAGATGAGAGGCTTGGAAGCATTTTGATTTCTTATGTCATAATTATGTCATTAATGACTTGACAGACTCATTATACAATGTGTATATTGAGAAAAAAATTGGCAAAGGAATTATAGGAGTCTTTAGAGAATAAAAATAAGATTGAGGATGCTGGCTCCAAAAAGTTTGTGGTGGGACACTTTCTTGATTATAAAGTGGTGGGCAACAAAACTGTGATAAGTCAAGTGCAAGAGATCCAAGTGATCCTTCAAGAGATACATGCTGAAGAGATGGTTCTTAGTGAAACCTTTCAAGTAGCAGCTGTGATTGAGAAGCTGCCTTCTACATGGAAGGATTTCAAGGATTATCTCAAGCACAAGAGAAATGAGATGAGCATGAAAGAGCTTATAGTCAGACTTCATATTAAAGAAGACAACATAGACTCAGAGAAGAGAAGTTCAACTCTTGAAGTGTTAAAGGCTAATGTAGTAAAGTGTGGTCAAGGCTCTAAGGCAAAGAAGAGCAAGTCAAATAAATTGTCCAAGCTAGGGCCTAAAAGTGGAATTTCCAAGAAACAGAAGTTTCAAAAGAAGTGCTTCAACTATGAGAAGACGGGTCACAAGGCTTCAGATTGTCGATTTCCAATTAAAAAAAAGAATGAAGTGAATGTGGCGGATAACATCATATAAGAAGTATTAGAGCTAAGCCCGTTTACTATTACTTCTGAAGTCAATCTAATGGGGTCTAACTCAAAAGAATGGTGGAGTGACACTAGAGCTACAAAGCATCTTTGTTTTGAAAGAAACCTGTTTACAACTTTTGAACCTATTGACAATGGGGAGAAGCTCTTGATGGGTAAGTCATCCACATCTGAGGTAACAGGTTTGGGCAAAGTGGTTCTGGAGATGAGCTCTGGGAAGGAGCTGACTCTAAATAATGTAATGTATGTGCCAGAAATCCGTAAGAACTTAATGTTTGGTTGATTGCTGAATAAGTATGGATTGTGCATGGTTTTTGAGTAAGATAAATTGATACTTAACAAGGGTGGTATATATGTTGGAAAGGAATATGGGAGTAAGGGTATGTTTAAACTCAATGTAATAACTGTAAAGCCTAAAATCAATAAAGCTAGTCCTTCTACTTATTTGATTAAGTCTTCCTTTTTATGGCATGGTAAATTAGGACATGTTAATTATAATACATTACATAGATTAATTAACTTAAGTCATATTCCTGCTTTCCAAATTGATTTAAAACATAAATGTGAAACTTGTGTTAAAGCAAAATTGACAAGGTCATCTTTTCAAACTATAGAAAGAAATAGTGAACCTCTTGATTTAATTCATAGTGATATTTGTTACTTAAAATTTGTTCAAACAAGAGGTGACAATAAGTATTTTATTACTTTTATTGATGATAGCACAAAATATTGTTATGTGTATTTATTGAAAAGCAAGGACGAAGTAATATAGAAGTTTATTCTCTATAAGAATGAGGTTGAAAATCAACTTAATAAGAAGATTAAGGTGATTAGAAGTGACCGTGATAGAGAGTATAAATCACCTTCTGATGAGTTCTATGCACAACATGGAATAATGCATGAGGTCATCCCACCTTATTTGCCTCAGTCAAATGGAGTTGTTGAGCGTAAAAATGGTACCTTGAAAAAAATAATGAATGCAATGCTGTTGAGTTTTGGGTTACCTCAGAACATGTGGGGGGAGCTATTTTGTCAGCTAATTACCTTTTAAATAAGGTACCCTGCAAGAAAGATGAAAAGACACCTTATGAATTATAAAAAGGTAGAATGCCTTCCTACAAATATTTATGAGTGTGGGGGTGTCTTGCTAAAGTGGTGGTATCTATACCTTAGAAGATGAAAATAGGTCCAAAAGTAGTTGATTTCATTTTCATAGGATATGCTTATAATAGTAGGGCTTATCGCTTTCTTGTGTATGAGTCACAAATCCTAGATATACATAAAAACATAATAATAGAATCAAGAAATGCATCGTTCTTTGAACGTGAATTTCCGTATAAATCCAAAGAAAGACCAAGCTCATCTAAATGAACTTATGAGGCTATCACAGAGGATAGTCAAGATGAAGAACAAGTTATTGAAGATAAGCCTAGACGTAGTAAAAGAGCAAGAAAATAAAAATCATTTGGTCCCTAATTTTTTGTTTATATGTTAGAAAGTAAACCTCAAAGCTTTAAAGAAACTGTGAGCTCTTTAGAGGGATCCTTGTGGAAAGAAGCCATTAAGAGTGAAATTGATTCCATAATGCAAAGCCATAAAAGAGAACTTATGGATTTTCCTCTGGGATGTAGATCACTAGATTCTAAATGGATTTTCAAGAAGAAAATGAAAGTAGATGGATCAATTGACAAGTGTACGGCTAGACTTGTTATCCAAGGTTATAAGCAACAAGAAGATCTAGATTACTTTGATACATATTCTCCAGTGACAAGAATAAATTCCATTAGGATAATACTTGCGATTACAACTTTGCGAAATCTTGAAGTACATCAAATAGATGTGAAAATAGCCTTTCTTAATGGTGATTTATATGAAGAGATTTATATGGAACAACCTGAGGGGTTTGTTGCTCTTGGACAAGAAAAGAAAGTTTGCAAATTGGTGAAGTCTCTGTACGGCTTAAAGCAAGCATCAAAACAATGGCATGAAAAGTTTCACAATGTGATGTTTGCAAATGGGTTTAAAATCAATGAGTATGACAAATGTGTCTTTATCAAAGATACTATAAATGGTTATGTTATTTTTTGTCTTTATATTGATGACATGCTCATTGTTCGTAGTAAAGATAAGGTAATAAAATCTACCAAAAATATGTTGAGTTCAAAATTTGACATGAAAGATATGGGTCTGGCTAATGTAATTTTAGAAATTAAAATTATAAGGATTTCTGATGGACTCATGCCTAGTCAGTTACACTATGTAGATAAGATTTTGGAAAATTTTAACAAAGATGATATTGGAGTGTCTAGGACACCGATAGACTTGAGTTAACACCTGTATAAGAATAAAGGTGAGAGTGTTTTAAAAATAAAATACTCTAGAGTGATTGGTAGTCTAATGTACTTGATGGGTTGTATAAGACTGGATATAGCTTACACAATAAGTAGACTAAGTAGATACACGAGTAATCCAAGTGTCAAGAATTGGAAAGGTATTGTCAAAGTACTAAGGTACTTACGATATACTCGTAGCTATGGACTACATTATACTAGATATCCTATAGTGTTAAGAGGAATACAGCGATGCAAATTGGATATATGATATAAAAGACTCAAAGTATACTAGTAAGTATGTGTTCGGGCTAGCTGGAGCTGCTGTATCATAGAAATCTTCTAAAGAAATGGTTATAACACAATCCACGATGGAATCTGAGTTTATAACTTTAGATAAATGTGATAAATATCCTGAATGGTTGTGCCATTTCTTAGAAGATATTCCGGATTGGCTTATACCTATGCCGCCTATAAATACATTATGATAGTCAATTAGCTATTGCACGGGCTTAGAGTAACATGTATAATGGTAAGTCTAGACATATTTGTCGTAGACATAATACCATCAGGCAACTACTGCCAACTGGAGTTATAACTATAGACTTTATAAAGTCTAAGTATAATCTTGCGAATCCGCTAGCCAAAGGGTTAAATAGAGAGCTCGTTGATAAGTTTTATAGAGGAATGAGACTAAAGCCCATGAAAGGATAAGTTAATACAAAGGAAACCCAACCTAGTTGACTGGAGATCCCAAGATCTAGGTTTAAAGGGATAATCTAATTGTAAAGACTTAGATAGATCATTGTGGGTAGGGATGTCAAAATCCCTGACCCCGGCCCCGGCATGTCATTTAATTACCCGGGCCCGAAAATTCCCTGAAAATTTCAGGGCCGGGTAATTTCATTCCCGGGTCCGGGTACATTAATTACCTAGGATACTCCCCGGATTTTCTTATTCTATTTTTTATTTTTAAAAAACTGTACTTATATATTTTTTTGCAAGCTTTTATTGGTTCGGTAGGCATAGTCTAGTGGTGTGGTACTCTTGGAACATGCATGTGGTACCAGGTTCGAACCACCTGGTTTGCTTCATTTATTTTGCCAAGTTATTTATCTACTTTACATATAAATTCGTTTCATTTGTAACCATGTTCAGTGGCGTAGCTTGGTGGTTCATGGCCTTATCTTGGGGTGTTTCATGTCCTAGGTTCGAGTGGCCTAGTTTCCTTAGTTATTTTTGATATTTGAATGGGTTAAGTTGGGCTGGGCTCACATAATAATGGATAATGGTTTAAATGGGTTAAGTTGGGCTGGGCTCACATAGTAATGGATAATGGTAAATTATTTGAATTGGAATCGAGCTGGACTTAATTTGAATTGGCCTCAAATAAAATGTGTATATATCTATTTATTTCGGGACGGGGCCAGGCTGGGGAGCCTAGTCCCTGGCCCCTGCCCGGCCTCGGGTGTTCCCCAGGATTCCTCTCCCCGTCCTCGGCCAAACTCCCCGAAAATTCGGGCAATTCCCCGGCAAGACTGGACCAGGAATTCGAGTAGCCGACCCCGATCAGGTAATTTTGACATCCCTAACTGTAGGGGGTAGCCTCTTGTCCATTCCTATGATGAAAACAGTGATTCCTGTAAGGATAGGGTTAAGTGTTGCTTTTAATAATTCTTATGCATCAAAAATTTGAGAGGACTAATGTGAGTTACTCTTTGATAAGAAATCACCTATGTGAGAATGAAGTAGGGCCACTTTCAAAAGAATTATTTAGGGCTCAATTCTTAAAAAATTCTCGCATAACCAGGGTATGTGTTCGTGGCCAAAATGAATATAATGGTGAGAACTAGAAATTCTAGGAAATATTCCTGTTTGGAGTATATAATCATTTACATAAACGATAAAAAAGTTTAAGGACATTGTGTCTTCTAATTTTTCAGTAAAGTAAATATGCTTTTGCAAGAGAAAATTCAAGGGGTAACACCTACCTATCCTATGCAGGTTTTGATCCTTGAACTCTATCACTAGGTCAAATATTCGTTTGTTTTCAATCAATTTCATTCATGTGGGGGATCGTTTGGAAATTAGTGAATGAAATTGATATTAGAAGTCTTACAAATTCCTAGATGTTATAAGTCTTTTCAAATTAATAACTCATGTATTCATAAATTTTCATGTATTGAATAAAAATTGATTTTGAGTTAATAAAGTTAGTGTTTCAAATTCCATAAATTACATTTGCTTTAGCTTATGTAAAAAGGTTCTGCCTCATTTGTTCCACACACCATAAGTTAGCTCTCTTTTTCTCTCTAGCTTGTTTATCTCTTACGTTCTTGTATTCCTAGCTTTTAGTTCTAAAGGTTGTGATAGTGTTTAAGGGTTTCCAGTCTGCTTAAGTAGAGAAAAGTAGTGCTTCTCTTACTACTAGTTGTCGTTGTATCCTTGGAGACAGACACCAATAGAATTTTCAACACTTCAACACGGAGGACCATTTACGGCGGGCCAAAACCGTCGTAAATAGTCATTTACGGCGGTTATGCAGTAGTTCTCAACCGTCGCAAAAACAACCATAGTAAAAAACTTTTACGGCTTCGGCCCGCTGTAAACACGATTTTATGGCAGTTTAGTTGTTCGACACAAAAACAAGCGACG
Organism: Boswellia sacra; assembly: GCA_013180625.2. Lineage (NCBI taxonomy): Eukaryota > Viridiplantae > Streptophyta > Magnoliopsida > Sapindales > Burseraceae > Boswellia > Boswellia sacra. The sequence continues at coordinate 79,141 of SNVD02010591.1, forward strand.
AAATAGGATCGGCAATCATCACACCTTTGACGGTAGTTTTGTGTCCGCCGTAAAAAGTCAAATATTTACGACGAACAAAAAACCGTAGTAAAAAGTCACAAAACCACTGTAAAAAGTTTTTATACAATTTTTGTACAATTGTCATCGGTTGATGGAGAACCGTCGTAAATAGTTAGGAAAAATTTTTTGCGTCGACCAGAAAACTACCGTAAATAGTTAGCAAAAATTTTTCAAAGTTTTGCTGCTTGTGCTATTCTATTTTTATTTGCTATTTACAAAATAATTAACCTGTCTTGATATAATTCTGTAATCATTCATTCAATAAATATAATGAAATCAAATCAAACACATAAATATCTCATATAATGGTTCAATTATAATTCAAGAAAACCAAATATAACGCAATCATCATCCACACTATTCAACATGTTATAATCAAACAGTTAAACAACATGTCCATTAGATAGTTCAACAACTTTCACATAGTTTAATCATCTGATAAGTAAATTTACACAAAACTTGGTAAACAACCTGCAACTTGGTAAACAACTTCCAACTTGGTAAATAACCTGCAAGAATCAATTTGCACCAAGATCATAATCATCAAGTAACATTATATATTGTGAAACAAATTGTTTAATTTAATTTATATACCTATTCGTTCTCTTGGTTTGATTCACGATCTATGATGTTATTTGTTCCATGACTATCAAATTGGAAACGACTATGGTGTCTACTTGAAGCATCTGGGACCTATTTACAAAAAAAAAAAAAACATAAGTTAAAAATATAAGTCAACTGAAACTAGATTTTTAACTTTAATAATTAATTAAATTTGCAATCTTAGAACATACTAAAACCCAATTCAAATACAAAAACCTAAAAGCCATAATCAGCTCAACAACAAAAATGACTAATTTGTAAAAATAGAGAACTACTTTAAAGGGATAATGCTTATTCAAATTTCTTTTGGACATTTCACAGTCAGAGTGCTAAACAAGAGACTTAAACACATCTCTGCCTAACTTTGGAAATATAAACGAATTAATATTTTCAGTCATGATCATAGGAAACTTATCATTAACTCGAGAATAGCAATATAGATAGTACAACTATTAATAATCTTTTACATTTATGTACGCCTTAAAGAAATTGTTTCAATTTATTAAGATCAAAGTTTTTAAGCTACATAAAGTATGGGTTGTCCTAGATATGCATTAGTGATCGTTTTCTTACATAATGATCTATGTGAAAATCACCCCACTGCCGTATAGATTTTGTTGCGCCAATCAAAATGACCAACGTACCTAGTTGGAAGTTTGGACTAGTTTGAATTTGGTGTGCACCCATTTGTTAACAAAACAACTTTAAGTATATGATTTCACAATCGTTCTTATTAAAAAAAAGAGGGTAGCAGTTGTATCATCAAAAGGAATTCTAGCAACAACTCCTGCTGATCTATTTTCTCCCTTAGCTCTATTGCTGCTTCACGTTCTTCCAAATTATCTCTTGGTCCATTAAGAAACTCACTCTGTAACAACTCATTGTTAACAAGGCATGAAAGTGTAAGATTCCAAATGCTGCAATCAGATGGCTATAGATCTAATGCCAATTACATAAGAGAAGATATGATGGTATTTCCAAAATATAACACCAAAAATGATAAATATAATGTCAACAAACAATATTCTATCAATGTCAAAACTAATTCTTTTTTCAACCCACTGTCAAAACTGATTATATCCTATCAGTTGACTTCTTCCAGCATTTTTCTATCAGCTACCTGGACCTAAACCTCTTTTTCTAATTGCTAGGGGAGTCACTGATCGTGTATTTCAGAAGAAAAATTCAGCATAAAGCCAGTTAGCCAGCAAAGGACAGTCTGGTTTTACAAAAATTCGTATATTCAATGCCTATGTTTTCTTATATCCTAAATATTTTGCAAGCCTAATTAAGAAAACAAGCTAATAATGTTTCCCATATGATCATAAAAGCAACTGAGTATATAGTATCAGCATTAACACAGGCTTGCAAACTCTTAGCATAGTCGGTACAACCCTGGTGTATTCTTGTCAAATGTAAGAAAATATGAACTCTTAGACTGCATATGCTTGCATAAGAAACATAAAATCACCTCAAAGAACTATGAAAAATGAATTTTATCTTAGATTTTGGGAAGAAGTATATTAGTTGAGTTGCAGAACTAATTAGCATGGGAGAACAAAAATTATATTAAACTTTGCAGAGAATTGAAAGTTACCTGGAAGCGTAGAATCATGCATCTTCAACTCACTCCACATGAAGCTAACTCATGTAACAACTCAGTCCACATGCAAACCATGTACACACATGTTATGATCAGTTTCATCTTCACATGTTTAGTGTTGCTCGTTATCATAATTCTAGGTGAGATATCGTGAATCTAGGAACAATGCTTCGCACGTGTTCTTGAGTCTATATAAAGTGTAATGTAATCTATTCACTCATTTTCATAAAATAAGAATCTGGTTTTTACTTCATTCTTTGTTTTTGTTCACCATGTAATGAACTGATAAGTTGATCGAGCAAAATTCTTTTGCCTCATTATACAATATGAATTTATAATAATTGTCTGAGAAGACCAAATAGTATAATAAAACAAACTAGAAATTTTTTTTAAAAAAAGCAATTCACATCAGGAGAAACTCATGTTGACATACTTCACAATGGAATTAGAAATACTAAAATCTAATTTATTAAAATCTGCACCTCACGATGCATGAAAACATTAACGCCTAAAATTCTCAATTTCAAAATCAATCAGAGCAAAACCTTAACAATAATACATAAAATCTTGTTCTCAATTTAAATTTAAAATGTAGAAACTATACAATCAGGTACAGAAAGCATCTAATCCATCCATCCAGTATTAAGCGATCAAACAACAGCAACAACAAAACAAAATTATTGGAAAGTTGGAGGTGTACCAAAGTCCTTTTTAATGTCTTCTCTCCATCGTTTGCAGTTGCAGGCCCAATCAGTGATGGTGGAGCAAGCATCGCCATTGGATTTAGTCTTAGGCAAATCAGGCAAGATTTCTATTCTTAAGACTTGATCAGAGAAGTTGCTTTCATTGAAAGCGAAGCAAAAATCGGAGTCGAGGACGCCCAGAGAGAGGTCTAAGTCTATGAACATTCGCGAATCAAAGAGATTCACGCTTGACACTTTCATACCCAAACGTAAACCCTAGAGCACAAGTGAAAGCATAGGGAGAGGGAAAGTAAGATCGAAGAGGGTCTTTGGATTTTTATTTTGGAGGGTTTACATATTTGTCCTTATTTTTTAAAATGACAAATTTTAGTCAAGCTAGAACCCTCTCAGCTCCACAAACAGAAACATATAATCCTTTAAGGCACACACAGGCACAACACAAGTAAAACAACATGAAACTGTAAGCATCCAAATATTATCATCAAAGATCATAATTGAGATCAAGATAGCAGCATACCTGAGATCGAGAGAGTGAGGTTATGAGAGTAATAGTCGATACAAAAGCGATCGAGAAGCGACTGGATCCTTTGTTCAGTGAAGAGCCAATACTGGAATTAGAGTTTCGTGAAGAGGAGGGTTTGGAAATGCAGGAAATTGGCACTGTGAAGTGTTCGAGAAGCAAGAAGAGGTGAATTGAGATAATTTCCAAATAGGGGAACTTGAGAAGAAACAAGAGCGAAAATAACACAGTAGGGTTAGATGGAAACGATTTGGGGATTTTGCTGTGCCTTTCTACAGCGATTTAATAAACCGCCTTTAACGTGTTCCGTAAATACCTTTTACGGCCTTTTTACGGCGGTTTAGGCGTCGTATATAACTCCCTTTCTTGTAGTGCAAGCACTTAGTGGAGAAGGTAAATCTATTTTAAGAAAATTATGTTATACACGAGCCTCGACGGATGATTTCTATTGCTAGAAAGAGCTTTCAGTTGGTAATTTTATTTTAAAGTTCAATTATTTTTTTATATGTCATCTTTATATATTGCATGCATTTTCTAACATGAATACCTGTTGGAACCATTATCTATTAGTTTGGCTATTTAATTTGTTTGTTTTCTTCATATTTTGTGATGAATACAATTCATTGATTTGAATCAATGAGACGATATATATCACTATTAATTTCATTTAAATGAGGTTATTCATTATAAAAACTAATAGACTCATTATTTATATATCAAAATTTTTATTTAATAGAAATCAATTTCCACGTATTTTAAAATTCATTTTTAGGAGACAACTCCATTTTCTAGCGAAATAATTTTCAATTGGTTACTTTTTTTTTTTTTCAAAATGTTTGCTTTTGAAAAATTTTGAAACAAAATGGTTGAAAACATATCAATGTGTTTAATATAGCAATGCGTTAAGGCAAGGCTATATGCACCCCTAAAACACTAATGACAAAATTAATGAAAAAAATAAATGACTAACTCCATCCATAAACTAATTTCCCATTAAAGGCAATATAATAGGATAAATGCAATTTTACTAAATTGTATATTATTGTTTATACAAATTTCAACTGATAGCTCTCATCTTTTTTTTTTCTCTTCTTTACTGTGTCAACTAAATCTATTGAATGTTATGGATCCCGTGTTCTATTGAATTCCCAATTTCATATTAGAAGACTTCTAACTCTAACTAAAATATATATGCTTATATTGATGCACGATTTCCAGATAGCCGGGAAGTGGGTTGGAGCTCGAATTGTACGTCGGGTCCAATCCTGCGAGCACAGAAAAATAGTCAGGGGTGCCGGCGAGAACCCTCCGACGCTCAAGTCAGTTTTCGACACTCAGAAATTTCTGGGAAAATTTCCTAGAGAGAGAAGCTCTCAAAAGTAGAGGAAATTTAGAGAGTGAATGAGTTCAGAAAAGTATACATACCTTGAGTAATAATTCGGAGGGTTTTTATAGGAGTCAGGATGGGTCATTGTGGGACCCAGATAATAGGCTCAAATAATGGGCTTTAGTAACGGGCTTACTGTATCAGATTTAATTGAGGCCAATTTTGTTATGGCCATAACAGTAGTCCCCCCAGGCCCAAGTCGACTAACGGGTCGACGTAGGGGCGATTTAGTTATTCTGGGCTGTAAATTAAATGTATCAGGAGGCCGGCCCAAAGATGTAATTTATTACACATGCATGCTTAGTGTGGCTTAAACCCTAAATTGGTGCTATATAAGATAACAAGTGTTGGGGAGTAGGGTTTGCTCAAAAATAGGCAGAAGTACCCTTGAGGCAAGCAGTGTAGGCGACCCAAGCAAATAGAACTCACCAATCCGAGCAAGAATTTTCCAGGGCAAGTAAATTTTTCCAGCCGCCACAAGTAAGCCCTTCTTTCTTGCGTATACTTTAGAATACATGTATTAGGCTTAATTTTTTGGTGGTTGTTACTTTTTTTTTTCATGGTTAAAATCAATTTGTATGCTTTGTATTGTAAAACATACGTAAAAGAGGCTATCTAAAAGAACACTTACCGAACACTTACTACCCATAAACAAAGTGTATTATGAACTCGGTCGGCTGGAAATATTAACCAGAAAAACCATTATAGAAACCTGTAGAAGGGAGAGCCCGCGAGGGGCTATTTCCACGCGAAGGGAGAGTGAGCTCGCGTGGGCGAGCTGTGTGCGTAGCAAACTCGTAAGGGCGAGCTGCTATGTGCGCAGGGGTAAGCAGCGCGAGTTGGGTGCGCATGGGCGAGCTCACGGGATGCTGGGCGCGCGGGGGCGAGCTCGCGGGATGCTGGGCGCGTGAGGGAGAAGCAGGCGAGGCGGGCTGCGCGCGGGCGAGCTACTGGGCACGCAAGGGGGAAGCAGGCGAGGCAGGCTGCGCGCGGGTGAGCTACTGGGCGCGCAAGGGAGAGCTCGCGGGATGCTGGGCGCGCTGGGGCGAGCTCCCAGGATGCTGGGCGCGCGGGGGCGAGCGCACGAGGTGCAGCGCGCGGTGGCGAGCCCGCGAGATGCTAGGCGCACTGCATGCGGCATGCGGAGGTTACGTAACCTCCAGGGACTTCTCCGAAAGAATTTGAATAATTGTGGGGTTGTTTTCACAATTTTTTGAAACTGTGTTTTTTAGCCGCGGGGGTGTTCCTGCAAAATTTTGAAACTTCATTTTTTATCCACGGGGTGTTCCTGAAAATTTTGAAACTTCTTTTTTATCAGCGGGGGTGTTTTCACGAATTTTGAAAACTTGGTTTTTTACCACGGGGGTGTTTCTGTGAATTTTGAAAACTTGGTTTTTTAACTACGGGGGTGTTTCCGCGAATTTTAAAACTTTATTTTTTATCTGCGGGGGTGTTTCCGTGAATTTTAAAAACTTTGTTTTTTATCTGCGAGGGTGTTTCCGTGAATTTTGAAAACTTTGTTTTTTATCCGCGGGGGTGTTTCTGCGAATTTTGAAACTTTGTTTTTTAATCGCGAGGGTATTTCCGCTAATTTTGAATTTTTGCTTTTTAATCGCGGGGGTGTTTCCGCGAATTTTGAATTTTTTTTTTAAGGAAAACCAAGTATATACTTTTGGTCGAGGACCAACGTGAGATTTTCCTTTTCATGGGCAAAATTTTTTTTTTCAAGGGCTATTTTGGAAAACTTTCAGTATAGTCCCCTAGCATTTCTTTTCTTTCATCTCTTCCCTTCCTTAGTAGACTTGGTTTGATGACTAACGACTCCTCTTTAACTATGCAGATGGCTAGAATTAAGACTACTGTGACAGTGCTACGGGGGGAACCAAGTCATCAAACCTAGTCTGCAAGGAATAAGGATCCTGCAACTAACCGTAAAGAGGTCAATGAGTTTTATCAGAATTTTTTCGGTCAGGATCGTGAGCTAGGGCATAATCCTGTTAATCACAAGGCGGTGGATGCTGAGGGGGAGAGCGACTGGTCGTTCTCCGCTACCTCAGATAGTGAACCTGAAGTTGAAAAGTGGTGGGAGGCTGACCATATTGACAATCAACTCCCGGGTGATCGATTAAAAATATATAGAGTCCATTTCCTTATTCCGGATTCAGTTATCCTATTTCTTCCAAGGAAAGGTGATCGGTGGAGTAGGCCACCACGAGGCGTCATTGGCTTAAGCTTAGAGCTACTGAGAGCTGGTCTCCGGGTGCCTTTTGACAATTATGTTCGACGGATGCTCGATGCTATGGGCATTGCCCCTACCCAATTGTCGGCCAATGGATGGAGACTTCTGATAGCATTTCAAACTTTATTCAGAAGCGCAGGTCTTGGTGATCCTACCACCAACCATGTTAAGTACATTTTTGCCATTCACCCACCGAACGGAGAGAAAACAGGTTACTATTACATATCCCAACGGGGGAAGACGGAACCTTTTTGGCATTCCCTCACATGTGAAAGAATGGAAGTATAAACAATTCTGGTGTGGTGGCAGTTGGAAGTATCAAGAAGGTGCCCGTCTAAAGGGGGAGAAGTTGAGGATTAGGAGGCGTTTTGGTTTCTGCGGTACCATATTATAATGATGCCTTATCTATTTTCTTTATGAAAACTCTTGATCAACTGACATTCTTTCCTGTTTTTATTGCAGCTCCTTGGACCAAACGCCCGCTTTTATCTCAAAAAGAAAGAAACGACTTGCAAGAGGTACTCAAGCTACCCATTCATTCAAAGAACGTGAATAGCCTCACTGATCGGGAGCAATTGGTCCGCCTTGGCTTGTCACCTCCAATTCCTCTTGAAGGTAAGCTTGATCATTACTTTTTGATCTTACCTCGCTTCATCAAGCATGCGTTTGCTTTCTTACCAGTTTTATTTTTACGCAGGTATATTTCCTTTACATCCTACCAAGAAGCAGTTTGCCTAACTCGAAGCCAGGATGCCTCTTAAGCCCTTCGCGCATGACACGCCTGGTCCTTCCCAGAAGAAACGGACTGGAAGTCCTCTGACTCTTGGACGTTTGAAGAGGAAAGCCAGTGGTCACAAGGAGATTCCCATACGGAAGTCTGTTCCTGATAAGTCGACCCCTGTTCAGCCTGTGGACGAAGTAGCAATCTCAAACCCTACTAGAAGTAAGTTACCCCCAGCCTCTCAGCTACCTAGGCGTTTCACCTTTGATAGTACGGGCCTTCAAAGTGGCTCGACATGTGGAGACTACCTTCATGAATTGTCTCAAAGTGCTGCACGTTTTATGCCTACTAATACCTTTCCCGAGAATGTAAAGCTCACATACTTTGATGCGATCGCTATCGGTATTGGCATCATACTTCAGGTTGGGTCTTACTAAGACCTTTTTCTCTCCCTTTTTTTTTTTTTTTTTACTTTTGAAAGACTTGCCTTATTTGCTTTCCTCTCTTTGTCTTTCTTTCTGTAGGCGATAGGACCCTTAGCTCAAGGAGAGTCTACCAACACCAACCTCCTCAAGGAGGTTAATCATCTCACTTCTGAGGTTGCCGACTGGAAGGGGAAACATCAAGTCTGCCTTGACAATTTAACTGAAACGGAGAGAAAGATGGCAGAGATGAAAGAACAGATGGGCAGAATGAAAGCTGACTTGTCTGAAGCCAAGAAGGAGGCAGCTATCCAGCACAAAAGGGCCAATGATCTTGGTCAAGAGCTTCGGGAGAGGACTGTTTGATGCGTTCGAAACTAGCAAGTATACTAGTCGCACAAGTAATAAAGTGATGAGTAAGATATCGTTCCCACGAGGATTGATTCTAATTGAATTTGTTATTTCCAGTACCAATTAACTAAATGGGGGGTTTTGTTGAATGATTAATTAAGTGAAATAAGAATGCAAATTAAGAAAAACAAAACAGAAGTTAATTTGAATAAAAGATCAATGAGAGAAATCTGGTTAAGGGATCCTTCTCTACCACAAGATATAGATTTACGAATTAATTGTAGAATTGTCATCCAATTACAGCATTGAAGTTATCAACCGTAGATAATAACAAGCTCTGTTACCCCAATCTTTCCTTACTTTGTTGTTAAATAAAACAAGCTCTTTATTTAATCTCTATCCATTAAACAACCTAGAACAAGCTCTCTGAGTTTAATTCAATGGATGCATTATGATAAGAAAGATAGGTTGATCTAAGCAATAAACACACAAGCTCGGATTATTTAACTTAGGTTGTATTCTCCAATTGTAATCTCTGATCACAATTTTGCTACTAATGATTAGAAATTCAAGACAATTACGGATCAAGATTTCTAGTCTAGCAATAAATCACAACCAGATTATATTCAGTTGGCCACTCAAATACAATCAGCAAGCAATCATAAGCATTAATATGGGAGAATACAAGCAACTTCAATTAGAGAATTGGATAACAATTCCTTACACAATCAACTTACAAAAACCATATCAGGGGCTTTGAAATCACCCTCAACCAATTCAGATTCAGTTACACATGTTTAAGAACGTGGTAAATACAATACAACATGGAGACATTCCAGAAAATGAAAGGGAAGGGAAAAACTTAGCAAATTTGATGTAATTCTCTTTGGATTGTAGTTCTTCCTCTTTCCAAGCTTCCTTTCTCCTTCAAGAACTCCAAGAGATGAAAGAATTCCAGAGCTGCAGCCTCCACCACGTTCTCCCCTCTTCAAGTTATGAAAATAAAACCCTAAAATGTGTTTAAATACTCTGCTACAGTAACGTGCTACAGTGTCCTGTATTATACATGCTACAGTGATGTGTGGAATTACATTTCTACACTTCTTACACTGTTTTGATTACAACTTTCGGTACACTGAATGGATTCATAAACCGTAAATTTCTCCAAAAAGTAGACTTCGAGAGCTTTTCAACGGTATATGATATGTCATCGGGTTCATTGTATATCAATACAATTAAATCTGAGAAGATGGCTGACTAGCAGAGGTGAAAGTGAAGGGTTTTACTCCATTTTTGTGCAAGTTGCTCCAAAACTCCTACAAACATCAAACCACACAAAAATATAAAAATACCAAGGAATATAGCAAAGAAACATGGACGAATTGATATAAAAGTAATACATAAATAGACACCTATCAAATTCCTCCACACTTAGACTTTGCTAGTCCTCGAGCAACTACGATAATATGAAATAAAACTAAACCGAAACAGAATCAACAAAAAAATTAAAACACACAAATGCTTTATCTTGCAAATAGGCCTCAAAGATTGTACTTAATTATAACCCAAGGAAAACTTCAAAATAATGCACTTGATCAAGAATTTCATCTCTAAGATTAGTTTCGCTTCACTTCAATTCCTCAAGTGTGTGTGTGTAGAGCCATTCTCACCTAATCACTTGTAACCCGGATGAGTTTATGCATAAAAATGATCATATTTAATATTGAAGATGTGTGTCTAAATGACTCCATAGGCCTTCTTTTCAAGTCACTCTCACTAATGTTAGACATGCACAACCCAAAGGATCAAGTAGGACTGTTTTAAGCTTGTAACGGTTGCTTGGGTGAAGGTATGATAAAAGGATAAAAATTTTGCTCAAATTCACCAAAAACACATAATCATTCAAGACATGTAGACTCAACCCTATAACAAAAACTTCATTTCAATTCACCAGGTTACACCCCCAAACTTATTTAGAACACTCTATCTTTTTTTTTTCAGAAAACAAAAGAAAACTACACCCCCACACTTTGTTGTTTCATTCTTTTTAAGAACATTAAGGGTATAGATCTCTTATTCTTCTTCTTTTGTTCTTTTTTTTTTTCTTTTTTTTTCTTTTTTTTTCTTAACAAACATAATAAAACTCACTTGCATTGCTCATGGCATAATCCAACCTCCTCTAACTCCCAAAACCAAACATAGCTCAATGTAATTGCGAATGATTTACATGCTCATAGTAAGGGATAAACTGTATTGGAACAAATTCATTAAGGTTACGAATCTTTTAGTGAGTTACAAGAAAAAGGTTTACAGAGGCTCAAAGGGGTAACTAGGGATCATTTTAGTCAAGGTTGGCTCTTAAGGCTCAAACGGTCCAAAGATGGCCTAAATCATTTCCCTAATGTTGCACAGTCTAGGATTTCGCCTCGAGTTACCATCAAACAAGTTCTAGAATTCATTGAAATCTGGAGAAACACTTAAATTACATAAACTTTCTCTAAGTGAACAAATAACCCAGTGATAATAGCTCAGTGCTCAATGTTGCGCAAGGAATCAAAAGCAAAGCGAAAACCAATAAACATTTCAAGCACACAGATCCATGCATCATTTATCTTTTTCCAAGAGTTATTCTTAATTCAATCATTATCTTATCATCGACTCACAAAATGCAAGAAAAGAGGTACGTGGCGTTGTTACACCTGAGTCAAGATTGTATATTTCAACAATCTTTAGGACCAGTAGCCCGCAACTTAAGGTTCCAGCCTATATACCTTTATTATGAAAGAAACAACTTCAAACAACATGAATAACAACTACAGATTTATTTCGGAGAATGCGTTTCAAGAGTTAAGAAAACCCCATATTCTGCCATTCTCAGGTTTTTTTCACAATGTTTTTTTTTTTTCGAATCGAAAACTGATAAATACAAAAACACACAACAACTCGAAATTACATAAAACTAAACTTACTCAGAAAATAATAAAGTCCAACAAATCAGCAAACACAAACAAGTAGTTAGAATGGGTCTAAAAAGTTTAGAAGTTAGCCTCCTTATTCAGCCATTATGGATTGAAGAGATCCAGAATGCGTTTCAAGAGGAATTGAACTTTTTGAGCCACCACTCTAAAAATCAAGATTAGAAAATATTACCTGGGACGAAAGAAATAACCTGAAAAAGACTCAAAATAAATGACATAAAAAAAAAACTCAAATAAACACAATAAAAAGAAAGCAAACGAAAACAAGGCAACCAGCAGATAGAGATTACAGATGGAGCTTAAATCCAGTTTACGCCTCTTATTTGCCTTCTCCAAACCAATCATCCGCGCCTGTTGTTGGATCAGGCGAATAGACGAATTCTTGTAGTTTTGTCAATTAACTCCCCTGCCGTTGAAGCTGTAACAAGGATTTGCCTCGCTGATGGTGAGATAAAATTTTTTTCTACATCTTGATCAAGAAAAGACAACAAACCATCAAAAAAGTTATTGACATTTAACAAACCAATGGGTTTTTTATGGATGTTTAGCTGTGCCCAAGAGGGTGATTTGAAATATCTCCTCTAATGTGCCATAACCACCGGGTAAAGCTATAAATGCATCGGACTTAACAACCATATGTGCAATACGCTCATGCATGCTAGAGACTTGTAACTCTTCCCCGATTGTGTTGCCTACGATATCTTGTACAGCTAATGGTTTAGGGATAATGCCGAGAACTTTGCTCCCTCCTAGGGATGCAGCTGTTGACACACACCCCATTAACCCAAGACTACCCCCTCCATAAATCAAATTAATACCCCTCGCAGCTAATGTCCTACCAAGATCAAGAGCTGCTGTGGTAAACTCTCCATCTTTACCAAATTGCGATCCGCAAAATACGCATATATTGCGGAATCGCCGAATTGGTGGTTTCTCCATTTCTACAAGTGCTCTAATCTTGTGTAAGACACGTTAGATATTATGCTTTTCAATTGCAAGACAGGTTATGTAATGACATATGAAAAAATGCAGAATGTATATATACACCCATAAAACTCTCAAATTTTGACACATGGGGACATACTTTCGGTGGGGGTTGCTCGATGCAGATTTATCGCCCCAAGATTTGAAACAATGAGATATGCTTTCGGCGAGGTTTGACAAAACCTACACACTTGTCTCCCACGTGAAGCATGGAAAATGGAGATACACTTTCGGTGGGGGTTGACAAAACCCCCACACTTATCTCCCACGTTGAAGCATGAAAGTAGAGATATACTTTTCGACGAAGGTTGACAAAACCTCCACACTTGTCTCCACGTGTGCTTATGACATGGGGTATTCATATGGTTTGTCAAAAAGAAAACTTAAAATTTGAAACAAACAAAATCAACAAACAACAAAAACACAAAGACAACATTGATAATCAGATCAAACGAAACAAGAAGAACATAAAATTCGACAACAACAACACACATTCAAATATAACAAGTAGTTGTGTTTTGGCTCACATCTTCCTCTGGTTTTACATCCAGTAACGGCTGAAACGCCTTCTTTGAGTCGGGGATTTGCTTCCCATCCAGTTTTCTTATAAACTGGCAAACAGGGTCGTTTTTAGTCAGATTCCCTAGACTATAACACTGCAATTCATCACGAACTTGTGTCCATATATTAAGCAATTCACGCTGAACAAGTCCACAAGAATGTGACTCGAGAGTTAACAAAACATTATCCAGCGACTCATTACTCAAACCATTCTTAATAATGAAAGTTTATCTTCTCTATTCCTGGACGCAAAACCTAATGAACGACAAGTCTGGTTACAATTCCATCTAGCAAATTTATAACATACTTGTAACCTTTTCGCATCTTCGCCTCTTGGCGTAGTAGCTTTTTCCTAGACCCTAGGCATTATTTTTGTGAGACTTATGTCAGGCTCACCCGGACAATCTCCACCTTAGCTTCGATAAGACAAATCGGATTCCGTAGCAGATTTAAGAGCATTATACGACCCAAATTCTAGTCCATCCGTACTTTTTATAATTTAAACCCAAAGTCTAGTCATCCGTACTTTATAAATTTTACACACAGCATTTTGAGGAAGTGAAGGGAAATATTTACGAAGGTTCGACAGAAAGATATCGGCATCCATTGAAGAGGAGAAAAGGAAAGATATTACCAGTAATCCATTTGAGTCTATTCTTCTCCAAGATAGGCACGCTTCAAACCTTCAAGCAATGGCTTCAATTCTTGTTTCGGTGTTTCCTCAAGCTGTTGCACAAATTAGCACAATGTACGAAATAATCAAATTAAACAAAAGAAATGAAAAGAAAAGACAGCATAAAAGAGATAACAACACAATAACAAATAAAAGTCAAAAACAAGTAAAACAAATAAAAACAAATGAGACAGATGGCAAAGAGAGATAAAACCTGATCAATTTGATGGCCTACGAAAGGAATCTCCTCGAGACACAAAAATCGATCATTATTACCTTATTTTATTTTTCTTTCTTTTTTATTTATTTATTTTTCAAAAACATTGGGTTGCCTCCCAATAAGTGCTTGGTTTAACGTCCTCAGCCCGACGTTGGTTCCATCATGGGAGGGTCCAATCTCTGCTGTGCTTCACTAATGGGCTTGGATCCTTCTTCCAACAAGATACAGTCCATGCATATGGCTGGGCCTTGGATGTTAGCAATCATCCACCCAATAGCTATTTTGTGATCTCTAAGTACTCGGACGCGTTTCTCTTCTTTTAGTGGTGCAAGGCCCATTTCTATCATAATTGGCAAAGGATCTTTGTTACCCGAAAACACATGCCTCAAATAATCTGGAAGTAGCTTAAGCTCCAAGGTATTGGCTTTCATCACAGAAGGAAGAAGTTTCTCATTAGATAAAGGCAATTCAATGTACGAAACATCATACTATTTGTGATGATAGCTATAGTCTCATCCAAGCTTGTCACAGCTTCCTCCACTTCTTTAGACACTTGTATCAACTTTCTTGGTTCTTTGAAACTTTCTATCCTTATGTGTTCACTAATAGCAACATCCACTCCATTCTTGCGAGTTAACTCAAAACATGGTTGTGGCAAATAATCAATAACGTCAACTGCAAAAACAGAATGTAAGTCATTAGAGTACCTCATTTCCTCAAAAATATTAAAACATATCACCTTGCCATCAAACTCTATTGTCAAAGTGCCATAATGAACATCAATCTTGATTCTAGCAGTTTTCGAGAATGGCCTCCCTAAAAGAATCGGTGTTGGATTAGGAGATGTCTCAACCTCTATTTTAAGGATATAGAAGTCTGCTGGAAAAACCAATTGATTCACCTGCACAAGCACATCTTCCACAACTCTTTTGCGATATGCATTAAAATGATCAGCAAACTGAATGGTAATACCATTTTTCGCAAAAGGTCCAAGATTTAAAGAAGCATAAATAGAATATGGCATGACATTAATAGATGCTCCTAAATCTAATATAGCTCTTTCCAACTTGGTATTACCAATGGTGCATGGAATGATGAACGTACCTGGATCTTTGCATTTTGGAGGAATTTTTCTTTGCAATACAGCTGAAACATTTTCCCCCACACTTACTTTCTCATTTCCTTTTAACTTCCTCTTGCTGGTGCATAACTCCTCGAGACATTTTGTATAACAAGGTACTTGCTCGATAGCATCCAGAAGTGGTATATTTACCTCAATTTTGGGAGAAGTTTCCAAGATTTTCTGTTCGTGTTCCTCCTTCTTCGATTTTGCAAATCTACTAGGAAAAAGTGGAGGAGTAACATATGAAGTAATGGGAGTTATCGGATTTACCTGAGAAGTCAATGTTTTGTTCATGATGTAAGTGGTGTCATCTCCTTCATCAGTTTGTGATTTCCTTGGCAAGACATCTAATTGCTCTCCATTTCGTGAAGTTATTGCACTAGCAGTCTCTCTTGGATTGATCACCGTTTGAGAAGATAATTTTTCTGAGTCTTGGCCCTCAAATTTGCTCATGCTAGTAGCCAATTTTCCCATTTGATTTGCCAGGTTTTGGATACTTGCCCCAGTTTCCTGCTGGAATTGCATTGTGTTAGTGGCAAGTGCATTAACAATGTCCTGGAGAGACATACCTGAGTTTTGTGAAGCTGGTTGCGGTGCTGGATGTGGCATTGGTGGTGGTTGCATTTGAAAAGGTTGCTGCACTCTAGGTTGATTGAAACCTTGTGGCCGATTTGGTATCACATTTGGAGTGATTGGTTGATGATTCCAGTAACTGAAATTATGTTGATCTTCCCATCCAGCATTGTAAGTGCTAGAGAAAGGATCATACCATTGCCTCGTTTGTCCTGGAAATCCACCCATGGCATTGGCTTGTTCCATATATTCTTCTTGTAAAGTTGGATACATGTCGATTGGATGCTCCATCGTAGAATATATCCCACATTCATAAGATTTTTGCATATCTCCTACAGCCATGTTTTCCACAAGAGAGGTTAGCTCAGAAAGTTGTTGTTCAATGTTCGGAGTGCTTACCTCATTTACTCTCCATGGTACTTGTGGCTCAAATCCGCTACTGAATTGATAGAAGTTTACTGCCATGTTGTCTAAACACAAACAATCAGAAAAGAAAAACAAAGAAAATATGAATCAACAATGAAAACAAAATAACAAATCGATTAGAAAATCAATCCCCGGCAACGGCGCCAAAAACTTGATGCGTTCGAAACTAGCAAGTATACTAGTCGCACAAGTAATAAAGTGATAAGTAAGATATCGTTCCCACGAGGATTGATTCTAATTGAATTTGTTATTTTCCAGCAACAATAAACTAAACAGGGGGGGTTTTGTTGAATGATTAACTAAATGAAATAAGAATGCAAATTAAGAAAAACAAAACAGAAGTTAATTTGAATGAAAGATCAATGAGAGAAATCTGGTTAAGGGATCCTTCTCTACCACAAGATATAGATTTGCGAATTAATTGTAGAATTGTCATCCAATTACAGCATTGAAGTTATCAACCGTAGATAACAACAAGCTCTGTTATCCCAATCTTTCCTTACTTTGTTGTTAAATAAAACAAGCTCTTTATTTAATCTCTATCCATTAAACAACCTAGAACAAGCTCTCTGAGTTTAATTCAATGGATGCATTATGATAAGAAAGATAGGTTGATCTAAGCAATAAACACACAAGCTCGGATTATTTAACTTAGGTTGTATTCTCCAATTGTAATCTCTGATCACAATTTTGCTACTAATGATTAGAATTTCAAGACAATTACGGATCAAGATTTCTAGTCTAGCAATAAATCACAACCAGATTATATTCAGTTGGCCACTCAAATACAATCAGCAAGCAATCATAAGCATTAAATATGGGAGAATACAAGCAACTTCAATTAGAGAATTGGATAACAATTCCTTACACAATCAACTTACAAAAACCATATCAGGGGCTTTGAAATCACCCTCAACCAATTCAGATTCAGTTACACATGTTTAAGAACGTGGTAAATACAATACAACATGGAGACATTCCAGAAAATGAAAGGGAAGGGAAAAACTTAGCAAATTTGATGTAATTCTCTTTGGATTGTAGTTCTTCCTCTTTCCAAGCTTCCTTTCTCCTTCAAGAACTCCAAGAGATGAAAGAATTCCAGAGCTTCAGCCTCCACCACGTTCTCCCCTCTTCAAGTTATGAAAATAAAACCCTAAAATGTGTTTAAATACTCTGCTACAGTAACGTGCTACAGTGTCCCGTATTATACATGCTACAGTGATGTGTGGAATTACATTTCTACACTTCTCACACTGTTTTGATTACAACTTTCGGTACACTGAATGGATTCATAAACCGTAAATTTCTCCAAAAAGTAGACTTCGAGAGCTTTTCAACGGTATATGATATGTCATCGGGTTCATTGTATATCAATACAATTAAATCCGAGAAGATCACTTGACTAGCAGAGGTGAAAATGAAGGGTTTTACTCCATTTTTGTGCAAGTTGCTCCAAAACTCCTACAAACATCAAAACCACACAAAAACATAAAAATACCAAGGAATATAGCAAAGAAACATGGACGAATTGATATGAAAATGATATATAAATAGACACTTATCACTGTTACTAAGCCAAGTAGGATTGACAAAGTAGTTGCTCGCTTCCGTAAGGGTCGTATCTATCAGCAAGCTATGGAACGTTCCTATATTGATGGAGTCAATGGGGTGCGTAAATGGTTCCATGATCGCTACCCAGAGATTGATCAGTCTCCCATAGCTGAAGAGTTAAACTTGGTGGCAGAGTCTATCCCGATAGCACACTCTGATCCTGAGCAATTCCACCGCTTCATCCTTAAAGATGAAGATTATAAGTCGACATTGGATATGGCAGCCTGGGAGGCCAAGCAAGGCGACTCCACCTCATCGTCTTCAGAAGAAGAAGGAGACGAAGAAGCCACTTCTTAGAGATAGTTGGAGTTTTTAGGTAGATGCTTATTCGTAGGGATTAATCATATTAAGACTGTTTTCTAGACTTTATCTTTTATTATCTTTACTTTCAGTTCAATGTCATAGGTGAGGATTTGTCCTTGCTTGGACTATATGTGTGGCATTCTTCAACCAATTTTTGAAATAATAAGAACTCTAAGGATTTTTTCCAGTGTTGAATTCTTTTACTCTTTTCATCTTCTTACGGCTTGATCATATATGAGCTTTAAAGATGTATGGTTTGAAATAAACTGAACACTTTATTGACAATCTCTTTATCGGTCTCCCTAAAGGAGTCATTACACATGCATAAGTCCCTAGGAGGAGTTATTACATATATAATGAGACTATGGATAATACTTCTTTAAGTGTTCAATATTCCATGGATGACGAAGCAACCTCCCATCCATGGTGACAAGTCTGTAGGTGCCTAGTCGAATGACTGCTTTGACTCGATAAGGACCCTCCCAGTTGGGCCCTAATGCTCCATCAGTGGGATCTCGAGTATTTTGTAGTACTTATCTCAAAACCAGATCTCCCTCTTGGAAAGATTGGCGCTTAACCTTAGAGTTAAAATGTCGAGCAACCCTCTCTTGGTAAGCAGCCACTTTGACACTGGTGAGATCTCTTTCCCCCTCGAGAAGATCCAAGTTGAGTTGAAGAGCTCTATGATTAAGCTCTTTGCCATATCCCTCGGTACGAGGTGATGGAAGGCCAATTTCAACAAGTATGACTGCTTCTGAGCCAAACGCTAAAGAGTATGGGGTTGCTCCTGTTGCTGTGTGGATAGTGGTTCGGTATGCCCAAAGCACTCATGGAAGCTCTTCTGGCCATGCACCTTTTCTAGCATCTAATTTGGTCTTGAGGAGGTGTTTAATCATTTTGTTAACAGCCTCCACCTGACCGTTTGCTTGAGGATGAGCTGGAGAGGAAAAGCACAAAGAGATGTTCAACTCTTTACAGAAGTTCCTGAAGTTTGAGTTATCAAACTGCTTGCCATTGTCTGTAATGATGGTGTGAGGGATACCAAACCTATAGACAATTGACTTCTTTACAAAGTCTATGGTCTTTTTTTCAGTAATCGATGCAAGGGGTTCAGCTTCTGCCCACTTTGTGAAGTAATCAATTGCCACAACAGCATATTTAACTTGTCCCTTACCCATTGGAAGAGGTCCAATAAGGTCTAGTCCCCATTGGACGAACGGCCATGGGGCCATCATTGGAGTCATGTTCTCAAGAGCTTTCCTTGGATTGTTGACAAATTTTTGGCACTTGTCGCACCTAGTTGAAAATGCCTTAGCATCATTTTTCATGGTTGGCCAAAAGTATCCTTGCCTAATACATTTATAAGCTAGAGATCGACCATCGGAATGGTTACCACATATCCCTTCATGGATTTCTTTGAGAACATAATTAGCTTCTTCTGGGTGGAGACATTTTAAAAGGGGAAGGCTGAAACCTCTTTTGTAGAGAACACCATTAACCATAGTGTACCTTGATGCTCTCCCCCTTACCTTGATCGCCTCATTTCAGTTAGCTGGAAGTTCCCCTGTCTCTAAGAACTTTATGATAGGGTCCATCCAACATGGGCTATTGTTTATGGTCATTGTTTTTTCTGGCGGAAGCTCATATTTTGATATACTTGGAGATTCTAGAATGATCATGTGAGAGGCAGTCGGTAGAAGGGGGTCTATCCCTGAAGCAATTTTGGCTAAACTATCAGCCTTTGAATTCTCCACCCTTGGGACTCTTATGATGTCAAAACCTTTAAAACCGTGCAGAAAGGAGTTAACCTACTCAAGTAAGCCATCATGGTAGAGCCTTTTGTCTGATAGTCTCCACAGATTTGGTTAACCACAAGTTGGGAATCACTATGGATGACGATCTCTTCTACCCCCAGGGCAACTGCCAACCTAAGTCCTCCAAGGAGAGCTTCATACTCTACGACATTATTGATGGCTTTAAAATTAAAACGTAGAGCCACAGCGACCTCTACTCCATCCGGGGTTGACAGAATCAAGCCAGCTCCACTACCAATCTTGTTAGATGACCCATCTACGAACAAGACCCATGCCTTCTGCAGATCGATTCCTATGGGCATTGGTCGATCACTTGACCCTGTACTGGTCTCTTCATCCTCCTTATCTCTACTACTTGAAAATTTGACAATGAAGTCAGCGACTGCTTGTCCTTTGATAGATGGTCTTGTAACATAATGTATGTCAAACTCTCCCAACTCAATGGACCACTTGATAAGTCTTCTAGAAAGCTCTGGACGATAGAGGATTTGTCGTAAAGGGTGATCAGTTGGAACCATAACATAATGTGCTTGAAAATATGGGCGAAGCTTTCGTGCAGCAACAACTAAGGCGAGAGCCAGCTTCTCCATAGGAGGGTATCTACCCTCGACATCTGTCAAGGCCTTACTCACATAATAGACTGGTCTCTGGATTCCCTGATCTTCACGGACAAGAGCTACACTCACTACACATACGGAGACTGCTAGATATAGAAAGAGCGGTTCCCCCATAATTGGTTTGGAGAGGAGAGAAGGAGAACCTAAGTACTTCTTTAGCTGTAGGAAAGCATTCTCACACTCATTGGTCCATTCAAACTGCTTGCACTTCCTTAACGCTTTAAAGAAAGGGTGACATTTGTCGGTCGCCTTAGAAATAAAGCGATTTAAGGCGGCCACTCGCCTAGTGAGAAATTGTATATCCTTGGGTGTTTTGGGAGACTCAAGCCTCATAAGTGCTTGAATTTTCTCAGGATTGGCCTCTATCCCCCTTTGGGTGACAATAAATCCTAAGAACTTCCCAGAGGATACCCCAAAAGCACATTTGGCGGGATTCAGCTTCATATTGTGTTTCCGGAGGATGTCAAAAGTTGTTCGGAGGTCGTCTACATGGGATCTGGCATCCATACTCTTGGTGAGCGTATCATCCACATAAACTTCCATTGTCTTTCCTAGGAGAGGAGCAAACATGGAGTTTACCAACCGTTGATTAGTTGCTCCAGCATTTTTCAGTCTGAAAGGCATCATCCGATAACAGTACAACCCTCTATCAATGATGAAAACTGTTTTTTCTTCATCCTTCGAATACATTAGAATCTGATTATAACCAAAATAAGCATCCATGAAGCTCAGTAATTGGTGGCCGGCTGTGGCATCAACTAGTTGATCTATCCTGTGCAGTGGGAAACTGTCTTTTAGACAATGCTTGTTCAAATCTTTGAAGTCGATACAGACACGCCATTTCCCATTGGCTTTTTTCACTAATACAACATTAGAGAGCCATTCGGGGTAGTTTACCTCTCGAATGATTCCACTTGTCAAGAGCTTTTCCACTTCTAAGCCAATCGCCTCTGAACGCTCTAGGGCTTGGTGCCTCCTCTTTTGTCGGATGGGTTGAGCTTGAGGGTTGACATTAAGGCGGTGGACAGCTATACTTGGGTCTATGCCGGGCATGTCTTCGTGAGACCATGCAAAAACGTCGCTGTATTCTTGAAAGAAACCAATCAACCTATCTTTGATTGATAAAGGAAGATTCTTACCCACCTTCACTGTCTTTTTTACATTATTCAAATAGACAGGGACGTCTTCCATCCCTTCTATTGGAGCTACAACCTCCCCTTTTTCTTGGTCTCGTGGATCCAAACTTTCCATCCCCTCGGAAGTTTCTCCACGAATCATCCATAGCTTATGTGCCTTCTCTTTGAAAGCCATGTTGTAGCATTCTCGAGAAGTTCGTTGTTCACCTCTAACTTCTCCTATCCCTGCGGGTGTTGGAAATTTCAGGAGATGATGATAGACACCCATCACGGCCTTGAAGTCGTAAAGTGATGGCCGTCCAAGAATAGCGTTATAAACACCCGGATGATCTACTACGAGAAAGTTCACCATCTTGGTTGTCTGTAGGGAGCCTTCTCTTAAGGTCACTGGTAACGAGATTACTCATTCGGGAATAACTTTTCCTCTAGCGAATCCTATCAGGGAAGTTTGGATGCCCCTCATATCTTTATGGTTAAGACACAATCGATCAAATGCATCCAATGACATTATGTTAGCCGAGCTCTCGTTGTCAATCAATACTCTTCGTAGCTTTTTATTGGCCACTATTACTGTGAGAACCAAGACATCACAATGAGGATGATGGATACCCTGCGCATCTTGAGATGAAAAAGAGATAACATCGTGATTCCCAACATTGCTGGAGGAGGCTATCAAGTTGACTTCGTAGCGAGGGAGGTCATATCTTGCTTGCCTGGCTAGGTGCCTCCGGGCTTAGGAACTCGGACCACCCACTACTCCCCCAAAAATTATGACAACTTCTTCTAACGGTTCCTTCCCTTTGTCATTCTTGTTGGATGGTTCAGGGGGCCGATAAATGTATTCTTGTAGCTGGCCATCCCTGATAAGACCCTCGATTTGTCTCCTCAGTTCGAAGCAATCTGCAGTGTTATGACCATGAACCTGGTGAAAATGACAAAACTTTCTTTTATCTCTTGCTTTTGGATTCGAACGTAAGGGGCAAGTTCTTTCAGTAGACCTTTATCTTTGATTTCTTTCAAGATATCCTGCTGTGGCATGTTAAGTAATGTGAAAGTACGGTGTTCCTCCTGAGGTCGATCATGATGCTCTTGGCGTGGTTGGGTGGATGACCCTTGCAACAAGAAGCGATCATTTCTGAATGTATCTCGCGCAGAGCGTCGATCCGGAATTGACCTTCGATTTCTATCATAAGGTTCTCTTCTATGATTATCATATGCTCGTCTATCTGCACGTGAGGAATTAGGTATGACCGGAGTATGCCCAGGGTAATTTGCTTGAAAATTTTCCTTTGCATCAGCATGGCTAGAGATCCTTGCTAATGCTTCTTGGTACGTGCGTGGGAGGTTAACAGAGAATTCCCATGCTAGAGGGAGCTCCCCTTTGATTCCTTGAACCAAACCTTGCATAGCGTAACCATCATTGAATAGATCCACTCGGGCAACCTTCTACTGGTATCTATCCACAAATGCATGGAGGGATTCATTACGATCCTGCTTGATTGAAAGAAGGCTCTCTGCTGGTCGACTTCTTGTCTTCATATTGCTAAAGTGTGTGAGGAAACTGCAAGTGAGCTCATCAAAGCTGGAGATGGATGCGGCTGGTAACCTCTTATACCATTGCTTAACTGATCCTCCAAGGGTAAGAGAGAAAGTTCTACACATTATTTCCCTTGAGACCCCTTGTATCTCCATATGAGAAATGAAAGAGTCTAAATGCTCTCGAGGGTCCGTCGTCCCTTGGTAAAGCTCAAGTTGCGGCATCCGAAATCCGTACGGGTATCTTTCCCTAAGGATATCTTCGGCAAAGGGTGACTCCCATTGTGGACAACCATCCTCTTCTCATCCTGAACGCTTAATCAACTTCTCCAATTTATGAATTTTTTCATCTATCTCTCGCTTGAACTCCGTATAATGATTATCTGATGTTTCCTCCTCTGAGACATTCATTGGGACAACATCTAGGCGATGATTCTTAACTCTAGGTGGTGAGCTGGGGCGATTTCTTTTTGACTGATGATTACCCCCTAGAGCGTAAGGACCATGATAAGAATAGGCTGGCTGATCAATATTACTTCCCCTTGGTCCTTGCTCGACGCTTGTATGGCGCTTCTTATTTAGAGAGTGTCGAAGGTCCACTGCTGCTAATTGTTGTTCAGATATGATGTGCGAAGGAGAGGGAATCTTTGGGCATCCATCCCCTCCTTGAACAATAGGATGAGGAAGGTTTGGTTGAATGACCTAATGGAGAGGTAATCCAGTAGTCTGGACGACTAGGTCAGGATGCCCATCAACATTTGTCGGGACATTAGGTACTACCATAGCACTCCTTGGGTTATTTCCAGCAGTGTTTGCAGCCTGCTGAATAATTTGTCCAAATGCTTGGTTGAACATAGTCACCATACAGTTCATTTGTTCACCGAAATTTCGCATGGAATGTTCCATGGTTGTCAAGCGACTCATCTTGCCTTTCCTCGGTCTTCTAAGTGGAAGTCGGGGCTGTCTAGGGTTAGGTCCCACCCCATAGGATATCACTAAAGCTCTCCCTGTATCAACTACCTTTCGACGTCGGGGAGGTGCTTCTACCTCGATTTCTTCATCAACCTCTAGGGAGGTTGAGTGTTGGGATTTGTGACTCATGATGTGTTTGAGTACGTTTGGATAGGAGCAACAACTAAAGAGGCTTAAATTGTCGTTCCCATAGACGGCGCCAACTATTGATGCACGATTTCCAGACGGCCGGGAAGCGGGTTGGAGCTCGAATTGTACGTCGGGTCCAATCCTGCGAGCACAGAAAAATAGTCAGGGGTGCCGGCGGTGGTGCCGGTGAGAACCCTCCGATGCTCAAGTCAGTTTCCGGCAATCCGAAATTTCTGGGAGAATTTCCTAGAGAGAGAAGCTCTCAAAAGCAAAGGAAATTTAGAGAGAGAATGAGTTCAGAAAAGTGTGCATACCTTGAGTAATAATTCGGAGGGTTTTTATAGGAGTTAGGATGGGTCATTGTGAGACCCAGATAATAGGCCCAAATAATGGGCTTTAGTAACGGGCTTACTGTATTAGATTTAATTGAGGCCCAATTTTGTTATGGCTATAACAGCTTATAAAATAAATGAATTAATATATATCTGTGTATTTTATCTTGATCACTTAATAAAAATGAGTATAAGATTTTGATCCGAACTTTTTTTTTTCTGGGTTCTTAGATTGGGTAAATATAAGAAAAATATTAGTTCATTTATTAAGATGTGTTAACAAATTTTATGTACATTTATTTTCGTAAACTAGTAATTTTATATCTACCCAATTATTTGAAGACATATATGTTACGGAGTATAACGTCAAGCACAATATCACTAGGTTCCAAATATCACCTAAGGAAAGAACAAAAATAGAGAAAAATGAAGATGTAAGAGAAGATACTCAAGATTTATGTGATTCAGCAATATGCCTGCATCCATGGGGCTAACAAAGAAATATACTATTTACTTAAAAAAGAAACACTTACAAGATTTTGGAGAATCCTTACAACCTCTCAACTAGAAGCGACTCTCATGCACAATTGCGTGTTATGCCATATGTTTTTATGATCGCATATGTTATTATGACCAAGTACTACTAGAGGTAATCTATTTATACTACTATTATATTCTTCAATCTAGTAGGATAACTAATCCTAGAATTATTAGACAACGCAGTCCAAGTACTACCAGAGGTCACCTATTTATACTACTATATTCTTCAACCTAATCCTAGAAGTATTAGACAACGTAGTCCTAAATAAGATATCTTTCCTAAGTAAATAGAAAGTTAGGTGGATAATCCTAAATAAGATAAATTTTAATGTTAGAGAAACAAGGATTCATAATTAATTAACATCCTAAATAGGAATCCATTAATTAATCAAATCCTGATAGGAAAAGGCTTTCCTATTTCTATATATATATATATCGTTTAATGGGCTTCAAATTAGAGAAAAGTGTTTTCCGGATGACGCATTCAATGTGATTTGGGCTTCATAATATAATCGCACCCGATTGCTTTTGATTTATGCAATGATTTTTTTTTTCAAATCATAAAAAAAATTTAATAGTACTGTTATCATTTCAACCATCCTTTAGATAAATTAAAGACGCATGTGCCTACCTGGCTTTCACCATTTTCAACGTCAATCTCCCAATTTTCCAAAAGTACATCACAATTACTTAACAATACTGGAAAATTTTATGATAGGATTTCTCTTTGTTTAAATTTTTAAAATACCCCTAACTTTGCGTAATATCAAATGATGACTTATACTAGTGGGCTTATTTTACTCAGAATTGAATGGTTATATTAAACCCTATTTTTTAGCTGATTAGTCCCCATCTCTTATTTATTGACGATATAATTATATGTTAGACAATCTTTCATTATACTTAAAATTCAATTCTAAATATATTTAGAGTAGTGATACGCATCTCAAAACTTTTACAAAATCATGCATCCAAATGACATGACATGAAATTAAAACTATCATATTATACCATATCACTCATTACATCATCACATATTCTACATGGAAATCATTAATTAAATACATATTATATGAGATACAAGTTGGGAACAGTATCATTATTTGTATATTTATGGTAAAATTAATTAATTATCATTTGATTTTAATGGTGCTTGACTATTTTTCCCTTTAATTTAATTAGCATTTAAATCTTAATGGCATTTGACTATTTTTTCAATTTTTTATACATTTACACTTCTTAAATATAAACAATAACATTAATAATAATAATAATAATAATAATAATAATAATAATAATATAATAATCATCATCATCATGGTTTTAAAGTTTATCTAAAATGGAGAGAGACAAAAAAAAAGGATGATTTGATGTTTAGATCTAAGATTAGGTGATTGTTTCAAATTTAAAGAGAAAGAAGGATATTAATGGATTGCAATTATTTTGAGATTAAAAACATAGAAATTGGAGAGAAAGAAAGGATGAAGTCCATGTCAGAGGGATGATGAAGTTAGTGTTGTTAGAGAGAAAATAGGGGAAAAATTAAGTATAGATCATATGTAAGGAAAATAAGAATTTTTGTTAAGTCGACTCACTCAATTTATCTTATTTATTGTACTGTTATACAATTTTGCCCTTATTTAGTTTTGAGATTATAGGCTAATGAGATAGAAAATAAGGACCAAATAGAATTACTCTTTACAATTATCTAAGATATATATCTTGAAAGATTTATGTCAACAATCTAGATAACTATGAACAGCCATCAATATTGTCATCCTCATAGAAATTGTAGTAATTAAACCAGGCTTAGAAGTCTTGTTTAATTTATTTGGATTAGGATAAAATTATTTGATTTGTTTTGATATTATTTACTTTCATTATTTGAGTAGAACTTATCTTTGATTCCTATATAAACTTATATTACGTATATTTTAATAGAAGAGAATTAATCAATTTTCCCTTCAAACATTTCTTCTTGTGTTGCTTGAGTTGGTATTTTATTTTCCTACAAAAGTTTTTTTTTTTGGTTATGGAGAGATCAGATGCAACTTATCTTTGAATATGAAGACATCTGGAAAATCGTAGATCATGGATTTGAAATACTAGTAGATTAATTGGAATTGACACAAGAACAAAGAGAAATCTTCGTGTATGATCGGAAGAAAGACGTGAAAGCTAAGCTTTATATCAATCAGTCTGTAGATCTTCATATCTATCAAAAGATTGCTCATGTAAAATCATCCAAGAGGCATGGGATTTCTTGATGCACCTATGATAATGTTGGGGAAAGAAAAATTATGTCTCGGATCTAGTCCCAATTATTTCCTAAATTCAAGATTGGAAGTTGGACAAGAGTTCCAAAATTCTAATGTCGAGATAGACACTCATGAGTTTGAATCTCTTCAGAATAGAAAAGAAAAACAAATTGAAGAACAATTCTCGTCTTTCACAAACTATCATTGTAAATAGTTGTCACTGCCATGTGTCACCATCGATCGGAGAGTGAATTCTCACCTCCACCACCAATGAATAGATTAGGACGTGATCAACAAACTTTTCTTCTTTGTTGATGACCAACTTTAGTAGGATTGCCCGAGAAATGACCATCAATAAGTGAGATGTCACCACCCTCCCAGGAAGCTTCACCAGTCGTTGCAAATGATGAACTGAAAGTCGACACCGATCAAAATGGCACCGCAATTGTTGCCACAATAGGAGAGATCATCATTAATTGCAAATAACACCGAAAACTGGCAAGTTGATAGACACCTTCCATTCCAATCAACTCAAAATGATCTGATTTGCAAAATGCAAGAGGCTTCCCAATTTGCATGGCAAACTGCCATTGACCCCCAGTGATGAAAAATATTAGAAAGACCTCTACCATGGCAATATCTATCCAGTCCCTCCGATGAAAAATATCAGTTTGGTCAAGATTTGTGGGAAATATCATCTGACACCCACCAGGTTCAATTATGAAAAAGAAGCCCCTGCATAATTTCAATGTGGTTTGTTTGTTTTTAAAAATTCATTTTGAACCCACAAGAAATAAATATGTCCAACAAGAGAAGGAATGTGATGTTTTATTAAGATTTTAAAGAGAAAAGTAGAGGATTTATTTGCATTGGATGATAAGTTGCTTTATAGTGTGGAAGGTCTTATTTTTGCTTGGTTGATTAGAAAGCATTGTAATTACAAAGTTACTCAAGTGAAGCTTGGTTTAAGGGGGCAGTATAGGAATTAAACCAAGCTTAAAAGTCTTGTCTAGTTTATTTGGATTAGGATAAAATTATTTGATTTACTTTGATATCATTTAGTTTCATCGTTTGAGTAGAGCTTGTCTTTTGATTCCTATATAAGCTTGTACTTTACGTACATTTCAATAGAAGAGAATTAATCAATTTTGCCTTCACATGTTCCTTCTTGTGTTACTGGTATTTTATTTTCTTACCGAAATTAAACAAACACAAACCTCTCATTACAGTACTGAAATATTATCTCTTATTATAGATAAAGGTGGGATGACAATATCACTGGACGATTAGATAACCACACGAATTGGATGGGGTTGCAAATACCCAAAAACTCTATCATTTATAAAAAAAAAACTCAAAATTTTAATTTAAAATTTTGAAAATACGTAAAGAAAACTATAAGCTCGATGATGATTTATAATCCACCAGAGCTCATTATCACTATTGGGTTTTGCAGCGTATAGAAGTTACGAATAATATAACAAAAAACCGTAATGTAAATCGGAACAGGAATTTTATATGGTTCGATTATAACCAACCTACATCCACGGACAACAAGAGTTGCAATCCACTATTTTATATGCGTTTACACTCGACTTAGGACTCTTTATAGTGGTAGTCACCCGCTTACTCACTAATCTAATCTATTTAAACTTGATCAAACCCGATCATAACCATAGTCCTTCACACACTCTTCTGATGTTGCTCTTTTTCTGTCACGATTACCTTAACAACACGCTGTTAAGAATAACATAACACCCGTAACTGCTACAGACCCGTAACTAGTATAGACACATGTGATTACTCAACTCCCTTAAGCTCACACACAATCTATAACAATTAACCAAAGCCTAAAGCTTTATACAAGACATAATAAACAAATAAAAAGCGCACTCAAACTTGCTCTTAATTGCTCTCTCTCAATTTGCGTTGAATGCCTTGAATGCGTTGAATTAATTCCACCAAAAGCTATGAAGATAGCTTTATATAGTATTTGATGTCAATTGCAATCCTTATCAAGATCCTATAGAATCTTAATAAAACTCATACGGAAAGTTTGGATAACAATCAAACATTATAGGAAGTAATAATATACTTCTCCTAAGTAAACTAGAATACTTAAATAATATCCTAATCTAATAAGAGATAATTAATACAAATATAAAACTTCCTATTCAACTAGGATACCAAATCCAAACTTATTCCTATTCAACTAGGATAACATATCCAAACTTATTCCTATTCAACTAGGATATCATATCAAAACTTATTCATATTCAACTAGGATAACATATCAAAAATTTATCATATTTTAATTAAAATTCTGCTAATACAAAACATATATGTAAAATAAATGAGATTAGGAAAATATCCATATTTAATGTTTTTATCATATGATGACAAATTATTTATGTGCAATGCACATGCACGTCTAGAACCAACAGTCACCATACTCTCAAAGTTGCCAGTGAAGTCTCTATGCCGTTTCAGGTGTGTATCCAAGTCATTCCCGAATTTATTAACTAACTATCGTTTTGTGAAGATGCATCTCACTCAATCTCGAAGGAGAAGAGTTGTTGTTTCTTCTTATTCCTTTATTTCCTCTATAGACCCCGAAACAATATCTTATGATGATAATAAAGTTGTTGCATTAGATTGTGCATGTTTTCTATATAAAAGGGAGATTGTGTCGATGGATTCCTGTAATGGCTTCTTGTTGATTAAAGCGAAAGGAGAATACGAACCACATCATTTCTTTTTACAGAATCCTTCCACTAGAGAGTCCATGCAACAAATAACAGAATTCCTATCATGCAAATTTTGGTTTTATGGCTTTGGTTATGCTAAGTCTATCGATGACTACAAGTTCGTGACATTTACTCTTGATCGTGAGGTGAGTATTTTCTATTCTGAGGTTGATATTTTCTCTTTGAGAAGCAATTCTTGGAGAAGTGCTCAAATTGATTCAGCGGCTAGTCTTCTACCCTGTATTGATGAGGTCGGCTACTTTCTCAATGGAGCTATTCATTTTGCCTATGAGGAAGCCATTTTTGCATTTGATTTAGATGAAGAGAAGTACAAAACATTATCCCCTCCCAATGATGCATTTCAGAATAACAAATATTATTTTCCCATCTACAATGTTAGGGTTGTTGGAGACCATCTTTGCATGTCATATGAGACAAGCGAGAGAGTTGGAAAATATGATTTTCTTTTTTTATCATGAAGGAATATCGAGTGAAAGACTCTTGAAGTACAGTTTGCATAGGAGCTGAACCTTACCATCTCTGGTGACCATTATCTTTATGGAGAAATGGAATACTTTTTCTTGATATACATCCCAGTGGTTACTACCCACCATTAGTTTCCTGTCAAGAAGATGGAAGATGTAAGGAAATAGAGACTGATATTGATATTCCAAAAGAATTGACTAATAATATGAATGGATATGTGGAAAGCATGGTCTCATCCAATTACAACAATCACTTCAATATATTCCAAGGTATATATCAATAATTATTGTTTTTTAATAATGCATATTCTAATATTTATGCATGCATATTAGAATTCATATGAGCTAGTATAATAGTTCTACCACGGTCATCATTTATTGTGTGAAGCGGCTATCATTGTAACTTAAAATAAAATTTTACGTCAATTCCTTGCAATGTATCAACAACAACAACAATAATAAACTTATGTCAAAATTTCAAGATAGAATACTATGATGACCTAAGACCCATGAATTTAATTTTGGTCATTTTAGTCTTGTACAAACATGATTTAATTTTTGTCATTTACTCTTGCATTAATATAATAAGAATTTATGACATATTGTAAATTGAGATTCATATTAGACAATGGACATAGTTTGTTACTAGCTACGTTCTATGTGTTCTACTACTTGCTTTGTGGATTCATCACTCATAAGTGGAGTTTGACATATGTAATCAGTTTATTGTTATTGACAGAGTATAATCCTGTTACTAATAAAAAAATTGTCAAACTTCATTTAAGAATAATGAATTCGGAAACCCTAAAGATAATTTGTGATAGTTGCTCATTTTTTTTTCACATAATCTAGAACTTTTACTAGTGAGGGCTGATTGAAAAACTATGTTATTTGTGATGCCAAACATAAAGGTATTCAGGAGCGTTTGTGACACGACCCACCCCTAGCTACACGGGCGAATCATGCCTAAAACTGTGGACTATTGACTGTTTCTTAATTCTTGTCTTTCTTATGGAACAAACTTGAAATAATCTCCATTACATCCACAAATGAAATTTAAATAAAACAATTTAACTATTACAACATTGACCTATCCTTGCACCATCACGTGGCTGGGCCTCCACACTTCCTAACTAGATCACATTTTTCTTTCAACCTGGGGTGGGGTGGGGGGGGGGGGGGGGGTGGGGTGGGGAAGAAAAATAAAAACAAAGATATGAGTATAAAACTCAGTGAGTAGGGATAAAAAATGTATTTGTAAATAATTCCAAAAGAAATCTTGTTGTTATAAAATAAATCTTTGCTTTATATAAAAAAATAGTCTTCATAATCTATAACTTTCATCTAAAATGTCATAAAACTTTAAAATACAGAAACTTTTGTGAATCATGCTTCTTTTTCAAACTAACTCATATAAACATATTCAAAACTCTTTTCATTATACTAAACAAGTACCCTTGGAACTGTCTCATCCTGCCTGGCGAGA
Organism: Boswellia sacra; assembly: GCA_013180625.2. Taxonomy (NCBI): domain Eukaryota; kingdom Viridiplantae; phylum Streptophyta; class Magnoliopsida; order Sapindales; family Burseraceae; genus Boswellia; species Boswellia sacra. The sequence continues at coordinate 111,255 of SNVD02010591.1, forward strand.
TCTAACATCGCATAGGCAGAACTATCTGAATTTTCTCATACCTGGTGAGATCTACATCACGCAGGCAGAGCTATCTGTACCTGGCGAGATCTAACATCCCACAGACCTGCTATCTAGTCATACGCATGCGTAGAGCTGCCCCCAAAGGGCTAATGCACCCAGATCACACGACCCAAAACCTCTATGTGTGTCTGAACGGGCCCCAAAGGCCTCTATCTATATCACTGTCTAAGTGATATGAATAACTATTCGAGTATCTGGGTACTAGCTTAGTATAACATAACTACACTTTCTTATTTTCATTAAAAACTGATTTCATTCAAAAACTAATTTATATGCTAAAATTTCTCTTTTCAAGCAATTTATCAAAATCTGAAAATTTTATGCAAGCTAACACTGAAAATATTTGTATTATTTGAATTAATCCAAGATAGCATTTAAAATGACATTTCTAATTAGTTTAAGAAATCCTTGAGTCAAATGACTATGAAAACTTTAAATATCAATGCTTTCACACTTTCTCTGAATTTACAAAATATAACTTTCTAAAAAAAAACTAAAATGTACTTCAAATATCAAATCTGATTTTTCTTTTCTAAATGTTATATCTTTGTTCAAAAGTAATTTTTAAAAACTAAAATTCATGTCTACAACCATTTTGAAAACTAGCTTTAAAATATCTTAATAATTAAAAGTAAGTATAACAAATTGGTCTATTTACCCTCAAGAAATACTATAGAAACTAACTTGAATTCTTATAAATTCGCTAAAATTCTTGGTAATTCTATAAAATGCTAAATAAATATAACTAATTAAATACTAAAACATATTTCTAATTATCTAGAAAAATAAATCTTTTACTCTTCCTAAAACTTTCTAAAATATCTATAAAATAAAATACTTTTCATCTCACTATAAACCATAATTTATATTTTTATCTCAAAATCTCATATATCATACTTCAACTAAAATCTTTTTTACTATTCTAAATTTTTCATAATTCTGCATTCAGGTCCTTACAAATTCTGGAACAGCTTTCTAAATTTACAATTCAGCCCCTGCTTGGGCAGTTTTAGAATTTGGCATTGTCACCCCTGCAGAATTAAATTCTACTTTCCAAAACTTTTTCTTTTTAATTTCCTATCATTTTGAATATAAAATCACTTATCATTTTGTTAACCAAAATCAGCATTTCTTCAACATATGTATTTATGTAAAGAAAATAACGCAATACCTCAATTTTCTATACTAATTCATCTAATTATAAATGTCTCTTTTTCAATCATAAACAAAAACTTTCTACTTTCCACCAACATATAGCATACACTCATTCTGCAACTTTCACCTTAATTTTATTTTTCTTTTGTACTCAAACTTATCGAAACAACATTTACTATATATTCAAAAACTAATCTACTAGCACTACCTATAACCATCCTTCTATCCAAAATCTAATACATTACACACACTTATTTTCAAAATACATAAATCACCATAATTTATTCTGAAAACCTTTAATATAACTCAATTAATTAAAATAATAACTTAAATCATATGAAAAACCATCAACTTAACACACTTTAATATAATATAAAATTCTCAAAACATAATCCACTCACTAATTGGGTTGCACAACTCGGTTAGCCCGGATTTGATTCCAAAATCAACATTCCGCCTATCTGGCCACATTCCTCAACAAGAATTAATCATTCCTTGTCCTAACATCATAAAAGAGCTCATCACATCATATTCAATTAGTAATCAACTTGAATATTTAAAATTCTCAATATCCAACTTCATATCTTAATCCAATCAATCCTAATTAATTGTATTTCTACTCTTCTTATACAGAGCAATTTTTATTCTCTGATTTTTAATAAATAATTGACTTGTCAAAATGGTCTAAGATTTAATACATGCCTTCTAAACATACATATCTAATACCATATAAAATTTCATAGCATTCTAAGTTCATTAGGTACCTCAAAATATTTATATTTCCAGATACAAAAATTTTGTAAATAAATTTCTAGAACTGACCTCTCCCTATTTCAAAATACATGATAATTCGAAATAAATTCATAAAATCACAAAACTTTCCAGATTTAAACTAGACATATACACAAACTTGGATCCCAAATTTCATAATTGTCATCAAAACTCAAAATTCCCTCAAACAAATTCCATAACAATCAACAAGAATATGAAATACTTTGAATAATACTTCCAATTTCATCATTGTTCTTCCTTCTCTCTCTATCTTCTCTCTCTAAAAATTTTTCAAATGTCTAATAACTTCTCTAAATTCATATCTATAATTAGAATTCAAGATATTGAATTTAATTTGGGTTAAAAATGAAATAATTACCTTGAGAAAGCCCTAAAAAATGCTCCCAGAATTTGTCACTTCCCTTTCTCCTCTCTTCAGCCGTCACCCCTCTCCATTTTTCTGGAATTCTCCTCTCTTTTTCTTTTTGTTCTTATAATTAATTTGTTTCTAAGGGCTGGGCTTATTATGTGGGCTGGTTGATATTAAAAGAATGGGCTTGAGTTTTTTCTTTGTAAATGGGCCCAAATAAATGGGCTATTTCAGTTTGGATTTTGAGTTTTAGGGAGAAGCAATCGAAGGTTTGTGAAGATAGGACACAAGCTGTCCTATGAAAACTAAAGTAAATGTATACATAATTATGCTCCTGCTGGAACCATTATTTATTAGTTTTGTTATTTTGTTTGTTTGTTTTCTTCAAATTTTGTGATGATAACCCATTGATTAATTAAAATTAACGAGACTTTACTATATTATTTTAAAATGGTTCATAAAGGCCCATTATTTGATGCTAACAATTAATCTTATCGAGACCTTCTGGTAAGAGTTCTTTTTTTGTCAATAAATTTTATGAAACATCCCTAAGTTAGCCTAAATGTCAAGTGGCTTTTATCATTTAATATTTTTAATATGTTTTTATTTTTACTACTGATGTTGAGATTCACCTTAAGCTAACTAGAGGGTTTGTACACAAAATCATCAAAATAATAATTTATAAAGCTGTGACGACAGAATTAAATTTTTCTTGACACATTCAATTTGGTTGTTGCCATGACTAAACCTAATAGAATGGACAACTTTTCTTTTTCTTTTCTTTTTTTTCTTTTTTTTTTTTTAAGCACTACACACCAATACAGCTCTATAGCTAACCCAAAAGGAGTTAATGGTTTCTAGTTTATGGTCATGATATTTAAATTTTTTAAATATGTGATTATTATTCAAATCTCCAATAATTCGATTATTTTTTAATTAACCCAAAATAAACATAAGATAAAGTCTAAAATACGGCAAGATAATAAAAATTGATTTCTTAACCATAGAGTACCTCTCATAAAAACTTCGCCAAAGATGCATACTAAAAATATAAAATTCGACTATTCACATAATTTACATCATAAGATCTATAAATGCAATATTTATAAATACAAACAATATTTGCTTAATTTACGTCCCCAATAAACTATAGTTAACAAAAAAACTGTAAATGGGCATCTACAACTTCTCTACAAATCTGAATTTTTCAATATTAAAATGACCAAAAACAAGTTTGCATGCGCTTCAAATTTAATAATATACATACTTGGCAATGTCAATGTGTGAAGTGATTGTTAATTGTGTAATTGGGTGAGACAATGCTTTCCATATAGACACTAACATTTTTAATCATCAATTTTGGAATATCGTCCATCTCTATTTCCTTATACCTTCCATTTTGATAACGACCTAATGATGTTCTATATACGTCCGAATATATATGCACACCAACAAGTCTTACTCCGTCGTCGTTTTCTCCAAAAGCTAATGGTGGCCAGAAGAGACGAGGTGGTTGAGCTTTCCAAGATTCTTGCACCCCATATTGCTTCATCATATAAAGTTCATATCTATATTGACGCTTTCTTTGATACAACATGCAAAGACAATCTCCAATAACCCCAGCAGAGCAGAATGAATAATTTTCGATATTACCAATTATTCCATCAGGAAGTGGCAATGTTTTGCATTTCTCTTCATCTAAATCAAAGCCACCAATGGCTTCAGGAAACGCCCAATGGAGAGTTCCTTTACACAAGGCTCCAAATTCAAGTGTGTCGAAACATTGGAAGCCACCAGGCAAATCATTTTTTAAACTTTTCCAAGAATTCTTCGCAGAGAGAAAACAATAGGGGATAAGTAGATTCAACAACTTTCACAAACATATAATAATCACTAGACTTAGCATGACCAAAGCCAGTTAATAATGAACCACAACCATAGATAGAACAATAATTGGATGGGAAGACGGGTTCTTTCTTGGACTCACTAGTGGAAGGATTATATACAAGAAAATATATTACAATAGCAGGTGAAATTTCGGTGATTTTCAACATTAGCAAGCCATCAAAAGAGCTTAGCAATGTCACAGCCACTTTTTCTAATGGAAAATGCTCAAGCTTTACTCCAGAAACTTTATGATCATCATAAGATCTCTCAAGGTCTATAAAGTAAAGCGACGAGCAAGAAGTGTTGAGTAGAAGTTTCTCTAGTTTGAGTTTGGGTGAGATGCAACTTGGCAAAACGAGGATTGGTTAATAAATTCAAGAAAGACTTGGATGCGCACGTGAAACAGCAGAAAGACTTTACTGGCAATTTTAAGAGTATGTCAACGATGAGATCGGATGGAAGTCTTGTCATGGATGCGTTAACTACTTTAACTGTGTTGCTTTTGAAGAACGTCTACGGCCACTGTATTCTAGGGTTTCTGGTGACCGAAGCTGCTTTGATTAAAGACTTCCAGGCGAATACTCTAGGATTCCATGTTATTTAGAGTAACTGAAATAGACAATTCTAGGATTTATCAAATTTATATATGTAAAGCTATTACAAAATCCAAATCAAAAGGAATTCAAGTCAACTAAGCTTCTATGTATATCAATAATGAACGAAATAGAAATCCTATAAGGATCCCTTCTCTTATGTTTACCCATCTTTATATGATTGATTTCCTTAAAAGGCGCAATTTGTAATGATTTTTTCAAAAATTGAGGCATTAATATCGAAAATGGTCAATTTTTACTATTACCGTCTTCTTCTTTCATTTAAAATCTTTAAAGCCCAATTTCCCTTCTTCTACTGTCAAATTAATTCTTCATAAGCATACCTAAATATTTGACTTAGGATGACTGCAAAAATGTCAAGTTTATCCTCTTTTTTTTTTTTTTAAATCAATTCAAATGGGTTATATTAGGTTTGACTTTTGTAGTTATGAAATTAAAACAAAAACAATCTTTCGTTTGATTTCAAATGTTGTTACTAAGATCATCCATTGAAATAAACTAATTTTCCATTTTCGCGTGCTAACATTACAAATTATGACCAATATTCTTAAACAGCATAAAATTAAAAAAAAAAATTCTAAGACAATTTATCTGTAAATATTCTGATTATCACAATAACATTTTTCATTAAACAATTGATAATATTATTTATATCTAATAAAAATACCACAATAGCAATTTAAATAATATTTTTATTAATTTAAATTAACCTCACCCAATAATATATTAATGTAATTTTACACATGACACACGACCCTAAAATTGATACAGGACTTAAATAGTAGGTGTATTTATTGGGCAATATAGGATAGGGTAAAAGTGGCGGATTGGGTGCTTTTAGAATGAACTTTATAGACTACAATGATCAAGAACCTGTTACTAACAAATACAAAATCCAAGAAACAACAATAGGGAGAGAAGAGGAAAAAGAAAAACTCAATCAATATCTACCTTAGATAATCCAATCAATATTATCTTTCATCAAGTCTAGCTAAGACGAAACTAGTGAAAGACCAATATTTATATTAGTCGAACCCGAGACAAATTGGAAAATAAATCCCAACATATTAAGAATCTGCGTCAATTGTTAAAAGTCAAAATTCTTAAACTGATAATTTCCCAAATCAAAGAAACTCTAATTAATGAACTTAACTAAAAAAGTGAAATATCCTTATTAGAATAATAGGCCATGTTATATCAATCACCCAACTGAAAAAGTCTCGTCTTCTGACAAGTTAGACTGCAAATGAAACTCCAAACCATGTGGATTTATGTGGCAAAGTTCAACCTTAGGCAGCCAAGTATCATCAACCGATGGTTGAACCTTCCAATGGGCAAGAAAATGATGAAAATCACTAGTAGAAGCAACACGCTGGTCAACCAAAATGTGATCAACCTCATCAATCGGCGGAGGATTTATACAAGGTAAATGAGGCGCTACAATGGAAGGGGAACCTATAGAAATTTCAAAAATAGTTGGAGGCTCGAAATGTTCTTAGTAAGGAAACAAGTTTGCCTAATTAAAAATTAGACCGGTGTTCACTTTAGAAGGCAAATCAAGTAAATAAGCATTAGAACCAAGCCTTTGGAGGATTTAAAAAGGACTAATAGCATAGGCATGCAATTTTTTGTTGGCTTGTACAGGAAAGTCAGTTGGGTCAAGGTAGGCCATGACGTAATCACCTTCTTTAAAAACCTCTTCTTCAAAACGTAAATTAGCAGTAGATCTATATTTATCATGACTCAAGAAAATCATTTGTCTAATCTCACTACAAGAAAAGTAGGAATAGATGACTGACACTTTATGATAGAACTCGTTATATCATCAAAAAATGACATAATGATGATAGAATTATACTCTATCAGAAACTTTATGATAGACAAGTGATATACTTTTTGTCTATCAATAATTTATGATAAAATAGTGATAGAAATTAGCTCTATCAAGAATTTCATGATAGAAATTTTTTATTGACCATGTCTGACCGAAATATAAAATAATATTTTATTAATTGAGCAAAAAAAAAAAATTTGTTAATAAAATATACAGGATAAAACGCACCGTTTTATCCTTAATACAGGAGAAACGAAAATTTTGCGTTTTCCCTCTTTCACTTTCGGCTTCCCTCTTCTTCCCTCTTCTATTTGCCCTAGAAATTATTTTTACTCTTCATTCTTTAAGCAACGGCAATTCATCCTCCTCTCTCACCACCGCTTGAAATTTCGCTCTCATGGCCTGCTGACGGCACTCTTACCCTTGAATGGATCCACCATCTAATGTCCACGTTCGATTGGTCTTCCAGAAATCTCCCTCCTTGCGATTTTCCTTCTGTCTTTCCCGTTCATGTGCTTGACACTTTGGTTCTCACGGCTTCCAAGATCCTCCACAAAGAGCCCAATTGTGTTAAAATCGATTCTCTTCAACCCGATTCAACCGTCCTAGTTGTGGGTAATGTTCATGGCCAGTTGCATGACCTCCTTTTTCTCCTTAAAGATGCTGGCTTTCCTTCTGAAAATCGTGTCTTTGTCTTCAATGGTGATTATGTCGACAGAGGAGCTTGGGGTCTTGAAACCTTTTTGCTATTGTTAGCTTGGAAGGTATGATTCAGATCATCATTTTTTATCTTCAATTCAATCACAATTTTATACTTGTAACTTCCGATATGCACTAGATTCAAATACTCCCATTTATCCAAAATTAATTTATTAATTTTAATCTTTTTACTTGCAGCTTTTTCAGTAGTGAATCTTTGTTGGACTCGGCAAATATGCAATTAACTGTACCAACTGTCCGAGGTACCTCAACCAAGCAACAAAGTAAAACTAAAATGGGTTTCATTTTTCTTAAAAAGTAATTTATTCATGTTAACTTACATAATGTCCGGCATTCTGTTTGCTTCATCATCATGCTTTACTGTTCTCCGTTCTTTTTCTTATGGAAACTTAACCTGTTTTCATATCATATATAACCCTATTGAAACCAGATTTTATATGCTTACTCACCCTTTTTGACAGAAAGCTTATCTTAAAGATAGCAACGTATGAGCTTTTGTTTTTTAAAATAATGCTTTGTTAATTCTTGATAGACGGCGAAAGAGAACTTTTGTTAATTCATGCTGATAATAATCTTGGTAATTTAATGTGAAGAAAGCACATGGTGATCTTTGCATTCATTAACAACTAAACTCCATTCATGTGGAAGAGTGGTAACAAGCCAGAAAATGAAATACAAATTGCACGAGAAAGTTAGATATAATCATAATTTATGGTGTGTCCTTATATTCATCCTTGCATACCTTCATATTTTTTGTGGTCCTTTGATCTAGGAAATTTAACAATGTTCTATAAATATGAAATGAAAAGATTTGGCTCAACACTGTTGTCCTACAAGCAGTAAATGTCAAAGCAAATGTCTCTATAAATTAGAAGCAAAATTAGTCTGTAGCACGTAGTATGGATAATTCTACAGGAGAGAGAAATTCTGTCTAATCATGCTCAAGTGAATCCAATTTTAATGACTTGAGCAACTAAATCCTTTGCAATATTGTTTCGACTTCTGTATGTTAGGACTCCTATGTTAAGTACTGATTTAAAAGTAAGAAACTTCATTAGGAGTTGTCCTGTGTTTGAGCGAGGTTTGATATACTATTCCTTCAGAATTTAATTCTATTAAAACAGAATGACAGTAGGAATCTAGATATTAACATTTTTTGGGATTTTCCCCTATGGAAGTGAAGTTGATTATTTTGTTCTCAGGTTGGCCATTGCTGTGGCTGATAAGGAGTCACCTTCGCCATTTGCAATGTAAAAGTAAGGCTGGTGGTCTGGGCATGAATTTTTCATGTTCTTCTTCCACGAATCTTACTTATTGATGGGTGACTAATTTTATATTTACTGTTCTTGTGAGTGTTCTTGTTGCATTTAGCTTGACGCTAAAACACTCTTACTGCTTTACTTTGTGCTTTTGCAATTTTCATTAATCATGAAACATTCCAATAGACATGCATATATTGGTTCGTGTTTGCTGTTTTGCAGGATTGCAGGAAATCCTTTCGCACCTTTCTATGCAAATCTTATCCAGCAAGAAAAGGAACAAGGTTAAAGTTTCGCAACACTTTGGGATAAATGGAGTTAATCAAACTGGAGATAAAAATAAAGTCTCCTCATCTGTAAGTGTTTATCTTCAGATCACTTAGAAGATTCTGCTTCTGTCTATTTTGTAATTAATTCAGTTTTGTTGTGGTAATGATGTGTTTATGGTGTTCATATTACGGTGAGAACATCTAAGGTATTTATGTTAATTGCTCTGAATGCTTACAGGTGACATTAGTCAAACTCAAAGTGGTGGTCCTACCTTGCCTTGCTGTTTTCTTTATTCACCTGCTTGTACATTTGGTAATTAATATTTGGCACCACTATCACTTTTAATTTTTTCAAATTTTCGCTTTTCGAAATCGTGGTGTTAACTTTCACAATCAACTGGTCGAGTGATACAGTTGCAACTGGCAAGGAATTTTAACATTTTATTTACTGGTCAAGTAATACCAGCTGCAAGGGGAAGAAGGCCTGCTGAAGCTTCCAGTCTGACCATCTGAAAGTAGTTCTGCATCCTTGTCATCTCCAATTACTATTCTCTATTCAAGTGCTCTTCGATTTCTCAGTATAAAAAGAGCGCTAAAACCACACAGCCATCTATTCCAGTGTCGGTTTAGGCTGCTTCCTCTGTTGTACGAGTAAGAGTGCTGCTCTCTCATCCCTGGTCCAGACTACTTGTCCTCTTCCACACTTGACCAGATAAGTTCCACCTTGTCAAATGTTCCACGGTTTTTTTCATGCTTCATTACCGAATTATTTCTGAAAGCTTGGTTTCCTTTATCAACAAATTTTCTCTATTTTAAGCCAATGTACCCACTGGAAAATTATTTTCGATTATTAGTGACTGAATGTTTTATAATTTAGATTAGATCATTGCAGTAAACATGCATAAAAGAAAGTTAAAGGAAGTTTCACATACTAGAATTAGTCATATATATATATTCAGCTTTATAATGGAATAAATCGTCTTATTTCAGCTTTGAATATTGGAATAACATGGTTTAGGTTGGTGCTGCCTGTAACAACTATTTTTCAAAGAAAAGGATCATATATATTGTTTCGTACAACATTTTGTTTAATGTATGAACGTTTAACCTCTGTAGTTTCATACAAGAGCTTTTGTTTCCTTTTCTATGTAATTTTAAGTAACTGTTATCTCTAATTCTTCTTTGTAGAGGTTCAGCTTGAGAATATGCTATGGAAACCATTCCTCTTGATGCACCTGTCGGCATCAATATTTGAATTTGTGCAGCATATATATGAGAACAGCAGTCATGTACAGTTGAGGTCGGAATACCTTTCTTCATTGTCAGGTACAAAAATCCTCTTTATTTCTAAAATTCGATTTCCTGTTTTCTTAGAAGTAATATTTTGTTTTGACAGTCCCATCTCAATGGTGACTATTTCTTTTTCCTCTTTTTCTTTATTTTTTGTTTCCATCAAACTCATGAAGACAAATTATATACGGTTCATCACGCAGCATATTATATATATATATATATATATATATATATGTATTTTTTGATTGACTCGTAAAATATAGTCTTAGCATATGTGACGTTGACCTAACTATTGTTTATGTGTTTTTAGCAAGTCCTGGGTTGAATCATAATATAGGGAATGCCAATTTTGTTATTATTCCGACTTGCTGTACAATTGACGGGAATGGCCAACTTGTGTGAGTTATAGGGCCATGGCAGGGTATCTGGTTGACGTGGTAGCATCTTTGGTTATGTACTCATTCTTGACAGAGAGATGCATCAATTGAAAGAAGAGTAGCTAGTCAAGTCATTGGAACTGTGATCAGGCTGAAGAGCATGGAAGTGAAGAAGTTACATAGTCTGGCCAAAGTCATTGGAAGTTTGGAACTGTGATCACTTGTCTCTAGAGCCATGGTCATGACTTTGTACAAAGGTCCCACCATCGAATTTATAAAGTCGTACGGAGTTAGCCACCATGCAGCCAGCAATGACTCCACTGACCAGCACTGGATCACAGGGCCACTCTTTCCCATACCTTGTTATTACTTCTTATGTTTTATAATTAGTCAAATTTTAAGTTGCAATGTGAAATTGTAATTGTTGCAATACATCTAAAACTTGGAGTCTTACTTTAATAGACAATTCTTTTTAGTAATATTCTTGGGTATTTTCATTTGTGTGTGTTGCACAGATTTGAGTTATTGTTGGACTTGGGAGTTTTGTTGGGTGTTTTGCTGAGAATGTGAGGAGTTTTGCTAAGAATGGGAGGAGTTTTGCTGGGTATGGAAAGAGTTTTGGGAGGATTTCGGCTGCTGATATTAGGAGGAGTTTTGCTGGTTTTGGGAAGATTTTTGGGAGGAGTTTGCCTGACAATTTGCTGATGATATAAGGAGGAGTTTTGCTGGGTATGGGAAGAGTTTTGGGAGGATTTTGGCTGCTGATATTAGGAGGAGTTTAGCTGGTTTTGGGAAGATTTTTGGGAGGAGTTTGCCTGACAATTTGCTGATGATATAAGGAGGCGTTTTGCTGGGAATGGGAAGAGTTTTGGGAGGATTTTGGCTGATGATATTAGGAGGAGTTTTGCTGGTTTTGGGAGGAGTTTGGCTGACAATTTTGCTGATGATATTGGGACTTTTGCTGGGTATTAGTTGACAATGAAAGAATATGTATGCTGTTGATATTGCTAACGAAACAGGAGGAATTTTTGTTGGCTTCACTAATCAAATTAATATAAAACATTTGCTCTTGCCTCCTGGTTTGCTGTAATTTGCCTTGTGAACTCCAAATTTAATTTGGTGGGCTGAATTTGTTGTTATTTTGGATTTGAATTATAGTCATAATTTGTTGTTGATAGAATGGTTTAACTTATGTATGGGTAATGGTATTCTTGATCTATGGAATTTGTTCTCTATATTGATATGTGCATGTCATTAATTTAAAATGGTTTTAGACTCAATTGGATGTGCACTTTAATTTTAGTTCATATTGAATTTGTACATGAATTTAAATTGCAAGAATGAATAAATTAAATAAAAAATCAATTCTATGCAATTAGATTTAAATATTGTGATAGAAGATTCCAATCATGTATTTTGTCACAAACAACATCAATTACCCGCCAAAAAGTAACAAATAATTTTGGCGCCCAAATTAATTTGCCAAAATTAAATTTGAATCCTATAAAAAAACATTTTTCCTGCCAAAAATTTCAAACTACAAAATAATTTCCCGCCAAAATTTTTTTACCAAGTGTGACAGACGTATGACATATAAAAACTATCATACAATTATAAAATTATTTACCTAGCGTGACATACATATGACAGGTAAAAACTATCACAAAATTAATGATAGACTTTTTTCTATCATGAATGAGTGACAGTGACATAGACGACTTTTTGATTTTCTATCATCCACCCCCGTTTATGACCGTTTGTTTCTGTCATCTATTCCTATTTTTCTTGTAGTGGATCTCAACATGTAAATCATGCATATGGGTGGCGAAATTTGCAACAAAATTATAATAATGATAGTTGGGGGGTAGGTAGGCAAGATCAAGGTTGGCAAGGTTAAATATCATAAATAATCATGTATAGACTTTTGCCAATTAATATGTACAACATTATTATAAACAAACTTAGGTGTAGGTAATACTCTAAATCCCAATTACCTAACCTTTCTTTATACCATACAACAAGGCAAACTCCCTGAACTATGATTAACCACTTAAGTTTGGCCATTGATTTGAGGATGAAAAGCTGAAGAGAAGTTAAAGGTTGTACCAAACCACTTCTAAAGTGTCTTCTAAAAGTAACAAAAAAAACTTAACATCTTTATCAAACATTATAGTGATAGACAACTGTGCGGCATCACCAGTCTTAGAATACAGAATGAAATGTGCCATGTTGGAGAACCTATCAACCACATCAAAAATGGAATTATGTTTCCTACTGATTCTAGGCAATCCTAAAAGGAAGTTCATAGTAATATCTCTCCAAGGGAGGTAAGAAATAGGAAGGGGATTGTATAAGCCATGGTTAAGGTTTTTAGCCTTAGCTAGATAACAGGTATGATAATGGGACACAATCCTAACAACATCTCTTTTCAATGAAGGATAATAAAACCTATCCTCAACTAAGACAATGGTTTTATCTTGCGATAAATGGCCAACTAATCTCTAATAGGCATTTTCCAAACTAAAATGTCTCTCATAGAGGTGCATGGGGCATAAATAAGAACTCTTGAAAAGATAATCATCATAAATTATAAAGTCTATGATCCCTATGATTGTCATCTAAGAGTTCTTTATAAATGATGTTAGAATCAGGACAAGAGGAATATTCAGATTTTATCCTATCAAAACCAACAATTTCAACTTCCATCGTTTGAAGGGTATACATTACTGCTAAAGGCATTAGCTATCGTAGGATCCTGTCTGAGCTTAAGTCTAAGGACAAAGGTAAACATTTGAAGGAACTGAGACCATTTGTCATGTCTCTCAGTCAATCATTTTTTGGATTGAAAGTATTTTAAGGCTTGATGGTCAAAGTAAAAGAAAAACTCATGAGGCTATAGATAATAATGCCAATGATGTAGAGTTCTAAAAATGACGTAAAACCCTTTATCATGTTAAAATATTTTTGTTCAGCCTCATTGAGTTTCTCACTAAAGTCGGCTATAGGTGAGCCTCTTAACTCAAGGCTTCTCTTCCTCCACGAGAAGCATCGCAAGCTACCTTTAAGACTTTGGAAAAGTCAAGGTGCCTAAGGATAGGGGCTCGAGTCATTCTTTGCTTAATAAGCTTAAATGCTCTAGGGGTGGTAGGGATCTAATGAAATTCTCTCTAATGAACTCCAATAGAAAGAAACTAATAATCCATGGAAGCTACGAGTCTCGGTAAAGGTCTTAAGTGTAGGCCATGAGGTAATTGCTTTGACCTTATTAGGATCAACTTTAATTCCCTCAACGTAAACTACGAATCCTAGTATAAGGACTTGAGCCTATAAGAAAGCACCGTTTACATCTTGTTGGTCTTAAGGGTAAGAAAAACTTGCTTAATTACCTTTTGGAAAAAATTTATTTGTCGTATAACTTCTTGCCTTCATCTTTTTTTTTCCTTTTTTTTTCTTTTTAAGAAACCAGTTATATTTTTACCTTTGCATATATGAATTAAATGATACTGATATGTCATTTAGAATTGTTATGGCCATAATAATATCGGGCCTCAATTATTTCTAATTCAGTAAGCCCATTACTGAAGCTCATCATCTGGGCCTAATTATTTCTAATACAGTAAGCCCATTACTGTATCCCATCATCTGGGTCCCACAATGGCCCATCCCGGCTCCTATATAAACCCTCCGGATTATCGTTCAAGGTATGGACACTTTTCTAAGCTCATTCTCTCTCTAGATTTCCTTCACTTTTGAGAGCTTCTCTCTCTAGAAAATTCTCCCAGAAAATTCCGGAGTGCCGAAAACTGACTTGAGCCTCGGAGGGTCTTCGCCGGCACCACCGCCGGCACCCCTGACTGTTTTTCTTTGCTCGCAGGATTGGACCCGACGAACTCTGACCCGAGCTTCGACCCGCTTCCCGGCCGTCCGGAAACCATGCATCAACAGTTGGCGCCGTCTGTGGGGACGACAATTCAAGCCTCTTTAATTGTTGCTCCCATCCAAACTTATTCAAACACATCATAAGTCACGAATCCCAACACTCAACCTCCCTAGAGGTTGACGAAGAAATTGAGGTTGAAGCACCTCCCCAACGCTGAAAAGTAGTTGATACGGGGAGAGCATTAGTTATATCCTCTGGGGTGGGGCCTAACCTCAGGCAACCCCGGCTTCCGCTTAGAAGACCAACGAATGCGCATAAACTATGGACGATTCGTGGAGAGCCTTCTGAGGGGATGGAAAGTTTGGATCCACGAGATCAAGAGAAAGGGGAGGCTGTAACTCTAATAGAAGGGATGGATGACGTCCCTGTTTGCTTAAATGATCTGGAGAAGACAGTGAAGGTGGGTGAGAATCTTCCTCCATTAATCAAGGACCGGTTGATTAGTTTTCTTCGAGAGTACAGCGACGTTTTTGCATGGTCTCACGAAGACATGCCTGGCATAGACCCGAATACAGCTGTCCACCGCCTTAATGTCAATCCTGGAGCTCAACCTGTCCGACAAAAAAGGAGGCACCAAGCCCCAGAGCGTTCAGAGGCGATTGCCTTAGAAGTGGGCAAACTCTTGACGAGTGGAATCATTCGGGAGGTAAACTACCCCGAATGGCTCTCTAATGTTGTATTGGTGAAGAAAGCCAATAGAAAATGGCGTGTCTGCATCGACTTCAAGGACTTAAACAAGCACTGTCCAAAAGACAGCTTTCCACTGCCCAGGATAGATCAATTAGTTGATGCTACTGCTGGTCACCAGCTTCTAAGTTTTATGGATGCTTATTCTGGTTATAACCAGATTCCCATGTATTCGAAGGATGAAGAAAAAATAGCCTTCATCACTGATAGAGGGTTATACTGTTACCGAATGATGCCGTTCAGATTGAAAAATGCTGGTGCAACTTATCAACGGTTGGTAAACTCCATGTTTGCTCCTCTCCTAGGAAAGACAATGGAAGTTTATGTGGATGATATGCTCACCAAGAGCATGGACGCTAGATCCCACGTAGACGACCTCCGAACAACTTTTGACATCCTCCGGAAGCATGATATGAAGCTGAACCCCACCAAATGCGCTTTTGGAGTATCTTCTGGGAAGTTCTTGGGATTCATTGTCACCCAAAGAGGGATAGAGGCCAATCCTGAAAAAATCCAAGCACTTATGCGGTTGGAGTCTCCCAAAACTCCAAAGGATATACAAGTCCTCACTGGACGACTGGCTGCCTTGAATCGCTTTATATCTAAGGCGACTGACAAATGTCACCCTTTCTTCAAAGCGTTGAGGAAGTGCAATCAGTTCGAATGGACAAGTGAGTGTGAAAATGCATTCCTACAGCTGAAAAAGTACTTAGGTTCTCCTCCTCTCCTCTCCAAACCAGTTTTGGGGGAACCACTTTTTCTGTATCTCGCAGTTTCAGCATGCGCAATGAGTGCAGCTCTTGTCCGGGAGGATCATGGAATTCAGAGGCCAGTCTATTATGTGAGTAAGGCCTTGACTGAAGTTGAAGGTAGATACCCTCCTATGGAGAAGCAGGTGTTAGCCCTAAGGCTACATGATAATTTTGATGATAACAATACACATTGATTAATTGAGATTTACTAACATGTTTATTTATGTGCAAGAGTAAGATCATTGAAATAATTTTAAAATCAAGAAGAGGCTTATTAAAATGAAGTGTTGAAGCTAAGGAGAAGACTACATGTTAAAGGCACCAAAGTTTAAGAACAAGGACTTTGACTCAAGGAATGTGACACATGAACAATGTTCAATCAATTGGTCATATATATCTCTACAAATATCCAAATGACGTGATTCTTGAGCCTTTGGAAAGCTTACTCAATTTATAACATTTCATATGTTTTAATGAAATTCAAATTTCAAGTGCAAGGTTGTCCAAATCATCATGCAAGTTGAAAGACAAATGGAAGCAGCTGACATGAGCACCGAATACTCCTTTGGACATATCTTGAGCTAGAAAAATCAAAATGACTTGATTCTTGCGGCATTGGAAAGATGACTTAATGAAAACATTTCATATGTTTTGAAAAAATTCAAATTTCAAACAGAAGGCCGACATAATTGACATGCAATTCGGTGGACTGACACAGAGAAGAAAAATCAACTCACATGAGCATCGAATGGTGTTTTGGCCATATCTTAAGATAGAGATATCCAAATTCTTTGAATCTTAATGTTTTGGAAAGCTTATTAAAATATGAAGATCTTTTATGTTTTGAAGAAATTCAAATTTCAAACGGAAGGCTGACAGAATTATCATTCAATTCGGTGGACTGACACAAGGAAGAAAAATCAAGTCACATGAGCACCGAATGGTGTTTTGGCCATATCTTGAGCTACAGATATCCAAATGACTTGATTCTTGATGCGTTGGAAAGCTTATTCAAATATGCAGATCTTTTATGTTTTGAATATTTTCAAATTTCAAACGAAACATTGACAAAAATGGCAGACAAGATTACGATTTTTATGGTGGGCAGAAAATTTGGAGATGGTGTCTTCACTTGATTAAGTTCATCCTATTTGCCTATAAAAGGAGCCCTTCTCCCATGCATTTAGCAGTGAAGAGAAGAACATCCATCAAGCCACAAATAAGAGAAATATCAAGTTTAGAGAGCTTTTATATTCTTTATCTACTCTTTGAAGAAAGTTGCCTTGGTGAGGTTGTTCATCAAGAAGAACTCTTGGTGTGGTGTTATCAAGAGTTGGAGGAAGTTTCCTTGGTGAGGTTGTTCATCAAGAAGAACTCTTGGTGTGGTGTTATCAAGAGTTGAAGGAAGTTGCCTTGGTGAGGTTGTTCATCAAGAAGAACTCTTGGTGTGGTGTTATCAAGGGTTGAAGGAAAGTTGCCTTGGTGAGGTTGTTCATCAAGAAGAACTCTTGGTGTGGTGTTATCAAGAGTTGAAGAAAAAGTCTTGGTGAGGTTGTTCATCAAGCAAGTTGTAAAGATTTCTACAACTTAGTGGAAAGCTTAGCTCGTGGAGCTAGGAGCCCGTGGACGTAGGCAAGGTTTGCCGAACCACGTAAATTGAGTTTGCACTCTCTCTATCCCTATCCTCTTTATATTTACTTGCACTTGTGATTGTTCTTTATTGTCATTCTCTTGATTGCATTCTATTTTCATCTTCTTCACCTTTGTTCTCAAAGAAAGATTTAAATAATTTTCATCTTTCAAGAAAAGTTTTCTAAATCCGTTTTTATAAATAAAAACCCAATTCACCCCCCCTCTTGGGTTGCCATACCTGGGTCAACAGCAGGCTCTCGCCCTAGTTATTGCAGCACGAAAGCTTCGCCCGTATTTTCAAGCACATACTGTCATGGTCCCAACTGACCACCCTTTGCGACAGATACTTTATCGTCCAGAGCTTTCTGGAAGACTTGTCAAGTGGTCCATTGAGTTGGGAGAATTTGACGTACATTATGTTGCAAGACCATCAATCAAAGGGCAGGCCATCGCTGATTTCATTGCTGAATTTTCAAGTGGTATAGATAAGGAGGATGAAGAAACCATTACAGGGTCACATGACCGACCAATGCCCATGGGAATTGACCCACAGAAGGCATGGATCTTATTCGTAGATGGGTCATCTAATAAGGTCGGTAGTGGAGCTGGCTTGATCCTATCAACCCCGGATGGGGTAGAGGTAGCTGTGGCACTTCGTTTCAATTTTAAAGCCACGAATAATGTCGCAGAGTATGAAGCTCTCCTTGGAGGACTTAGGCTAGCAGTTGCCTTGGGGGTAGGAGAGATCGCCATCCACAGCGATTCCCAACTTGTGGTTAACCAAATCCATGGAGACTATCAGGCAAAAGGCTCTACCATGATAGCTTACTTGGGTAGAGTTAACTCCCTCCTGCGCGGTTTTAAAAGGTTTGACATCGTAAGAGTCCCAAGGGTGGAGAATTCAAAAGCTAACAGCCTAGCCAGAATTGCTTCAGGAATAGACCCCCTTTTACCGACCGACTACCACATGGTTGTTCTGGAATCTCCAAGCATATCACAACGTGAGCTCCCGCCAGAGAAGACAATGACCATTGACGATGACCTTTGCTGGATGGACCCTATCATAAAGTTCTTAAAAACGGGGGAACTTCCAGTTAACCGCAATAAAGCAATCAAGGTCAGAGGGAGAGCGTCAAGGTACACTATGGTCAATGGTGTTCTTTACAAAAGAGGTTTCAGCCTTCCTCTTCTAAAGTGTCTTCGCCCAGAAGAAGCTGATTATGTTCTTAGAGAAATCCACGAGGGGATATGTGGTAACCATTCTGGTGGTCGATCTCTAGCTCATAAGTGTATCAGGCAAGGATACTACTGGCCAACCATGAAGAAGGATGCTAAGACATTCTCAACTAGGTGTCACAAATGCCAGAAATTTGCTAACATTCCGAGGAAAGCTCCTGAAAACCTGACTCCAATGACAACCCCATGGCCATTCGCCCAGTGGGGACTAGACCTTATTGGACCCCTTCCAATGGGTAAAGGTCAAGTTAAATATGCTGTTGTGGCAATTGACTACTTCACTAAGTGGGCAGAAGCTGAGCCCCTCGCATCGATTACTGAAAGGAAGACCACGGACTTCGTACGGAAGTCAATTGTCTATAGGTTTGGTATCCCTCATACCATCATTACGGACAATGGCAAACAATTCGACAACTCTAACTTCAGGAATTTCTGTAAGGAGCTGAACATCTCTTTGTGCTTTTCATCCCCAGCTCATCCTCAAGCAAACGGTCAGGTGGAGGCTGTTAACAAAACCATTAAACACCTCCTCAAGACCAAATTAGATGCTAGGAAGGGTGCATGGCCAGAAGAACTTCCACAAGTGCTTTGGGCATACCGAACCACTGTCCATACGGCAACAGGAGCAACCCCATACTCCTTGGCGTTTGGATCGGAAGCAGTCATACCGGTTGAAATTGGCCTTCCGTCACCTCGTACTGAGGGATATGACGAGGAGCTTAATCATAGAAGCCTTCAACTCAACCTAGATCTTCTTGAGGGGGAAAGGGATCTCGCTAGTGTCAAGGTTGCTGCTTACCAAAAAAGGGTTGCTCGATATTTCAACTCTAAGGTTAAACGCCGGTCTTTCCAAGTGGGAGACTTGGTCTTGAGGCAAGTACTACAAAGTACCCGAGATCCCACTGATGGAGCACTAGGGCCCAACTGGGAGGGTCCGTATCAAGTCAAGGCAGTCATCCGACCAGGCACCTACAGACTGGTCACCATGGATGGAAGGTTGCTCCGTCATCCATGGAATATTGAGCACTTAAAGAAGTACTACCCGTAATCTCTCTATATGTGCAGTAACTCCGCCCAGGAGCTTATGCATGCGTAACAACTCCCATGGGGAGACCAATAAAGAGATTGTCATTAAAAGCATTCGTTTTATTCAGAATGAGATGGAACAAGTAAAAAAAAAAACACAACACCAGAAAGAAAAAAATTTACTTAGTGTTCTTATTATTCCAAAATTGGTTGAGGGATGCCACACATTCTCACCTAGTACGTCGAACTGAAAGTAAAGACAGTAAATGGTAAAGTCAAGGCCGGGAGAGCAGCCTTGATATGATCGTTCCCTATGAATGAGCATCTACCTAGTTGGAAGAATTCCAACTGTCTCTAAGAAGTGGCCTCATCACCTCATTCTTCGTCTGAAGACGATGAGGTAGAGTCGCCTTGCTTGGCCTCCCAGGCTGCTGTGTCCAATGTCGACTCATAATCCTCATCTTTAAGGATGAGGCGGTGGAATTGCCCAGGATCGGAGTCCGCTGTAGGGATAGACTCTTCCACTAAGTTTAACTCCTCGGCTATGGGAGACTGATCAATCTCTGGATGGCGGTCATGGAACCATCTACGCACCCCATTGACTCCCTCAATGTAGGAGCGCTCCATAGCCTGCTGGTAGATACGACCCCTACGGAAGCGAGCTATTGCTCTGTCAATCCTACTTTACTCAGCAACCGCCCTCTCCCGAAGCTCTTGGCCAAGATCATTGGCCCTCTTATGTTGGATAGCTGCCTCCTTATTGGCCTCCATGGTCACCCCCTTGGAAACTCCATGTTATACCACTGTGCCCCGCGCATCTCTATGCGCGCGCCACACATCATGCCTGTAACCCGTACGTGCAAGTTATCTTACTATGCCACGCCCATCTCATGTGCGTGCCATTCTACGCTCGCTACCCATGCATGCGTATTATTTCGTTGCGCTACACATCCCCCTGTGTCAGCATTCACATTGCCTTGCACTTCCCCTCGCGCATCAATGCCTCTATCACGCCACGCCACATCTCCACACCTTGCTTAAGCACTCACCCATGTGCTTCTCGTGGGCATGCACCCTTGCAGCCCCCTCCAAGCCATGGCATAGCGCAAGGCATGCTATGCCTGCCATGTGCGAAAATCAAGGGTGTAACAGTCGGCCTCCCACCACTTTTCAACCTCCGGTTCACTATCTGAGGTAGCAGAGGACGACCAGTCGCTATCCCCTTCAGTGTCTACCACCTTATGGTTGACAGAATTCTGTCCCAGCTCCCGATCCGGACCGAAGAAGTTTTGATAAAACTCATTAACTTCTTTACGGTTGGTCACTGGATCCTTGTCCCTGGAAGACTGGGTTTGATGACTCGGTTCCCCCCGTAGCACCTTCACAGTGGTTTTAACTCTAGCCATCTGCACAGTCAAAGAGGGGTCGTTAGTCATCAAACCAAGTCTACTGAGGGAAGAAGAGGTGAGAGAACAAAAAAAAAAAAGCGCTGGGGGATTGTATCGAAAGTCCGCGGAAGCGCGGAGGAAAAAATATTAAAGCTTGAAAATCCGCGGAAGCACGCCCGCGTAGGAAAAATTATTCAAGTCTGAAAATCCGCGGAAGCACGCCCGCGGAGGAAAAATTATTCAAGTTTGAAAATCCGCAGAAGCACGCCCGCGGAGGAAAAAATATTAAAGCTTGAAAATCCGCGGAAGCACGCCTGCGGAGGAAAAATTATTCAAGTCTGCAAATCCACGGAAGCACGCCCGCGGAGGAAAAAATATTAAAGCTTGAAAATCCGCGGAAGCACGCCCGCGGAGGAAAAATTATTCAAGTCTGAAAATCCGCGGAAGCACGCCCGCGGAGGGAAAAATTATTCAAGTCTGAAAATCCGCGGAAGCACGTCCACGGAGGAAAAAAATAAAGGTTTGAAAATTCGCGGAAACACCTCCGTGGAAGAAAAATATTAAAGTTTGAAAAATTCGCGGAAACACCCCCGCAGGGGAAAAAATTATTTAAGTTTGAAAATCTCCAGAAACACCCCCGCGGAGGAAAAAATTGTTAAAGGTTTGAAAATTCACGAAAACACCCCCGCGAAAAAAATTAAGGTTTGAATTTTCACATAAACACCCCTATATTTTAAATAAAAGTTTTGAAATTTTTCAGCAACACCCCCAAAGTTATAAAATCAAATTTCGAAAATTGCTGGCACGTCCCCGCACTTAATCGAATTTCTTCCAAGACGTCCTTGGACGTATAAGCGTTGCATGTTGCATGCAGCGCAGCCCATCTCCGGGAGCTCGCCACCTCCCAGCGCCCAACGCCAAGCGCGCACGCGGGCAGCCCAGCGCCCAGCACGCATGCGAGCCGCCCAGCGCGCACGCAAGCAGCCCAGCGCCTCGCCCTTGCGCGCCCAGCGCTCCGCTGGCTCGCCCCCACGAGCCCAGCATCCCGCGAACTTGCCCAGGCGCGCCCAGCGCCCCGTGAGTTCGACCATGCGCGCCCAGCGCCTCGAGCTCGCCCCCGTGCACCAGCAACTCAGGTGCTCGCCCCTGCACACCCCAGCGCTCGCCCGCTTGTCCGTGCTCGCCCAGCACGCAGGTCGTCGCCTGCCTTGTGCGCGCCCAGGTGCAAGGGCGAGCTGCCCTCGCAGCGCACCCAGGCGCATGCAAGGGCGAGCTGCACTCGCAGCACGCCTCGCCCGCTTCTTTCTTCACGCCCAGCATGCATGCAGGCCCCCATGCACGCGAGCAGCCCTAGCGCCCAGCCCTCGCTACTCGCCCTTGCACACACTAGGCTCGCCCCTCGCCCATCGCGAGCTCGCCTGCATATAAAACTCAGCCAATGACTGGAACAAGGATTATGAAACCCAATAAACACTCAAACTAGGGATAACAAGCTCACCACCAAAGTAAACACCAATGGGATACAGATAATTCACCACCCAAGGATGTAAACCAAGGATACAGGGCTTAAACTAACTCACCACTCTATGGAATCCACCAAGAGATGCAGAGTTAAGGAGAAATCAGTATAAACACTGAAATTTCACTCAAATTTGAATTCAAAACTTCACTGCCTTGAATACACAACTTTAGAACTTAAATAACTTGGAACAACCCTCCAAGCATAGGTAAAAGACAATAATTAAATGATTTCAACAATTACAGCTCAACTACTACATTGACAACTCATTTATTAACTAAGACCCATAAGTAAACTCATTAGGTAATAAAAGCACAACCAACAAGCTAGAAATTCAAATTCCAACCAACTAAGCTAGAAAATTCAAATTCTAATGTGGACTTTAATGCAGCATTCATTATGAACCAGCTGTGAAGAGATAGTCATAGATTCCTGCAGATAACTCCGAATGACACATTGACAAATGTGTTAGAAAGCTGACTTCAAGATCTTTTATAGCCACAAATCTTGACATTTAATTCTTTGCACAGCAATACCAGTTCTTTTACAAAATTATCCCTCATTCTAGTTCATGTGCACTCCTAACCATTGTAATAATTTGCACCCCTTGATGATCTATCATGAATCCCATGGATTGCAACACTCCTGTGTCAAGCTCCCCTAGTTGAGAAAGACTCGACCTCGAGTCTTGATTGTTGTTTTCACCAAGATAAGGACTAAGGTCAGAGATATTAAATGTGTTGGAAACACCATAATGCTCAGGTAGCTCAATTTTGTAAGCATTCTCTCCAATGCATTGTAAAACTTTGAATGGTCCATCAGCTCTAGGCTTCAACTTGGCATATTTGCCTGGAGGAAACCTTTCTTTTCTAAGGTGTATCCACACTAGATCTCCTTCTTGGAACTCAGCATACTTCCGATGTTTGTTTGCTGCAGCTTTATACTTCTCATTTTGCTTCAAAATCTTCTCTCGAACTTGTTCATGTAGTTCTTGATGTTCTTAGCTCTCTCCTCTGCATCACTGCTAAATTGAGTTTTGGAAGGAATAGGAGCTAAATCCAAAGGACTTATTGGATTCTTGCCATAAAAACCTCAAAAGGACTATGACCAGTAGTTTGACTTGATGATCTGTTGTAAGCAAACTCAACTTGAGGTAAAACAAGATCCCATTGCCGTAAATTCTTACCAACATAACTCCTCAGAAGATTTCCCAAGCTTCTGTTGATAACTTCAGTTTGTCCATCTGTTTGAGGATGATGAGATGAACTAAAGTTAAGTGTAGTCCCCAGCTTTCTCCAAAGCGTACGCCAAAAATGAGATAAGAACTTTGGGTCACGATCTGAGACTATGGCCTTAGGAATGCCATGCAATTTCACAATCTCCTTGAAGTACAAATCGGCAACGTGAGTCGATCATTTGTCTTGTTACAGGGGACAAAATGGGCCATTTTAGAAAATCGGTCAACCACCACTATGATTGAATCTTTGTTTCGCTGTGTTCTAGGCAATCCCACCACAAAATCCAGCTAACATCTTCCCATGGATCATTAGGAACAGGTAATGGAGTGTACAACCCAGTGTTCTGCCCATGACTTTTTGCCACATGACAAATTGTACACCTCTTCACGTGCTTCATCACATCCCTTTTCATCTTCGGCCAATAGAAGTTTTCCTTCACAATAGCAATAGTTTTGTCTCTCCCAAAATGACCGCTAATGCCACTGCCATGTGGTTCATTAATGATTAATTCTCTCAAAGAACATTGAGGAATACACAATTGGTTTGCCTTGAGTAGATAACCATCCTGCAAAACAAATTGGTTAGATGAAAACTTATTACAGTTACTCCATATTTTGCTGAAATCTGGATCATCCTTGTAAAGCTCTTTTAAAACCTCAAACCCAACAACATTCACTTGCATAGAGGTCAGCAAAGAATGTCTTCGGCTTAAGGCATCAGCCACCACATTTTGAATTCCAGATTTATGCTTGATGGTAAAGTTGAAAGCTTGAAGAAACTCTACCCATCTAGCATGTCGAACATTAAGCTTCTGTTGGCTGTTGATGAACTTCAAAGCTTCATGGTCAGAATATAGAATGAATGGTTTTGGCAAGAGATACTGACTCCAATGCTTCAAAGCTCGACAAATAGCATACAACTCTTTGTCATAAGTTGAGTACTTTTTGCGAGATGCATTCAATTTTTCACTAAAGAAAGCAATTGGTCTGCGTTCTTGGCTAATAACAGCATCAATACCAATATTGGAAGCAGCACATTCAACTTTAAAAACCTTGCTGAGATTTGGAAGTGATAAGATAGGAGCTTCTATCATCTTCTTTTTAGGCACCACATTTTCAAAGCTGCAACCATCAATAATAAAGTTGCACACCTTGCCATGAGAAGAACATCTAGTATGGAAGGTATTTTTGCGAAGCCAATCATCTTCTCGTTCTTGGGCAATACTCAAACTTCTTTGAATAAGAAAGAGAGAATCACCTCGATTTGCATAAGTGACTTCCTCTTCATCAACAAATTCTGGATTATCGAAATTGATCAAGGCATCTAACTCGATCTCTTCATCAATTTCGTAAAAATCATCAAATATTGGTGGTTTTCCATGATCCTCAAAGAAGTCATGGTCTACTTCATCATTCTCCACCGATTCATCTTTATTAGCAGCATCATTATCATCATAATTGCCCAAAGGACTTTGATCTTCTACTTCTCCATGCATTCCACCTGCAAATTCCTTATTTTCTAAAATTACTAAATGTTGTTGGAGTTGTTGGAGCTGTCGCATAAGATCTTCAATGATCAAACGTTGCTGGACTTGCTCGAGTTGCCACCTGAGATCTTCAATGATCAAATCTCGTTCATCTCCTTGAGAAGGAGGCAATTGGGTAGTAGAAGCAGCCTTGTGAGTACGACCAGCCATTGAACCAAAAGCTCTGATACCAATATGATACCAGATCTTCGAGATATGGCTCTGATACCAATCTGATGTCGGGCTACTGGATTATAATAGATGAGGATAGGATCTTCAAGTTGATAAACAACTCAGCCAATGACTGGAACAAGGATTGTGAAACCCAATAAACACTCAAACTAGGGATAACAAGCTCACCACCAAAGTAAACACCAATGGGATACAGATAATTCACCACCCAAGGATGTAAACCAAGGATACAGGGCTCAAAACTAACTCACCACTCTATGGAATCCACCAGAGATGCAGAGTTAAGGAGAAATCAGTATAAACACTGAAATTTCACTCAAATTTGGAATTCAAAACTTCACTGCCTTGAATACACAACTTTAGAACTTAAATAACTTGGAACAACCCTCCAAGCATAGGTAAAAGACAATAATTAATGATTTTCAACAATTACAGCTCAACTACTACATTGACAACTCATTATTAAACTAAGACCATAAGTAAAACTCATTAGGTAATAAAAGCACAACCAACAAGCTAGAAATTCAAATTCCAACCAACTAAGCTAGAAAATTCAAATTCTAATGTGGACTTTAATGCAGCATTCATTATGAACCAGCTGTGAAGAGATAGTCATAGATTCCTGCAGACAACTCCAAATGACACATTGACAACTGTGTTAGAAAGCTGACTTCAAGATCTCTTATAGCCACAAATCTTGACATTTAATTCTCTGCACAGCAATACCAGTTCTTTTACGAAATTATCCCTCATTCTGGTTCATGTGCACTCCTGACCATTGTAATAATTTGCATCCCTTGATGATCTATCATGAATCCCATGGATTGCAACACTCCTGTGTCACTCTTCTCGCAAATCCGAAGGAAATGTTGCAATTATGGAGACTGTATCCATTTCAACAGGCTGGCCTTCAAGTTCCTGAGATTGATGAAGCCTTTGCGCTTGTTGTTGTGCTAGAACTTCTTCCCGGATATCTGGGGGAAGTGCTGCAAGAAATTCTGGATCAATATCTCCAAAATTTTGAGGTTCAGCATTTGAAGGCTGTGTCACTTGGCCCTGTTGAGTTGAAAGAACTTCTGCACGTAACTCCTCTGGGAGAGCTTCCAAGAATGCAGAACCACCATCATTGCTTATTTGCTGCTCCCTTGCTGGACCATCTTGATCTGCTTCCTGGCCAGAATTTTCAGAAACTTCAGTCACACTATGAAGGGGTGGATCTCGCCCACTTACAGGAGTAGAATTCCCAAAAGAAACATTTGTTCTTCTAATCCGAGTCACTTGTTGATCACCCAAAGAATAACTACATCGTCCCTATGTCGACCCATTGGTCGACTTGGGCCTGGGGGGACTACTGTTATGGCCATAATAATATTGGGCCTAATTATTCCTAATTCAGTAAGCCCATTACTGAAGCCCATCATCTGGGCCTAATTATTCCTAATTCAGTAAGCCCATTACTGAAGCCCATGATCTGGGCCTAGTTATTTCTAATTCAGTAAGCCCATTACTGAAGCCCATTATCTGGGCCTAATTATTCCTAATTCAGTAAGCCCATTACCTGTCTCTTATACACATCTAGATGTGTATAAGAGACAGGCCCATTACTGAAGCCCATTATCTGGGCCTAGTTATTTCTAATTCAGTAAGCCCATTACTGAAGCCCATTATCTAGGCCTAGTTATTTCTAATTCAGTAAGCCCATTACTGAAGCCCATCATCTGGGCCTAATTATTCCTAATTCAGTAAGCCCATTACTGAAGCCCATCATCTGGGCCTAGCCTGGCCTCCTAATGCATTTAATCTATAGTCCATAACAACTAAAATAGTCCCTACATCGACCCATTGGTCGACTTGGGCCTGGGGGGACTACTGTTATGGCCATAATAATATCGGGCCTCAATTATTTCTAATTCAGTAAGCCCATTAATGAAGCCCATCATCTGGGCCTAATTATTTCTAATACAGTAAGCCCATTACTGTAGCCCATCATCTGGGCCCATCATCTGGGTCCCACAATGGCCCATCCCGGCTCCTATATAAACCCTCCGGATTATCGTTCAAGGTATGGACACTTTTCTGAGCTCATTCTCTCTCTAGATTTCCTTCACTTTTGAGAGCTTCTCTCTCTAGGAAATTCTCCCAGAAAATTCCGGAGTGCCGAAAACTGACTTGAGCGTCGGAGGGTCTTCGCCGGCACCACCGCCGGCGACCCCTGACTGTTTTTCTTTGCTCGCAGGACTGGACCCGACGAACTCTGACCCGAGCTCCGACTCGCTTCCCGGCCGTCCGGAAACCGTGCATCAACAAGAATAATAAATGAAATATTTAAATAGCAAAATTTTCTTTTTGCCTTTTTTTAAGGAGAATGATGTCAGCGAAAGCTTTGATTTCAACCCATGTTCAAGCGGGAAGGAAAAATGATTAAAGCGCATCAGTGTACTGTATTATGTAACTCCTTCAGTGCTTATCAAGAGGGAGGGGCAGATTTAAAAAATAAAAAATAAAAAACTTCAAAAGTGCATGAACAAACTTCCACTCTTTGTTTACCGTAGGGAAAGATGAGGAAAGAGTTCAACTAAGTTTGTGCAGACCTGGACTTATGAAATTTAAGATGTTCATTAATGATCATGTAAAAAGATTAAAAAAAAAAGGATCTCAAAACTTATCTAATAAAAAATTAAACATTAAACTATATATGTTATGCTTTCTTATCATTGTAAACCATAAAAAAATTTAAGAAAAATGTGGTTTTAGTTTTTCTAGTGGTTATACTAAAATGTAAAGAGTTTGCTTGATTTTGAAGTTCATATTTGGATGGATAGGAGCTTAAATTGGATATTTATTAAATTTTAGAGAAATCGATGAGAAAATTGGGGACAGGAGCATGTACGAATCTGCAATTGAAAACAAAATGGAAGAAAACTTAATTTGTTAAAGTTGTTTGATGATTTTGATGAAGAACAGACATAAAATAAAATAGACAAAAACTAAAAGAAGTAATAAGGGTAGTTATGGTACAATAGAAAATATTTTAAAGAGACCTGAAACATATTTTGACGGAGTTGAATAACAACTCTCAATAATTTATTTGAAAAAGCTGTAGACTGGTTTTTCCTCTTGGGCTGAAGCCTCCAAATTGCTTTGGATTTATATTTTCTTTGGACTTCATTGTTTTGGGCTTTCGGTTATGAGGCTGGGAAATCTGTCTCCAACATACAATACTAAAGAGTTTAAAGCACCTTAGGTAGACCAGAAAGCACGAAGGCTTCAACCACGCGAGCCATGGAGATTCGATTTCTGGGACATTTGATGCCACGGAGGTTAAAATACAAGAGTCAAATAATGAACTTGATGCCTCTGAAAATTAAACTACTCATTTAATTTTAGCTTCCATAAAGAATAATGAAAAAAATCTTAAAAATTGAAGCAAAATTAAATGAATGAAAGGTTATCCTGCACGGGACTTTGAGATATTATCTCGTTACACAACAAAACCATGCCCGAAACTTTACCGAAATATCGATCGTGCATAAACCTCACGAAATAAATAAAAAATTATGAGATGATCAAGACAGTAATCTTCCTAGTAGTAACTTCATTTGGGTTCGTCTTGTGACGTTACATCTAATCTGATGATGTCATCCCATTGTGGAAGCTGCTGTGGTGTTTAAAGATAGATGGAAAATATTTCCCTGACTGATTGAATATGCGTTTTGTTAGCAGAACATGGATTCTGGATTTTATTGGCGAGAACAAATAGCCCTCAATTAACAAACAACTGGACGTAACGAGCAAAATTCCCGATCTTATCATCATTAGTAGCATAAAGCAAAAGATTAAAGGATACAACAGTGTAAAAGCCGTGCCACCCGGGAGGTGACGATGAATCTCCAGCATTGACAAATGAAAGGCAAGAGCACGATAACAGATTAATAGCCCGCAATTAACAAGCAACTGGACATAACTAACCATCGGCGCACGTAAAAAAATCCAAAATAGATAAGAACATGATAACTCCAAATAATTAATTAAGCAACCAACAATTAAAATTGAGCAAATAAAAGTACGGTTGAAGCTGAACTTAGCTCCGAATCCTGTTATTTTAGCATATGATTCCTTGTATTATTATTAGTATTTTGAATTTTGAATTGTGAAGCATGTTGTTATTTGGTTCTTCTAGATTCTCTTTTATTTAAAAAAAAAGAAGATAATTGCCATATCCGATCCCCGGCCCGGGCGCACCGCAGCACCGAAGTCTTACGGTTGTCTTCAGATGGACACA
Organism: Boswellia sacra; assembly: GCA_013180625.2. Lineage (NCBI taxonomy): Eukaryota > Viridiplantae > Streptophyta > Magnoliopsida > Sapindales > Burseraceae > Boswellia > Boswellia sacra. The sequence continues at coordinate 141,284 of SNVD02010591.1, forward strand.
GTCCAGTATTGTCCGCTCTGATCCGTCTCCCGCCCGAGCGCACTGCAACATCGAGACCTTACGGTTGTCATAGACCTCACGGTTTTATTCCTGTTAAACCCACAGGCCCCAAGACGCCTCCTCACTCGAACCCAAGACCTCAAAGGTCCTTGGCGTTCAACATGTACAAACTATAAAACAATTTGTAATGAAGCAAATAAATTGTCAAAAAATGGGTATAGCTGCATCGTAGCCCTTTCCTTAATTTCACATAGCATCAAATCAATTTTTAAAGCTAATTAGTTAATCAATAACTAGTGTTCCGATCGAGGATGCATTTGCTGTTTTTCATTGTTAGTATAGTATCAATATAAATTAAATTTTACTACAACAAAATTACACCAAAACCTATATTGTGTTTGGTGAAATTCCATTATATTAATTATGATTTTTCTGAAATACAAAATTTAAAAAAAAAAAGTTAAATGTTTAGGACATGTGAATGGATCTTGGAAGCTTTGGGCACCTCATGTCAAGTCCAAAGCCCATAACACTCAAGCCACATCAGAGTCCAAGTCTGAACTAGTCTATATCCTAGTATTATCTTATAGTATGAATTGGGACTTATATACAATGATTTAATAATATTAAATTCACATGTGTGCATATAACCAGTGGATGCAATATGCAGTGTGTATTAAATTAAGCTATGGATTATTTTTCATTATATGAGATGTTTTACCTCAAGGAATATAGTTCAGCACTGATGCTCCTAGAAGGTGAATCTGCAGCAGCTATATTACTGTTGATTAAACACTTTATTACAACCTCCTGGACGGAGAAATTCATCAATTAGCTTGCTTAGGATAGTAAACTCTAAGACTTCCATAAAGAAAAGAAATTATTGTTCATAGAAACGTTTAACATTATATATATGGATATATATAGTGTATATCAAACTTGCCTCAAGTTGATTTGTGTCGATTGCAAGATTCGACGCAGTGTTGCCATCCTTGTACTTCCAGTTGAGGACTTCTTTGACCAAGTTTTGAGCTTCTTGATCTCAGCGGAGACACTGAAGTGCGCTGAACAAGAGTTCAAATGCGTGGAGATTGTTATTTCTTAGAGCTATATGTAGAGGAGTCTCGCTTTGACTATATGAAACATCTAGCACAGATTTGGGCAAACTGACAGGCTGGCCAAGAGATGGAGGTTTCCCTTTTCAACTACAAAATGCAAAGGAGATTTACCATCTCTTCCTCTAACTTGAACAAGCTCAGCATCAACATCTAAGAGGCGGAGAGCCGTTATTGATTAACTAATTAGCTTTAAAAATTGATTTGATGCTATGTGAAATTAAGGCGGTAGGTGCATAGGGCTTAAACTGTTATGGATCACTTCCGCCGCGCACAACAATAATTTTTCAACAAATGGGTCACCATATATGGAACAAGTATCCAGCCCAAAAGACTAGTCTATTAGGTGGAGGAACTCCTCCCATATATAAGCCCCGTGACCTTCCCTTAACCAATCAATGTGGGACTCCCAAATGAGAATTATCCAAATGGGGATCCTCCTGCAACAATCCCCCTCCTCAGACAAGGCCTCGGCGGGTGGAGGCGCCATCCTTGTCTGAACCACCAACGATAATCCTCCACAAAGACAAGGCCCCGGTGGGCATCAACACCATCCTTGTCTGAACCAAACGAGTCCACATATTACTGTCTTAGGTTGGCTCTGATACCACTTGTTATGGATCGCTTCCGCCACGCACAACAATAATTTTTCAACAAATGGGCCACCATATATGGAGCAAGTATCCAACCCAAAAGACTAGTCTATTAGGTGGAGGAACTCCTCCCATGTATAAGCCCCATGACCTTCCCTTAACCAATCAATGTGGGACTCCCGAATGAGAATTATCCAAATAGGGATCCTCCTGCAACATAAACCTCTGCAGTTTCCATAGCAAATTCAGTATTTCCTGCACAAGCGAAAACATGTAAAGGAGTATAAGCAAAAAATGTCCTGTCAAAATGGTCCATACTATCGGGTTCTGCTCGGATTGTTGCATACAAAGCATCTATATCTCCGTCTCGAGCAGCCTCCATCGCTGAAACACAATCAAAATAGGGGGAACTGTAGACAGTGAAGTCGAAGAAGATAAATATACTGAAAGAGGTAATCAGTAAGCTGTCAAAAACTCAAAACTAGACAGAATGAAATTAAGCAGAATGAAAGATTGGTTACGGTTGATAGATAACAAAAGTTAATTTTTTTCAGAATAAAAAGAAATGCTAAAGATCAATCAATTACATCCATTTAAGAGAACTTATGACAACAAAAATAAATTGAAGATAGCGAGTCAGATATGAAATTAATTAGACCATATTCACGATGCTACTACAGCATAATTTTGAACAGTAGATTTATGAAGTATAAATGAATGGAAACACATGTTCTCTAACTACTTTTCCTCTTACTCCACAAAAATTTATCTTGGCTCTCATACTCACGATTTAAGATATTGATAACCACGGACTGCTCTGAAGACTCTACTTTTTGTCCAGACAAGAACTACACAAAGGGAATAATTTTCTGATCTCTTCTCTATCTTGTGTTACAATTTTGAATGGCGAAATCCTTTCTCCTTTTATATACATCGAGTGCTTTTCTTCTCGACTTCCCCATTGACTCGCAGCAACGACTTCAATTTTTCCACTCGTTACAGGAGATGAGTGTCTCTTTTTCCACATCTGCCATACTTTATGACGCCTTTATGATTATTGGAAATGGCTACAGCCTAGCAGCCGTAGCCGTACAGCTGCTATTGTAGCTGTTCCCAATGGCTGGCTGCTATTTGGCACCTATACAAAGGAAAAGACAAAAAGTTGGACGAGCAGCAGCTGGTTGAAGATGTTGAAGATAGCCGGCTTACAAAACCCAACCCGCCTACATTATTATTTTATTAAATTAAGAAAATATTAAAATAAATAGATATCAGTTTTTTATATTTTTAATTTTATTAAAAATAATATAATATGTAATAATATAAATTAAATACTTAACAGTATTATAAGTGAAAAAAAACTTAAAAACCCCCAAATCTGTAAATAGATTTTACTGAAATATATAAAAGAATTACATATTATATCTCGAAAAATACGTGATTACTTAATAAAAAATATAAATTAAAAATAATTTAATACATAAAACAATAAAATTTGTAAAATAAAAATTTGTAAATAATAACATTCTAAACATAAATAACATAACATGTAATTGTATTTGCACAGCAGTTGCAAATATTAAAAATAAATAAACTGAATTTTTTACAACATATATTTATGGATTTATAGCCAAAATCACTATAGATTTTGTAAAGCTTATAAAATGTAATTTTGTATAAAAGTTATAAATGAAAAATAAAAGTTGTAAACTAATATATAAAAGTGGTAAATCGTAAAATAAAAAAAAAAAGTTGTATTGTTGTTACCGTTAACAAATAAGTGTTCAAATTCCAAAATGTCTAAAACCATATGAAAGTTGTACATTAACCAATAAAAATTGTAAATGTGCACATAAAAGCTCAAATACCTTTAAAAAATTGTAAATGGCACTATTCAATTTTCTTACCAAAATCACGATTCATTTTTGTAAAATTGACCATAAGCAATTTTATATAGAAGTTGTAAGCCACAAACAAAAATTGCAAACCAATATATAAAAGTCATATATCATTACAAAACAATTATAAATGAAGTTACTGTTCACACCAAATAGGAGATAACGATAATTTCAAAATCCATACAAAAGTCGTAAATGAGCCTATAAAAGTTGTAAACAAGTATATAACAATTGTAAATACGTTAAAAAAGTTGTAGACGATACTATTCCATTTCATCATTTTTTAGCCAAAATCAATATTTATCTTTGTAAGATTGACCCTTTACAATTTTGAATAAAATAAAATAAACAGCAAATACAAGTTATAGACCAATATATAAAAGTCGTAAATTAAAAAAAAGGTTGTAAATAAAGTTATTATTCACGTCGAAGGGAAGATAACCAAAATATCAAAATTTATATAAAAGTCATAAACGAGCTTCTAAAAGTTGTAAACAAACGTATAAAAACTATAGAGGCCACTATTCCTTTTCATCATTTTCTAGCCAAAATCACTATTCACCTTTGTAAGGTTGACCTTTTGCAATTTCATAAAAAAGTTGTGAATCAATATTAATGTATAAAAGTCGTAAATAGTATATAAAAAAAGTGTAAATGAAGTTACTGCTCACGCCAAAGAGGACATAACTAAAATTTCAAAATTCTTATAAAGATGTAAACGAGCATATCAAAGTTGTAAACGAACATATAAAAATTATAAATAACTTTAAAAAAAAGTTGTAAATGCCAGTATTCATTTTCACCATTTTCTAGCTCAAATCACTATTCGTCTTTGTAAGATTGACTTTTACAATTTCGTACAAAATTTGTAAACGACAAATAAAAATTATAAACGAATGTATAAAAATCATAAAAAAAATGATAAAAATTGCGAAGTAACTGTTTAAGCCAAAAGCAACATAACTAAAATTTCAAAATTCATATAAAAGTTGTAAATGGATATATAAAAACCTTAAAGTCTTAAAAAAAAATTGTAAATGCCATTAATCTTTTTCATTGTTATGGCCATAACAAAATTGGGCCTCAATTAAATCTAATACAGTAAGCCCGTTACTAAAGCCCATTATTTGGATCTATTATCTGGATCCCACAATGACTCATCATGACTCCTATAAAAACCCTCCGAATTATTACTTAAGGTATGCACACTTTTCTGAACTTATTCTTTCTCTAAATTTCCTCTGCTTTTGATAGCTTCTCTCTCTAGGAAATTCTCCCAGAAAATTCTGGAGTGCCGGAAACTGACTTGAGCGTCGGAGGATTTTCGTCGGCACCACCGTCGGCACCCTTGACTATTTTTCTTTGCTCGCAGGATTGGACCCGACGTACAATTCGAGCTTCGACCCGCTTCTCGGCTGTCTGGAAATCGTGCATCAACAGTTGGCGCCGTCTGTGGGGACGACAATTTAAGCCTCTTTAGTTGTTGCTCCCATCCAAACGTACTCAAACACGTCATGAGTCACGAATCCCAACACTCAACCTCCCTAGAGGTTGACAAAGAAATCGAGGTAGAAGCACCTCCCCGACGTCGAAGGGTAGTTGATACAGGGAGAGCTTTAGTGATATCCTCTGGGGTGGGGCCTAACCCCAGGCAACCCCGACTTCCACTTAGAAGACCGAGAAAAGGCAAGACGAGTCGATTGACAACCATGGAACATACCATGCGAAATTTTGGTGAACAAATGAACCGTATGGTGACTATGTTCAACCAAGCATTTGGACAAAGTACTCAGCAGGCTGCAAACACTGCTGGAAATAACCCAAGGAGTGCTATGGTGGTACCTAATGTCCCGACAGATGTTGGTAGGCGTCCTGACCTAGTCGTCCAGACTACTGGATTACCTCTCCATCAGGCCATTCAGCCAAACCTTCCCCATCCTATTGTTCAAGGAGGGGATGGTCACCCAAAGATTCCCTCTCCTTCGCACATCATATCTGGACAATAATTAGCAGCAGTAGACCTACGACACTCTCTAAACAAGAAGCGCCATACAAGCGTTGAGCAGGGACCAAGGGGCAGTAATTTTGATCGGCCAGCCTATTCTTATCATGGTCCTTACGCTCCAGGAGGTAATTATCAGTCAAAAAGAAATCGCCCCAGCTCACCACCTAGAGTTAAGAATCATCGCCCAGATGTTGTCCTAATGGATGTCTCAGAGGAGGAAACATCATATAATCATTATGCGGAGTTCAAGCGAGAAATGGATGAAAAGATTCATAAACTAGAAAAGTTGATTAAGCATTCAGGAGGAGAAGAAGATGGTCGTCCACAATGGGAGTCACCCTTTGCTAAAGATATCCTTAGGGAAAGATACCCGTACGGATTTTGGATGCCGCAACTTGAGCTTTACCAAGGAACGACGGACCCCTGAGAACATTTAGACTCTTTCATTTCTCATATGGAGATACAAGAGGCCTCAGGGGGAATCATGTGTAGAACTTTTTCTCTTACCCTTGGAGGATCAGCTAAGCAATGATATAGGAGGTTACCAGCCTCATCCATCTCCAGCTTTGATGAGCTTGCTCGTAGTTTTCTCACACACTTTAACAATATGAAAACAAGAAGTCGACCAGCACAGAGCCTTCTTTCAATCAAGCAGGGTCGTAATGAATCCCTACGTGCATTTGTAGACAGATACCAACGGGAAGTTGCCCGAGTGAATCTATTTAATGATGGTTACGCTATGCAAGGTTTGGTTCAAGGAATCAAAGAGGAGCTCCCTCTAGCATGGGAGTTCTCTGTTAACCTCCCACGCACGTACCAAGAAGCATTGGCAAGGATCTCTAGTCATGCTAATGCATAGGAGATTTTTCAAGCAAATTACCCTGGGTAAACTCCGGTAACGCCTAATTCATCACGTACAGATAGACGACCATATGACAATAACAGAAGAGAACATCATGATAGAAATCGGAGATCAACCTCGGACCGACACTCCATGCGAGATACATTTAGAAATGATCGTCTCTTGTTGCAAGGGTCATTCACCCAAACCTGCCAAGAGCATAATGATCGACCCCAAGAGGAGCACCGTACTTTCACATTATTTAACATTGCACAGCATGATATCTTGAAAGAAATCAAAGATAAGGGACTACTGAAAGAACCTGCCCCTTTACGGTCGGATCCAAAAGCAAGAGATAAGAGAAAGTTTTGTCATTTTCACCGGGCTCATGGACGTAACACTGCAGATTGCTTTGAATTGAGGAAACAAATTGAGGGACTTATCAAGGATGGCCAGCTACAAGAATACATTTATCGGCCCCCTGAACCATCCAGCAAGAATGACAAAGGGAAGGAATCGTTAGAAGAAGTAGCCACAATTTTTGGGGGAGTAGTGGCTGGTCCAAGTTCCCAAGCCCGGAGGCACCTAGCCAGGCAAGCAAGATATGACCTCTCTCGCTACGAAGTCAACTTGACAGCCTCCTCCACCAATGTTGGAAATCACGATGTTATCTCTTTTTCATCTCAAGATGCGCAGGGTATCCATCACCCTCATTGTGAAGCCTTGGTCCTCACAGTAATAGTGGCCAATAAAAGGCTATGAAGAGTATTGATTGACAACGGGAGCTCGGCTGACATAATGTCATTGGATGCATTTGATCGATTGGGTCTTAACCGTAAAGATATGAGGGGTATCCAAACTTTCCTGATAGGATTCTCTGGAGGAAAATTTATTCCCGAAGGAGTAATTTCGTTACCAGTGACCTTGGGAGAAGGTTCCCTACAGACAACCAAGATGGTGAACTTTCTCGTAGTAGATCATTCGGGTGTTTATAACGCCATTCTTGGACGGCTGTCACTTTACGACTTCAAGGCCGTGATGGGTGTCTATCATCATGTCCTGAAATTTCCAACACCCGCAGGGATAGGAGAAGTTAGAGGTGAACAACGAACTTCTCGAGAATGCTACAACATGGCTTTTAAAGAGAAGGCACATAAGCTATTGATGATCCGAGGAGAACCTTCCGTGGGCAAGTATTACAAAGTACTCGAGATCCCGTTGATAGAGCATTGGGGCCTAACTGGGAGGGTCTTTATCGAGTCAAAGCAGTCATCCGACCAGACATCTGCAGACTAGTCACCATGGATAGGAGGTTGCTTCGTCATCCATGAAATGTTGAGCACTTAAAATAAATATGTTATCCATGATCTCTTTATATATGTAATAACTCTTTCTAAGGACTTATGTATGTGTGACAACTCCCAGAGACCTATAAAGAGATTACCAATTAAGTATTCGATTTACCACATTACAAATAGTACATCTTTAAAGCTCATGCATGATCAAGCTGCAAGAAGATGAAAAGAGTAAAAGAATACAACACCAAAAAAAGTTCTTAGAGTTCTTATTATTTCAAAATTGGCTGAGGAATGCCACACATATAGTCCAAGTAAGGACAAATCCTCACCTATGACATTGAACTGAAAGTAAAGACAAAAAAAGATAAAGTCAAGGCTTAGAAGACAGCCTTAATATGATTATTCCCTACGAATAAGCATCTACCTAGTTGAAAGAACTCCAACTATCTCTAAGAAGTGGCTTTATCATCTCCTTCTTCCTCTGAAGATGATGAGGTAGAGTCGCCTTGCTTGGCCTCCTAGGCTGCTGTGTCCAATGTCGACTCGTAATCCTCATCTTTAAGGATGAAGCGGTGGAATTGCTCAAGACCAGAGTTCGCTGTCAGGATAGACTCTGCCACCAAGTTTAACTCTTCAGCTATGGGAAACTGATCAATCTCTAGGTAGCGATCATGGAACCATCTCTACACCCCATTGACCCCATCAATATAGGAACGTTCGATGGCTTGCTGGTAGATATGGCCCCTACGAAAGCGAGCAACTGCTTTGTCAATCCTACTTTGCTCAATAACAGTTCTCTCTCAAAGCTCTTGACCAAGATCATTGGCCCTTTTATGCTGGATAGCTGTCTCCTTCTTGGCTTCAGACAAGTCAGCTTTCATTCTGCCCATCTATTCTTTCATCTCTGCCATCTTTCTCTCTGTTTCAGTTAAATTGTCAAGGCAGACTTGATGTTTCCCCTTCCAGTCGGCAACCTCAGAAGTGAGATGATTAACCTCATTGAGGAGGTTGGTGTTAGTAGACTCTCCTTGAGCTAAGGGTCCTGTTACCTGCAGAAAGAAAGACGAAGAGAGGAAAGCAGATGAGGCATGTCTTTCAAAAGTATAAAAAAAAGGGGAGCGAAAAAGGTCTTAGTAAGACCTAACCTGAAGTATGATACCAATACCGATAGCGATCACATCAAAGTATGTAAGCTTTACATTCTCGGGAAAGGCATTAATAGGCATGAAATGTGTAGCACTTTGAGACAATTCACGAAAGTAGTCTCCACATGTCGAGCCACTTTGAAGGCCCGTACTATCGAAGGTGAAACGCCTAGGTAGCTGAGAGGCTGGGGGTAACTTACTTCCAGTAGGTTTTGAGACTGCTACTTCATCCACAGGCTGAACAGAGGTTGACTTATTAGGAATAGACTTCCGTATGGGAGTCTCCTTGTGACCACTGGCTCTCCTCTTCAAAGATCCAAGAGTTGGAGGACTTCCACTCCGTTTCTTATGGGAAGGACCAGGCCTGTCATGCGCGAAGGGCTTAAGAGGCATCCTGGCTTCGAGTTGGGCAAACTGCTTCTTGGTAGGATGTAAAGGAAATATACCTGCGCAAAAATAAAACTAGTAAGACAGCAAGCACATGCTTGATGAAGTGAGGTAAGATCAGAAAGTAATGATCAAGCTCACCTTCCGGAGGAATTGGAGGTGACAAGCCAAGACGGATCAATTGCTCCCGATCAGTGAGGCTATTCACGTTCTTTGAGTCAATGGGTAGCTTGAGTACCTCCTGCAAGTCGTTTATTTCTTTTTGAGATAAAAGCGGGCGTTTGGTCCAAGGAGCTGCAATAAAAACAGAAAAGAATGTCAGTTGATCAAGAGTTTTCATAATGAAAATAGATAAGGTATCACCATAATATGGTACCGCAGAAACCAAAACGCCTCCTAATCCTCAACTTCTCCCCGTTTAGACGGGCACCTTCTTGATACTTCCAACTGCCACCACACCATAATTGTTTATACTTCTATTCTTTCACATGTGAGGGAATGCCAAAAAAGCGGTTGGGGTCATCCGTCTTCCCCCACTGGGATATGTAATAGTAACCTGTTTTCTCTCCGTTCGGTGGGTGAATGGCAAAAATATACTTAACATGGTTAGTGGTAGGATCACCAAGACCTGCGCTTCTGAATAAACTTTGAAATGCTATCAGAAGTCTCCATCCATTGGCCGACAATTGGGTAGGGGCAATGCCCATAGCATCGAGCATCCGTCGAACATAATTGTCAAAAGGCACCCGGAGACCAGCTCTCAGTAGCTCTAAGCTTAAGCCAATGACACCTCGTGGTGGCCTGCTCCACCGATCACCTTTCCTTGGAAGAAATAGGATAACTGAATCCGGGATAAGGAAATGGGCCCTATATATTTTTAATCGATCACCCGGGAGTTGATTATCAATATGGTCAGCCTCCCACCACTTTTTAACTTTAGGTTCACTATCTGAGGTAGTGGAGGACGACCAGTCACTCTCCCCCTCAGCATCCACCACCTTGTGATTAACAAGATTATGCCCTAGCTCACGATCCTGACCGAAAAAATTCTGATAAAACTCATTGACCTCTTTACGGTTAGTCGCAGGATCCTTATTCCTTGCAGACTGGGTTTGATGACTTGATTTCCCCCGTAGAACTGTCACAGTAGTCTTAATTCTAGCCATCTACACAGTCAAAGAGGAGTCGTTAGTCATCAAACCAAGTCTACTAAGGAAGGGAAGAGATGAAAGAAAAGAGATGCTAGGGGACTATATTGAAAGTTTTCCAAATAGCCCTTGAAAAAAAAATTTTTGTCCATGAAAAAGAAAATCTCACGTTGGTCCTTGACCAAAAGGTATATAGTTGGTTTTCCTTAAAAAAAAAAATTCAAAATTTACAGAAACACCCTCGCGATTAAAAAACAAAGTTTCAAAATTCGCGAAAACACCCTCGCGGATAAAAGACAAAGTTTTTAAAATTCGCGAAAACACCCCCACGGATAAAAAACAAAGTTTTCAAAATTCACGGAAACACCCCGAGATAAAAAATAAAGTTTTCAAAATTCGTGAAAACACCCCCAAAAACAAAGTTTTCAAAATTCACGGAAACACCCCCGCAAAAAAAAACAAAGTTTTAAAATTCGTGGAAACATCCCCGCGGATAACAAACAAAGTTTTCAAAATTCACGGAAACACCCCCACGGATAAAAAACTAAGTTTTCAAAATTCGCAAAAACACCCCCGCTTCTAAAACAAAGTTTTCAAAATTCCCGGAAACACCCCCACGATAAAAAACGAAGTTTTAAAATTTTGCAAGAACACCCCGTGGCTAAAAAACACAGTTTCTAAAAATTACGAAAACAACCCTGCATTATTCAAATTCTTTCAGAGAAGTCCCTGGAGGTTACGTAACCTCCGCATGCCGCATGCAGCGCGCCCAGCGCCTCGCGGGCTCGCCACCGCGTGCCCAGCACCCCGTCGACTCGCCTGTGCGCACCCTGCACCTCGTGTGCTCGCCCCCGCCCGCCCAGCGCCTCGCCGGCTCACCCCAGCGCCCCGCCGGCTCTCCCCCGCGTGCCCAACGCCCCGCCGGCTCGCCCCCGCGTGCCCAGCGCCTCGCGGGCTCGCCCCTGCACGCCCAGCACCTCGCGCACTCGCCCCCGCGAGTTCAGCGTCCTGAGAGCTTGCCCCAGTGCGCCCAGCGTCCCGCGAGCTCTCCCTTGCGCGCCCAACAGCCCGCTCGTAGCCCGCCTCGCCTGCTTCCCCCTTGCGCGCCCAGCAGCTCGCCCGCACGCAGCCCGCCTCGCCTGCTTCTCCCTCGCGCGCCCAGCATCCCGTGAGCTCGCCCCCGCGCGCCCAACATCCCGTGAGCTCGCCCATGCGCACCCAGCCCGTGCTGCTCACCCCTGCGCGCATAGCAGCTCGCACTTGCGAGTTTGCTGCGCACACAGCTCGCCCACGCGAGCTTGCTCTCCCTTCGTGCGGAACTAGCCCCTCGCGGGCTCTTCCTTCGGCAGGTTTCGGTAAGTGTTTTTCTGGTTAGTATTTTCAGCCTACCGAGTTCATTGTTGCATGCAAACATGCTACATGAACGTCCTACCCGCCCACTCTTACGTATGTTTTATAATACAAAGCATACAATTTAATTTTAACCATGCAAACGAAAAGAAAAAAGACAGTAACAACCACACAAAATTAAGCCTAATCATGCATTCCAAAGTAGCCGCACATGTGGACTTTTATTCATGTTGATCCAATAAGTTTGTTTTAAGTGATTTCCCATCTCCATCAAGTAAGCTTTTTGCTTCAATAAAATTTTTTCTCAAACATGCAATCACTATACGCAAGAAAGAAGACTTACTTGTGGCAGCTGGACGAATTTATTTGCCCTGAAAAATTCTTGCTCAGATTGGTGAGTTCTATTTGCTTGGGTCGCCTACACTGCTTGCCTCAAGGGTACTCCCGCCTATTTTTGAGCAAACCCCACTCCCCAACACTTGTTATCTTATATAGCACCAATTTAGGGTTTAAGCCACACTAAGCATGCATGTGTAATAAATTACATCTTTGGGCTAACCTCCTGATACATTTAATTTACAGCCAAAAATAACTAAATCGCCCCTACGTCGACCCGTTAGTCGACTTGGGCCTGGGGGGACTACTGTTATGGCCATAACAAAATTGGGCCTCAATTAAATCTAATACAGTAAGCCCGTTACTAAAGCCCATTATTTGGATCTATTATCTGGGTCCCACAATGACTCATCCTGACTCCTATAAAAACCCTCCGAATTATTACTTAAGGTATGCACACTTTTCTGAACTTATTCTTTCTCTAAATTTCCTCTGCTTTTGAGAGCTTCTCTCTCTAGGAAATTCTCCCAGAAAATTCTGGAGTGCCGGAAACTGACTTGAGCGTCGGAGGATTTTCGTCGGCACCACCGCCGGCACCCCTGACTATTTTTCTTTGCTCGCAGGATTGGACCCGACGTACAATTCGAGCTCCGACCTGCTTCCCGGCCGTCTGGAAATCGTGCATCAACATTCATCATTTTTTTTTTAGTCAAAATCGCTAGCCATCTTAGTACAAAAGTTGTAAACAAGAACAAAAGTTATAAACCAATGTATAAGAGTGGTAAATCATGAAAACAAAAAGTTGTAAATGAAGTTATTGTCCATGCCAGAGGGGAGATAACTAAAATTTCAAAATCCATATAAAAGTCAAATTTTGTGCTCATATCAAGCTCAAGTTAAACAAGTGTAAGCAATTTGTAAGTTACCCAAATTCTACGATTAATGGTTTCGTATTTATTACAACCTTACACTTATATTAACAAATCCAATAAAATGTTGCTCAAGGAACAAAAGCTTTAATTGTATCCTCAAACAAAAATCATACATAGACTATTATAGGAGAGCAATTTATATATTCATAGGATCTCACTAAGTACCAGATGATTCCGCTTACTATAAATTTTGGAAAAATGATAGCTACACTATTAGTTTCTTTTTGCTTTGTTATTAGTTAGAATCAGAAAATTTATCGAGCCCCAATCGGCTTCTTTCCTGCTTGTTAGGTCTAAAAAATGAACACAAGAGCATATAATAAATCAGAATCAGATTAAGATAACAAAGAATACCGTTCAGTAATTCGCTTGAGTTGATGTTTATATGATTTCTCTATCTGCACCTTCAACTCTCAAATTTCTCGTTTTGAATATCCCTTTAGGGAATCAACCTCTTGTTTATCACGGAGTTTCATAGCTCCCTTCTGAATATAAAAAAAATGTCATTTTCATTAGATATTTATTGTCAAACTGCACCAGACTCAATTAAGAATACGAATAAACTAAATCCAACAAATAATCATCCGTGTATGGCTACCCACCATTTTGTGCTATAACCACGTTAAAAACAGATAGGAGTTGCCTAACTTGCTCAGCTTTCTTAGTTTCATCCTTAGTTTTGTTATCGAAAAGAACTTGCTGATTCTTACATAAGCGAATAATTTCCTAAAATGATGAAAAATTAAAAGAAAGAGTAACACATGTTAACCCTTTTCATAAAAATAAAAATAATAATAATAATCAAACATTTCAGGAATCCTAAATTTTGAAAAGTTTCTTCCAACAAAACCTATGCTAATCTAACAAACTAATAAATTTAGAAGCAATATCAGATGTGATCATAGTTTTACAATGTAAAGCTGAAGCATGAATAAGTTTGTAAAAAATAATTCCACAGTGCTTTTTATTTGACTAGAGTTCTAATTAACATCTACATCCTTCAATTCAAAACCTCAAATGTAATTAGTAATTTATTTAAAACATACAATTCAAGACCTCTAATGTAATCAGTAATTCATATAAAACATATAAGAAATAGAAATAATGAGTATAGGCGCACTAAAGTATTGAAAAGCCGACATATCACTTCCTGCTTAGTATTCATTAAATTACAGAATAAAGCATGAAATAAAAAAAAAAATCAGATATAATCCTCAACTTGTGAGAAAGAATATGGCATTTTCTTGAGCATCAACAAACGGATAGGGACCTTGGCAGTATGGGATGCCAAAGTCCCACATTGGGTAGTATGGGCTGCTTGATGGGCTATTTAAGTGCCTGGCTCTCCCACCTTAACAGCTAGCTTTTAGGGTATGGTTCTCCATGGTGCTTAGGTGCCTATTATTTGGTATCAGAGCGTATGTACCTTGGTTATGGCTGGAAAGAAGGGAGAAGGAAGAATGGATACGATAGAGGAGAAAGTCTAGTTGATGCAGGCCGATTTGAGTACTGTTAAGGATGGGTTGGACAAAGTGCAGCTACTAGAGCAAAGCATGGCGGCGATTCTAGAAAGGCTGGAGACCTTGGCGGATGATAGAAAGGAGAGCACCCATCATTCCCCTTCGTCGTCAAAACAGAAATCCCCGATAGGAGATGTTGGAGGGGGAAACGATGATGTAGGGAGAGGCGACATAAGAATCTGTCGGATCGAGATGTCGATATTCAGTGGAGGAGATCTAGACGAGTGGGTCTATCGCGTGAAGCACTATATTTTTCGTTAAACTGGATGACAAAGAAGAAAAAGCTGATCGCCGCCACGGTATCGATGGAGGGGGAGGCTTTCGCCTGGCACCAGTGGGAGGACTCACGGCGAGCCTTCCAATCATGAGAGGAGTTGAAAGCCTTGTTGCTGGAACGTTTCTGAGAGAATCGAGAGGAGATCTCTGAGCAGTTCCTGGCTCTCCGACAGGAGGCAACCATCAGAGAGTATCGACGCCAGTTCGAGAAGGTCGCATCGGCATTGGAGGAGGTGCCGGAACATATAGTGGAAGGGCAGTTCATCCATGGGTTGAGGCCTGATTGACGGGCTGAGATAAGAGCATATAGGTTCAATGGGCTGGAATAGATAATGGGCTTGGCCCAACGATTGGAAGACAAAATTAATACACTAAGGCATTGGAGAGCTGGATCAGTTCCAAATGACAGAAAATGGACCTCCGATTTCAGCTACCCAATGACGAAGAACACCAGTTTCTACGGAGGAAAGACCACCATGTCGTAAGAAAAGGTACTTGCAAAACGACCAAAGCTCCAATTATCAGATGCAGAGGAAGACGAAGGCCAATCCAAACATGAGAAAGGTCTTTGCTATCGTTGTGATGAGAAATTCTCTCCAGGCCACTGTTGTAAGTTTAAGGAATTAAGGGTTATGGTGGTTCAGGGAGAGGTTGAGGGGGCAGAGGAAGACGAAGGCCTACCCGTTGAAGACAATGAACACAAGGAAATTGAATTGGGAGTGATAGAGTTATCAATGAACTTTGTAGTTGGGCTATCATCTCCTAAAACCATTAAGCTGACAGGAGAACTACGTGGAAAGGAAGTGGTGGTGCTAATTGATCCTGGGGCAATCCATAATTTTATTTCCGAAGCTTTGGTTAAATAGCTTTCACTACCCATGAAGAACACTGATGGGTATGGAGCATTATTGGTAACTAGAACTCCAGTTAAAGGAGAGGGGGTTTGTAGAAATGTAAAACTTACTCTGCAAGGCCTGACAATTGTGGAAGAATTTCTTCCCTTGGAGTTGGCTGGATCGGATATTGTACTGGGCATGTTGTGGTTGGAGAATTTGGGAGTAATCAAATTTGACAGCAAAGCCTTAACTATGGAATTCAAGGTTGATGAGACAAAAGTGATGTTACAAAGGGATCCGGGCTTATGTAAAATTCAGACTTCCTTGAAGAGTTTGATGAAGGTAGTAAAAGAGGAAGGTAGTAAAAAAGTTCACACAACCATTAAGGTGTGGTTCTCCATGGTGCTTGGGTGCCTATTACAAACTTAACCAAATTTTAAAATATTTATAACAACCAAATCTGTTCCAATGTTTAGAAAAATATTTTCAACAGACAAGAAAAAGTAGATTGTAGGTAGGATTAAGCCTAGAAGTTATTCTTTTCTCATTTGCCAAAATCATCTACACAAAGAGAGAGTTAGCTGGGTTTTAGATCTTTCTCACGTAAAAGATAGTAGTAAAAATCACCAAGTAAAATCAGGGAAAAAAGTGATTGGTTCAAGAAATTTCAATTTAAATTCAAACTTCTACTATAAGATAGTTGTAAATCAAGATTCAAGTTGTACTTCTAGCAGAAGAGCTAATGAAAGTCTTAAGACCAATCATTTATGAAGCATGTTAATACGGCACAAAAAGGAAACAGAACTTTCATCAAACCAGTCGGTCTGTAGAAAATGTGAACCTAATTCTAAACATTAACGGAACATTTGATAGTAAGAAGAAAAGTTCTTCACTGAAGTCAGTTGTTTCAGATTAGAAAAGGAAATCAAAGTCCAAGATAAATACATCTTTAAAGAGTTCAAATGTTAGACTTCACAAACCAAGCCACCAAAACAAATAACTTCACAAAAATATATAATGCAGTTAACAAATAATATTGTAGTTTAGAGAGAAACCTTTAAAGGCTCTGGACAGTCACGGCCCAAATAATCCTCTAATATCTCTCTAATATCTCATCATCATCTTCCAGTTCATCCCCTCCAGTGAAGACTACAATCATGTAGTCAACAATATTGTCTCCAAACAAAGTCTGCAAGCTACAAAGTGCAGCTTCTTCTTCCTGTGAAAAACGGGTCCTAACTGAGAAAACTACAAGGACTGCATGGATACCGTCCTTGGCCTAATCTATACATTTTACAATTTCTTTACCCCAGATCCAACAGAAAAATGAAAGAGTCCTGCAATAATTCACCACATTAGCATATGCACTACAAGAAATATAAATAGCTAGCCATAGACAAATTTTAAATCAAAATAAAAGTTACAAATTATATATGCAATACGAGTTATCTAGGTCATACCGGGTGTACCAATAACATCAATAATTTGGCCGTCTCGCAATACAGTTCTCTACAATTGACAAGCACTAGTAATTCGAGATGAACTAGCCCTTGACTTGAAGGCCTTTCCTCCAAGAATCCCATTCCCAGTGGCACTTTTGCTATCTGCCAGTAGGTCCAACTAAAACCATGGTCCTAACACAATTGGATAGGAAAGTCAGCTCCCAATCATCTATGCACTTCCAGCCATCAAGTAAAATCAACTAAATTCACCTGCAACCCAAAAAACATTCAGACATCCTCTGATTAATTATAATGCCCCACTAGTTTCCCGAACCATCACACACGAAAACGTTCAATACTTTAATTTTTGTGGCCTAAAAATTTATCCCTTAATCTATGTGCTTAGAAATTTCTTTATCTTAATGAATTCCAGGTATCTACTCAAAAAAAAAAAAAAATCATGCGTCCTTTTTGACAATAATCATCGGCCAACATCACACAAAAAACCAATCCAATCTCTTAACTCCAAAAGATCTCAACATCAAAAAATGCAAAATATTATCCAAACCCCAGTTGGCACTGAAGTCCGAATCCTCACAAACCGTGCAGACACAGTATCAATACTAGGACTTTCATGCAGGCCACGTATAACTACCTTATAATTAAAATTTAACAAATCAAAATCAAACCCAGCTCAAAATTAATTATTTTTAACTTTTAATTTCACCTAAAAAAATCATATATTAAAATAAAATGAAACAAAAAAAGTTGAGATTCCAACCACGTTTCTAAACAAGTAGCGATAAAATAATAAAATAAAATTTAAAAAATATAATACAAGAGAGAGCACATCTCTACTCCTCCAAGAGTCAACTCAAGTGGATCAATTTTTACACAAAATAAGGAAGACAAAGCAAATAATAACGAGAATTAACACAAGATTTTGACGGATTCGAGATGAAATAAAGAGAGCGCGAGAAATTTAGATGAGAGGAATCGTTCTTCTCTAAGAGGAGAGAGAACTGAAAGGATAAAGAGTTTGCTTCACACAAATCGATAATCGAATCGTAATCAATATTAGTAAATAAATGATCAAATTCGCTTTGACCCTGTGAACGAACATTTATCCCCAAAGTTTAGAAAATTTACCAATACTCCCTCATGTCCTCTTTTGCTTTTCTGTTTTAGCTATCGGTGTGAATAGGGACGGGAGCATGTGTTGTTATATTGTATTGTATCTCAAAACTAAAATCCTGGACCTGCCCCTGTTTGGAATGAAGCAATTGATCAAACTCAGCTCAGGACTATGTATAGAGTTTATCACACTATTGCACCATACAATTGGCTTGAAAGGGCACAATTTCTCTATTGTTTGGGCGCTAGGAACATATCAATTTGGGTTAATGGATTTATGATATGATTGTCAGGGAATTTGTGTATCAACACCCACAATGGGTTGGTTCAAGTGGTGAAGCGGGCCAGGATGAAGTTGGTACAGCACCAATGGTGAAATACTGGGTTCGAGTCTCCACAATGACCTCCTCCATGATTTAAGTGGGAGACCGTGACAGTGGGTTGTGGTTACGCTAGTCTCCTCCGAGGATTAGTCGTGGTGCGCGTAAGCTGACCCGGACACCTCGATTACAAAAAAAAAAAAAAATTGTGTATCAACCAAACTATTAAAGACCATCATTTCCTTGTTTGATATGTGGGATATTGTTGAAGAATAGTTTGGAAGTTGATGCAACTAAAGCAACAGAACCAGTTCCATCAATGATAACTAACTTGTTTTTGAAAAGACTAAAACATGCAAAAACTTAGGGGGAACAAGGGTAGTCAGCAAGACCACCAACACAACACAAATCATAAGGCCATCCATACTATAGTAAATTTGAATAAAAGCATTACTCATCTATCTTCTAACATGGCTATTTTGTTGCAACAAGTACAAAGTCTAACTACAAAATAATAAAAAATCGATGCTAAACTAAACACTTTGTATCAAGTCCCTATACCTTATATCATGATTTAAAGACTCAAGGAAGTTTAGGATTTGTTAGGTCCACGTGTAGGGTGTTACACGTTCCTATTTTGTTGTCATCTTAAGAGAATTAATTTAATTCCAGAAGTACCAAAGTAATCTTAATCTTAATGTATTTCCTATTTACTAAGTTGCCTAAAAATCAACTACCCTTATTAGGATAGTTCTTACAGAATTAGGAAAGCAATGTTTAAGTCTTATTTCAATTAGAATTACTTTAGGACATATCCTAATTTACTTTAGACAACTAAGAAATAGAGTTAGAGTTTGATGTTTAGGAGAATTAATTTACTGTCTTATTCTCTTATTCTCCTAATTAATGTTTCTTCCCAAAAGGAATTTGAGTTCTTGCAGGAGAGCAAAACCTAAGGTGACACGGAAAGTAGCAACTATATACAGGAATTCTCAAGGCTCAAGAATGTAGAGGGAAAATCATTAGTGAGTCTGTTATATACATGTCTGTTTAAGCTTCGTGCTTTTGTGAGTTACAGGTCTTGTAAGGGTTAAGGGATGAGTGCTCACAAAAGTTTGTAACTAGATCGGGTATTTTATTATTCTTAACTGGGTTTAGTTAAGAAAGCAGCGATAGAAGAGTCCAAAGAGGTTAGTGTTGTGATTTAGGACAATTTACATAGAATAGGTCATTGTGCGAGAGAGAGTCTACCACTATAAAGGGTCTTGAATTATATAAACACATACAATACAATGGATTATAGCTTTTGTTGTTCTTGGATGTAGGTTGGTATACCTAACCAAGTAAAATTTTTTATTTCGGTTTACGTTATTATTTTTAGTTATATTCCACTTAACGATCCATCACCTTCAGAACCAATAGGATTTGAATAGTTTTCTCTAGCTCCGATTTTTCATCTCATTAGCCCCCCTCTCAAAATAAGATGAGAGCAAAATTGTAATAAAAATATAACAAATAAGATAATTGATATGGAGTAAATGGTTTGAATAAAAACTCTTCTTTTCTCCTTATACATCTTTATCCATTTTCCCTATATTCTCTCTAAAGATAATAACTTCATATTCTTCTCACATAAATTTCATTCTGTCTCTTTCTTTTCAATTTTCCTTTTTTCTCTAATTAAAATCTATTTATCTTTCTTTCTCTTTAAATTTCAAGAAGAGAATAACTTAATTTAAACACCAAATTATCAATTTTTTGTTGTCTCTCTCCCTTTCCAAGGTCAAAATTAAAAAATATTTGATTGACTTTTTTTTCTTTTTGGCATGACCTTGAAGAATTCAATAATATAAGGTGAAACAATTATTTACTGTTAAAGTTATTAATTTTTTTCTTTTTCTTTTTGCATCATTAATAGCATTGTTTAAATTTAAGAAACTCAATTTTTATAAAAAGATTGAAAAAAAATTAAATGCCATTAAGATTAAATAATAATTTAATTATAAATTAATTGATTATTTAATTAAGTTTATTGCAAAATAAGATGTGAGGACTCATGAGATTAAAAATGGGCGCTAATTAAAAGTGTAATGACAATTTAATTAAATCTTTATCATAAATATATTTAGAATTGAATATGATTTTGATGAAAGATGATCTAAATTATAATTATACACTCATTAAATAGGATGTCAGAGCTAATTAGATGAAAAATGTAGGTTGAATAGAATTACTCTTGGGATTATCGTGGTTTATATGTAAAACTAGCATTCATTTTGATTTTTTTTTTTTACTAATATTATTTCAAAAGCTGATTATTTTAGTTGCATATTGCATATCTCCCCTACAATTCAGGTGATAAGTGAGTGCAAAACTTTGAAGATTGATGTTATATACAAGGCACTTGATGCAGCACAGTTCAACATAATTAACTTTCCTATTTGGATTTTACTTGTTTCCTTGTTTAAATAAAGAGTTGCATTATTTTATGTGTCAAATATCGCTCGGAATTAAATTGATTTATTTACTTTACTAGTTTTAATAGGATTAGATTTGATTAGTCTTAAACAAACTTGTTAACATTTGTTAATGTAAATATTATACCATTTATAGCAGAGAATAGGTCTCAATAGTCCTAAAAAAATGAGCTTATTTTCATGTTGGGATTATTAATCTTAATGTAATATAAGACCACTGGTTTGAACCAGAGTCTAGGAAAAAAAAGCCATAAAATTAGTTTTGTCTTCCCTTAAGCCACCTTCAAAGGAGTCTAAAATATGTGTTAATTGACTGAAAAAGAATAAAATTTAAAATTCAAATAATATATATATATATATATATATATATATATATATATAAATTGTAAAAGTACTCTACACATCTATCTTTAAAGTACATTCATTATTAATTTTTTTAAATTTAAGTTTTATCTAAAATATATGAATATCCTTTTGAAAAGTAACCAATATATAAAAAAGTTAATGGTTATTATATGAACAATATTATTAAAATGTAGTTTGTGAAAAATTATTTAAGGAAGTGATATATATAAAAAAATTATTAATAAATAAAGTATATTATGAATAATATTTGCTATATATTAGACAAAAATATATTTTAATTATCTTTAAAATTCTAAGTGTGCTTAAAAAAATAAAGTGGTGGGAAGCGTATTTTTGGGATTACATAGCCCCACACTTCGTGTAATTGGTTATATTTTGTGTATGTTACGGTAAAGTACTTTGGGGTTCTTTTAGCTATAAAAATCTTTCTTAAAAAAGGTCAAGCTATTGAGAGCATTTATTTTTTTTACGCAAATAGTTCACCCTATTTTTTATTGGAGGTTAATTAGGCGGTTTACGATTAAGGTCAATAGTGGATTTTGCAATAGTTTGGTCTGACTGAAACCCTAGAGTCACCCGAAACCCTAGAGTGTTGATAGAAGTCTACATACTCGAAGCAACTCAGCTCCTTGAGTTTTGATTATTTTGGTCTGGCAGATTTTCAAAGCAAGACAGCTTGTGCGTAGCAGTGTCCATGACGAGTTTTCCATGCGATGTCATTAACAAAATACTCTTGAAATTGCCGATCAAGTCTTTATGTCGTTTTAGGTGTATATCCAAGTCTTTTTGGAAATTAACAATCAACCCTCGTTTCGTCAGGTTGCACGTCTCTGAAACTCAAAGTAGTAGTAGACTCATCCTCAATACTGGTAGCTCGTTGCAATACTCTATAGATCTTGAAAGTTATCCTCATAATGTTTCTGTCGTAAAGCATGAAATTTTGCCAAAATTAGAGGGGAGCGTGAGGTTTATAGATTCTGTTAATGGCTTGATGTTGTTTGAAATTGAAGTTACACTTACTAATGAAACATATTTTCTTGTATACAATCCTTGCACTAGAGAGTCCAAGAAAGTACCGGACTCAATGAATGGTTCTATCTATGGTTATACAACATTATTAAAGGGCTTCGGTTATTCCAAGTCTAGTGATGATTACAAGATTGTGAAAGTTACTTCTTCTGATGCTGTACATGTTTTCTCTTTGAGGAACAATTCTTGGAAAAGCATCAAAAATAATTTGCCTAGCGGCTTCTCTCATCATGAGTCTCCTGAGTTGGGTGCCTTTCACAATGGAGCTATTCATTGGGCGTTTCCGGAAGCGATTGGTGCATTTGATTTAGATGAGGAGAAGTGCAAAATATTGCTTTATCCTGATGAAATTGGAAATATAAACTATTATTTCTTCTCCGCTGTCGAGGTTTTTGGTGACAATCTTTGCATGTTATATTGGGAAAAGAACGAATTTCTATATTATAGATATGATTTTTTTATTATGAAGGAATATGGGGTGAAACAATCTTGGAAGAGAATTTGCATTGACTTAGATGAACCATATTGTCTCTTTCGACCACCATTATCCTTTGGGAAAAGAGGTGATGACTTACTATTTCTTGCTATGAATATTCATTCCAGCGACGTATCATTAGTTTCTTATGGAGATGGATGGTGTGTGAAAAGAAAGATCGATGGTATTCCAATGTCTCTAGTTAATAATATCAATGTCTATGTAGAGAGCTTGATCTCACCCAATTATTACGATCACTTCACATGCCAAGGTATATATCTGTAATTCTCTATCAATATGACTTTTTTTTTTAATATGTTTTATTTATAACAGTTAATGTAATAGTTTTATCATGTTTATGTACATATTTACAGAAGTTACTTTTTTTTTTTTTTTTGCGGCGGCCAGTTTGTTGATTTATCATATTTAATAGATATTTTGATGCTGATTTGTGTATATGTTGGTTTTTAGGGGCTTTAGGATTTTGAGTTTTATGCAGAAGCAATGGAAGGCTGGTGAAGAAATATAACCAATTAACGGACCTGCTGGAACCTCTATGGGATATTAGTTTTGCTACTTGAATATTAATGAGGAGATATTACTGTTATTGCATTGAAATTAGGTAATTCAGAGAACCCATTATTTATCCAACTGAGGTAAGGACTTGCTTTTTATTAATTTGTATGAAATGGCTGAATTTATTTTTAATTGATCAATTCGTTTTTCTAAAGGAAAAGATTATTTTTATAATCGGATACTACATATTTGTTTCGGAAAGTTTTACCTTCTAGGAAAAGAGGGGGGAAAAAGGTTATTAACTGGTTCTGTACTTTTTGAGTCTTGCTGCACAAGATTAGAAGATTAGTGGAATTAAAAGTTGGTTTGAGAATTTGATTTGTTAACCAAGTAGAATATTTACAAGAATAATTATCTATTAAAATAAAGCTAACATAAGAAAATAATTGTGACAATTGGAAAAAATTCCTTTTTTTAGATTAAACTTAAAGAGCACTACAAGAGTAACCTATTAAGTAGGAGTGTGCAAAATAATCCAATCCGATCATGTTTGATGGGGTTATTGTCGGATTTAATTTTTGAAAAACCCGAAATCAAGTTGAAAATGTCGGGTTTTGATGGAATTGGGTTTTGATCGGATTGTTTTGTTATAACCCACTAAACCCGATCCGATTCGTATCTGTTTTAAATATTCACTAATTCCGCATGTCATCATATGATTAGTTTCTAACAAAATAGAACCATGCACTTACCACACCAGATTAATGATATAAATTCAATTCATTTGCTAACCCTAAACCTAATTGAAGTCCATTTCTGGCTCCTTTCCTCCGCAACCTCCAGACCGCTCCATAACCCCACTCCACCGTTTTGAGTTGAAACACTCTCCTCTCCAGACTCCAGCTCTCTTATTCGGCCCTCGTCTACTCTACCGTCGCCAGGCTCTCCTTCACTCCACCATCATCGGCTCTCGCCTCCTCTTACCATCCTCTATCATGGTCACCTCCAACCTCCTCTGTCGCGGCTTGCCTCCACCGTCCTCTTTCACGCTCATTCCTCTTCACTTCATTGTTGCCCAACATAAACTCATCATCATTGATATTCTTGAGCTTTTGAAGTTCTGGGTATGCTTTGATTCATTTCAATCTTGTGTAATCTGAAATAAGGAAATAAGAATTTTTTTTTTTCATCAGGGTATCTCTTTTCTGTAACTCACCTAGCAAGTTTTGCATTTTTATTTTCTTTCTTTCTTATTTTTCTTTAGATATATTGTTGTAGAAAAGACTGATTGAGTTGATTGGATTTGATTCCAATTAATTAAATGAAAAAAAAAGAATTGTTCATTTCAGTCTTTGTTTAATCTGATTTCCGAATGATCTCAAACATGTCTTCTCATTAATCTTGCTGTCACGTTATGTCCACTTTGTTTGTTATTTTTATTTGTTTTAAATGTTGTTTCTAATAGTAGGATTTTGTTAATTTGACTATTGTTCACTCAAAGTTCAGCAGCTCTCTTGCCTTTAACTTGTAATTTGTTTGGTTTAATTTTATGCATGTAAAGTTTTATCATATAAATTTTCAGTTTGTTTGTGTAATGAATTAGGCTTTTGTTTAAGAATTGGGCTCAGATTTTTTCCTGTATTTTTCACATTTTTGCTTGTATTTTCCAAACTCTAATATGGATGAACACTTTAATTCACATGGCCATGCTGGAATGGAATGAATTTTGAGCAGCTTTAAAATGAACTGAAATTTGAAAGTTTGACGAGATGTTATTATTATTATTTTTTTGCTTGCTTTAAACCACTCTTGAAAGGTTCGTCTCTGTCTTGCGTTGTACTCCATTTTTCCTTTCTTTTCCTTTTCCCCCTCTTTGCTCATCTTTTTCCTTCTGGGATGGTTGGTTTTGTTTTGATGTGGTTGTTTTTATTGTTGAGTTCTTTGTTTGGGGATTTGGATATACATGCCAGCATTTGAAGCTTTAACCAAGTCAAACCCGAACAATCCGACCCGATCTGAAGGGCGGGTTAGGCATCGGGTTTCTATATTTAAAAACCCAATCGTGGGTTGATTTTCAACAACCCATTGAGACGTGGGGTTGAGTCGTATTCGACGAAATCTGATCTGACCCGCTCCAACCTGTGTGCAGCCTGCTAAAACAAAAGCAAAACTTTACATCACTACCAAAGACTGGCTATGGAAACATGGGATGGAAGGGAGAGATATCTCTCCCATGGAACCAAAATTTTCCTGTACACAAAAACCCCAAATTAAATTAATTAATCCTTATTTTCTAATAATTACCCAAATTTGAATATTAATTAAAATAAATAATTTATGATATTTATAAATATTCTTCATTGTTATTTTCTAGTAGTTTACAAAAATTTGAATATTAAATAAATTAAGTAATTTAGATTTGTTTATTTATTTATTTGTTAAGTACTTTAAATCAATATAATGACAAAATTTCAATTTATTAATAAAACTTCTATACATTACACTATTAAACCGTGGCAATTCCCTTTCCTCACCGCCAGCACTTCCGTCTCCCCCATCACTCACCGCCACCGTCATCTCCTCCACCAATTATGGCTCTCCCCCAATACATAACTAAATTAATTCTATAATTAATAGTATATGCATTTGATGTATATATATGTGTTTAATTAATAATTTATTAATTAAAGCGTAAAAACTTATTATCAATTCTTCATACATGACTAGTACAATATGATATGTATCTATGTTTAGATATTGAATAACAACTATGACAAAAGTTGTTATAATTTGTCTTTGTTTTTAAAACTAAAAATTGGGAAACAAATGTGGCTTCACGGAATTCCGATTATGAAGCTTTATGTTGTCCTCGTTCAAGCTGCATTGTCCCACTTCCTTTATATAATTATAAAGTAAACAAAATGATTAATTCTTCTCCCAGTTCCTTTATGTAATTATAAAATAAACAAAATGATTAATTCTTCCCCCAATTCTTTTTTATAATTATAAAGTAAAAAAAATGATTAATTCTTCCAAATCAAGATGATAGGACATTAAATTAATCATTAAAATACTAATCAATGATATTAATTTCTTATGTAAATGATTAATTTTCTCCACAAATTAATTATAATAATAGTCCATTACAATTTAATTATTAAAAATATTTACAAATATAGGGGTTATAAACTAATTCTTTCCTCTGTAAGATCATAAAATATTGAATTAATCAAAAAATTAATCTCATTACATTTATGGTGCACTCAAATAATTAATTTTATTAAATATTTAATTTTTCCATTTAGAAATTGTATAAATTAACACCAGCTATTTACTTTACATTAACGAGTGCAGTATATATATTTTACTAGTTAATGTAATTCATAATTTATATTTTAGAATAAGTAGAATCTTTGTCAGACATGTGTACTATATAATTAGTAATTTAGTACAAAATTTTCATATCTTAGAAAGGATTAGGTTGTTAAACCACCTCTTTTAGGAAGGAATTGACTTAACTATATTTTTGACATTTATGTACCATATTAGAGGAAGTCAACTTCAGCCTTAATGCTAGTTGGTCATCAATTTGGCTATTTAGTCATCAATTGGGTTTTTTGATATCAATTTAGTATAATCTTATTCAATCATCAATTGAAAATGGATTCAACATTTAAGTAATTTCATAGTCATCCTAAATTGGAAATAATTAATTTCTAATGTGTGTTTATTACAATCTTATTTTCTAATCAATTTGATTATTTATTAATTAATGTAATGTAATATAAACTTACTATGGAAAGAGTGTTGATTAATTGGTGTCAAAATTCCTATTGCAATAAAATTATTAGCCCAACCATTTGATATTCTTTTATTAAATAAAGACAAATTTATGCCTTTATACTTTTTCAGTGACAATTAGTTTACTATTCAACTCTTTTAAAATATGCAAATATATATATATAACTATTTTGTTTTATTTAATTTAATTTTGTAAATAAACTAAATTATAATATGCAAATAATTAAATAATTTTAACTAGACAAAGTCAAATTAATGGCAAATAAATTTATTTTTCTAAAAATAAACAAGTAGTTAGGCCAACAATATTAGTGCTATGTGAAATTTTCATTTCATTTCCAAAATTCCTAAAGCCCCAAAATCACCAACCCCAGCTGCATAAGCCCTCACACCCAAATCTCATCGATTTCTCTTTTCACTCCCTCACTCACCCAAGTATCAACCTTTATCTCATTGATTTCACATGCGCTCGTGGCTCGCCGCCACTCCACGTGTCCATCATCTCTGTCGTGCTCGCAGTTCAACTCCACTCTATCGTCTCTCATGCTTGCGACTGATGATCATTAAGTCATGAAACTTTACAATAGTAAACTAGATAGGTCAAATAACAAAATTTGTCAAATTTCATAATATTTTGATAATTCTAAGTATATAAAAAAAAATTTGTAACTCTAACATCCTACTAAAAATGGTACACTCTAGGGTTCCAAAATCATCTTTGAAAATCCATATAAAATATAATATAAAAGCTTTTTCGATCAAATGCATTTTAACAAAATCACTATTTTAACATATTAAAAGATCAAATCAAAATCCAAAGTAATATTACAGATATGATTTTTGAACTATTTTGCTATGAGAAAATTGGCTTTATAAAAACTTAATTTCTAACTATGCCGACTATATATCTTTGTTTCTTTTATCGATAACCAAAAAGTCACGATAGTTTACCTCTAATCTCTTGCGATCTCTCAAAAGAATGGTATCACACAAAATATAATGTATAAAACCCTAGTAACTATTTATAAAGGTTCCCAAATATAATCATACTATGGCTAGGATTGTAACACAATCTTTTTTCCTATTTGAATTAGGTATCGCTTAAATATCAATCCTAATCCAAAAAGGAGATTATAAACCTACAGAAGTGCCAAAACACCTTTTCCCAATTGAACTAATATTCTTAATGTTTCAAATTTTGGGGCATTACAATCAACCTGTCAAGTATAATATTATATCATAAATGTCACGTAAAACCTGACAAGTATCTAATGCATGTGACCTCAATTTGTAAATCAATGATAGAGATAATCCCATATATAAATACACTAGTTCAAATAAGAAAAAACCAAAGTCTAATAATTAAAATTTTCTTTTTCTCTCTAAAAAGATATATAAATTGCAGCCCAATATATGTATCTGTATATATCCAGTGCAGTAACGTTTCCAGTGTATTTGCATTTGAATGTAAATTACAATTATATAATTAAAGGCTTGATTACCACAGACATGATCCATGCATTGCTATTACAGTAAACACAATAACAAAACTGCCATAAACCTTAAAAAAAAAAAAAAGAATACCCAATTTAATTTCTCCAAAATCTGAATTCACATTAAACAAGAACAATATTACAAGATAAGATCTAGATTTTGAAAGTCAATTCCAGAAAAACAAGATCTTACGCAAGATAAATAAAAAGCTGAACCTCTCACTAGTGCAGAAGCTGAATTGATTGAGCAAAAATATCGATGGTAACTCTCAATATCTAGAAGTAAGACAAGCCAAATAATCAGTATACAAATAATAGAACAAAGTTTAAGAAAGTAACAAAGTTGATGAACAAACCAAAAGAAATTCATGAACATCCTTTTTTTTCCATTATTCAGAACCAAAACACAAGGGCAAAACTATTACTTAAATACTCTCAACAAGGGCAAAACAAAAATAAAGATGTTGTATGCTAGGAAAATTCC
Source organism: Boswellia sacra (assembly GCA_013180625.2). NCBI lineage: Eukaryota > Viridiplantae > Streptophyta > Magnoliopsida > Sapindales > Burseraceae > Boswellia > Boswellia sacra. The sequence continues at coordinate 170,501 of SNVD02010591.1, forward strand.
ACTGCAGGCTCTTCAAATTTCCCAGGACAGATTATCAAACAGACTTGGACTTTACAAGTTGAAGGCCGACAAAAATCTAACACAAAGTAATTGGGGAAACAAACATCTTATGACATATCTGCTTTTCCAAAATATGGAGGGCTTTAGAATAACTTGGAAAGGTTATTTGGTAACCTTCATGCAGACACAGAATAGGAAATATGAAGGGTCAGTAAACAACTCAATTAAACCTTAAAAGCAAAAAAAAAAAAAAAAATGCTGTCTCCCTTTCTTGATAAGCCATCACAAGGAGCATATATATATATGTTTCTGCAAAACAGATAAAATAGGGTCAATTCCAATACAATTAATCAATTTCTCAGACAAATATCAGCAGATTGAAATTAAGGAAACTAAACTTCAAATTTCAAAGATGCCAATTCAACAAAAACAGTACACGGATCAGTGCAATTAATTGGCACAAATAAAGCTGAAATAGTAAAGAAGTGATACAAAAAGAGGTAGTCAATGCACCAAATCAACAATAACCACATAAATATTACAGAGGTATCCCATTGAAAATTTGACTTGACTGCCCAGTTTCAGGTTGATTTTTCAGCTATTTCAAAAAGATACTAATGCATTAACTAACTGTCATTCACATCGTAGGTGAAAAGCTTGCAATTGATTTGGAAAATGGTTGATGAGATGACAAAAGAATGATCAATCATCTATGACTATGAGAATGAACAACCAATACATGCTTAAAAACATCATTAAACCTGCATGAAGTCACCTTCTAACCCAAATAGCCACCACCATTCTTTAATTTGAATTCAAAAGATCTTTCATCTTGTAACTTAAATATATTTCAAATAGAGGATAGAAGGCAAAAGAGTTGAACAAGCAGTCTCCCAATCAACAGAACAACCTGAAAAACAATTAACAAACTTAAAAAGGAAAAAAATAGTTAACTCACGAACCAACAGCATTCCACTAGAACAGATAAAGGAAATCATATGACTCTAATGTGACGGATCACTTCCGCTGCACACAACAACAATTTTTCAATAAATGGGCCACCATATATGGAGCAAGTATGCAGCCCAAAAGACTAGTCTATTAGGTGGAGGAACTCCTTCCATATATAAGCCCCATGACCTTCCCTTAACTATCAATGTGGGACTCCCAATGAGGATTATTCAAATGGGGGACTCTACATCTACAACAATCCCTCTCCTCAGACAAGGGCCTGGCGGGTGGCGGCGCCATTCTTGTCTGAACCACCAACGATAATCCTCCACAAAGACAAGGCCCCTGCTCCTTGTCTGAACCAAATGAGTTCACACATTGCTGTCTTGGGTTGGCTATGATACCACTTGTTATGGATCGCTTCCGCCGCGTATAACAACAATTTTTTTTCAACAAATGGGCTACCATATATGGAGCAAGTATCCAGCCCAAAAGACTAGTCTATTAGGTGGAGGAACTCCTTCCATATATAAGCCCCATGACCTTTCCTTAACCAATCAATGTGGGACTCCCAATCAGGATTATCCAAATGGGGGACTCCACATCTACAACATCTAATTATCCACACCGAAACTCAATATTTATCCACAACAAACCACTGCCACCTCCCAAGATAAATCCAACAAACCGTTCTATTCTTCTCCAACAGGTTAATCCTAAAGATTTCCACCAAAATAAGCAAACCTTTAACCTCCTCCAAAATTAGCTATATTCATTACTATTATATGTCCAATTAATAAAGTACTTACACATCTTAATTTTTGTCTTAATTAACTTGATCATGATCATAATTGAATTATAAATGAACAAGTGAATAATAATAAAAAAATATATTTATTAATGAATATTACCTAAAGTTATGATTCATGAATTAGGGCTTAAATATCATGCTGTCACTCTAATTAAAGTATGGAGGATTTTAAAAAATGAGACGCAAAACACCGCCATTAAATTTCAAAATGAAGATAAAATAAAATGAAGACTAAAGAAATTATTATTCTGGCACTCTAATGTAATTGTTAAACAGTTAAAAAGTAGAGAAGGTAGTAACAGTAAATAAAACACACAAGCTTAAAGGTGGAGACCAGTGCCCCAACTCTTCTTCTGAAAGATTGAACTTAAAATTACAAAAACTAAATGCATATTCTTCAGACTTCACTGCTTTTCCACGTGTTAAGGGCTTAAGTTAAAACAGCTCCCCTGCTGGCATGTATTAGTCAAATGGGCTCTAGTTAAGTCCACACTAAGAACATCAAAGTTTATTGGACCTCGAGCTTGTTAAGTGGAATCTCAAAAGACAAACCAGCCCAAGCCCAGGACATTTAAATTGACTGCACTCAACCAACTAAATGGTGTGAGCTTTAGGCCATTTACTTAATATTTGCTTCTTAAATTTGACACTAATAACGTTACACATACAATCTGGTAAAATATCATAAAATATAATAATAAACGAAAATGTTATACTAAATAATGTAATAATTATTGAGACAATAAAATTATGCTAGATTTCAGAGTACTTTGAAGAGTTCCAGTTAGTAATGTCAATTGATGGGCAAATTTCAAGCTGGTTCCGATTCAGTACCAGCTAGATGCATGTGCTTGAAAAATGACCTATTTTAAGTGCCAAAAAAAAGGAGAAAAAATTCATCTTGTAAATAGAAAGTATCTAGTCTACGTTATTTGACCTCTTGATAATTTCAATGCGCAAACGATGAGTTAAACAATCTTGTCATTTTGCAAACAGAAGAAAAGTTGTCAAAAAATTTAATTTTCTTCGTATATTTTCTAGTCCAGAAAGAGATGTCAATATTATCTATAACAAAAAAGTATTGAATGAATTTGTATCTTAGCTATAATATCTCCTCTGTTGTACTAATGATCCCTAGCAACTCTATCTTTTCGTTGTGATTCTACCTCCCTCAGTTGATTGGAAAGCTTTTTAAGCACATATCAAGTATGCTATAGCACAAATCAGAAGGCTGAAGACAGGAAAAATCGGCAAAAGATCGGAAATGCAAGAAATCAAATTAGATTCTTTGGTTTCACTCATCTATACCAGAAGAAAACAAAACTTTTTACCATGATAATTCTAATTAAGAGGCTATTTCCAAGATCAAGAAGACCATTTCCAAGTTCTCAAAATGTTGGAATAGCTTTAATGGAAACACCTCAACAGAGCAGCAACAAGTTCCAGTCTAGCAAAATTATTTTTATGGAAGAAATTTTGAATAAATAAATTATGTGTTATAACATAATAAGTAGATAAATATACCCCATGACTTCACATCTTTGCCAAAAAAAAAAAAAAAAAATTAACTGGGCATTAATATCATGATTGGAAAAAATATTTGACTTCTAATGGCAAAAAGAACCTCAACAACACCCATGAAAAAAAAAATAATAATTCAAAAACCAAAAGCACCAAACAAATCACCTCACAACAAACGAAAAACTCACTTTTAAAATTCATGAAGGGATTAAAGAAAGCTCTTGATAAAGAGAACCTGTGACAATGCAGATGGTCCCTAGTGGTGTCAATCGCAAGAGTGGTAATTTTATTCTCAAGCCGGCCGTGTAAAGTCGAATTTCTATTTTAACGGGAATGTTATATAAGACGTCAAAATGTTGTGTTTGGCTGCGTTAGGGCAAAACCCACCTCAACCCAACGTGGTTATACCCCCAACCCAATCCAACATGTTAAATTACTATAATTTTTATTTTTGAAATTTATTTTTTAGATTTTAAGCCTATTTCAGTGCATGGAAGGGAGTTTTTTACAATCAGACTCAAGTTTTTACAATTAGACTCAAACTACCATTGGTCACAGTCAATTGAACAGTTGGTTATTTTAATTAGTTTAAGTTTCAAGTTTGATTTTACAAAAGCAGTCAAGTACTTTTTTTTTTTGCAAGATTAATTAATTTGATTTTTGATCTTATTATATCATTGAAATAAATTTAAAAAAAGGCTCAGTCAAATGTCAATCTTCTTATATAAAAAAAGACTCTAAATCAAATTGCAAAGAAAAAAAAAAAAACAAGACCTGTGGAAGAAATTTTCAGTTACGCCATGTCTAGTCTTACTATATGTGTCCATGTTAAAATTTAATTACAGGCTAGTTTGCAACCTAGTTGAATAATATAACATTCAAATAAGTTTAATACAATCAAGTTAATTACGCAATAGATATTTATTTTAATAGGAAAACTTAATTTATGAGAATTTTTATTTAGTTACGGTTTTAGAACATTATCCAAGTTGGGATATTTCTTATTAGAGTAGAACTTTCCTATCTGATTTCTAATAAAGAATTTTGTTGGTCCTATCTCATAGATATCAATCACTCTATATCTGAAAAGCCCCCTACTTGTTAAAAGTTTAAATAAAGCTTAAGAGTTTAGGAAATAAAGTCCATGTTAAAATAGGATTGGAGTTTATATTCCTAATTAAATTAGAAGTCTTGTGAATAGTAAGATTTATATTCGTAATTAATTTTGGATTATGATTAATTGTTTGGCTTGTTTTGGAAGCATTAATATTCATGGTTTGATTAGGAGTAGAACTGAGTTTATTATATAAGTCTTTGTGAGTAAAAACAAAAGAAAATAAAGAGTTAAAAAGAGTACAAGAGTCTATATTTTCTTCTTCAAGTTATAATATTCGTGTGCTGGTTGAGTTATTTTATCTTAGTAATTGTCTAACAAAGTGCTAACAGCTTTATACACTCTGTAGCATCCATGGCAAGTAGGAGTTTCATTCCATCTGTTGTGACTATCGAGATACTTTTAAAATTGCCTGTCAAGTCTCTATGCCGTTTCAGGTGTGTATCCAAGTCGTTTCGGAATTTATTAACTGACCCTCATTTTGTTAAGATGCATCTCATGCAACTTCAACGAAGAAGACTTATTCTTTCTTCTGATTCCACTCTTTACTCTATAGACACCGAAATACTATATGATGATAATAAAACTGCTGCAGTGAAGCTTGAATGTGCTCCTGTTGAAAACCCGTTTATCTTGAAGGATTCTTGTAATGGTTTGTTGTTGTTTCAAATTGAAGGTTGTGAAGAAACTAAGTTTCTAGTACACAATCCTAGCACTAAAGAGTCCAGGAAAATAGAGTCCACGAAAATGCAAGACGTGGGACGCACGCTTTCTATTTATCATCGGGGCTTTGGTTATGCCAAGTGTAGTGATGATTACAAGTTTGTGGAAGTTCTTTTTTCTCCTACTTCTGAAGCGGGGGTTTTCTCTTCTGAAGTGGGTGTTTTCTCTTTGAGAACAAACTTATGGAGAAGTGCCCAAAACGATTTTTTTCCTATTGACGTTAAACATCACCCATATTGGGGTGTCTTTCTCAATGGAGCAATTCATTGGCCCTTTAGGCAAGGGATTGGTGCATTTGATTTAGATGAAGAGAAGTGGAAAATGATGCCCTATCCAGTTGCACTTGAGAATTCTTATTCTTTTTTCAACACGCTTGGAGTTGCTGGGAACTGTCTTTGTGTGTTATGTTGCACAAAGGTCCATGAGGGAAAATTTGACTTTTTTATTATGAAGGAATATGGGGTGAAACAATCTTGGTATAGAATTTACATAGACTTAGCGGAACCATACATACTACTCCGACCATTATCTTTCTGGAAAAACGACCGTGGAATAATATTTTTTGGTGCAAATCCAGGGTTTTTCAACTTTTCAGAATCTTATTTTTCATTAGTTGGTTATCAAGAAGACGGAAGAGTATTTAAGGAAATAAAAATTGTTGATGATATCAAAGTAGACGACATTACAAATATAGTGGTCTATGTGGAGAGTATGGTCTCACCTATTTATAAAAATCACTAGGCATTTTGAGGTATACAATTCTATTCCCTGCTAGTAATATAGATACCTTAGAAGTGTATTTTTGAACTATTCTTTTCAAAGTATTTATCAACAACTCTCTTTCTAAGCTTTTTTATCTTTTAATTTTCAATCGGTTAGATTCTTGTGAATTAAATTTTTTGTTAAGTTTTTGAGATGAATTGATCCTTGCTCATACATTTATTATAATCTTAATATTATTATTATGGAGTTGGGATTTTAAATGATTACCTTCTAACTTTCTTTTCACCACTATTAGTTACATTGCACTGGTAAAAGACTATAATAGTTAACATTTTACTTGTGTATAATGTTATAATGCTGATTTCTACATATGTTGAATTCAATTCGATCGAATGCGTCACTTCTCCGAGAAAACTACAACCTGTAAATGGGTCGGCCCTTCCCAGGCCTATCTGTTTCAATGTTAAAAAGTTTAGAATAATTCTGATTGCTGATTAAAAACATATTTTATAAATAAATAATAAAAAAGATACATTTTGATATAAAGTATAAGAGCAACCATTAGTCAAAGAGTTTAAGATAGCGATATAAAGATCCAAAATAATAACTACCATTAAGAGACCTTAGAATTCTAATTGATATATTTGCCATTTTTTATTATAAAATTGTGAAAAAAAATCAGAATTAGCATTTGAGTTAATTTGATTTGGATGTAGATACTGTTATGCACAAGCGGAAGCGATAACCAACAGAACAACCCAAATACACAACACAAACTATGCTAGATAATTGAATATAATAGCAACTAAAGAGGCAACCAATCAACCATAATGCAGAAATAGAAAACACACCAGGATTTAACGAGGTTCGGTATTAGTACCTACGTCCTCGGACGCCGCTGAAGAAACTTTCCACTATCTTCAAAGAGAATTACAAACTTTTGGGTCACAATACAAATACCACAACTATTGGGCCAAACTGTAATTACCCAAATAATTGGGCAATACTACAAATACCCAAAATAAAGGGAAAAAAGAAATATTACAAACTTTAAGGTCCTTGATGAAAGGCCCTTAAACTATGAGGTCTTATATGCGAGACCTTACAAAAATAGGGGGGTGAAGGATATTTCACTTGGGACACAAAATAATTTTCCATATGGCTTATTTTATAAGAGCCATATGAAACCCATTTTTGGAGGCTCACCGATGTGGGATTTCATATGAGCCAAAAATAACAAATCTCCACCTTGGCGAATATGCCGACCCACCACAAAACTCTTCTTTTTCCCATATTCTCTATCACAACTACAACGCCTCCAAATGCGCCCAATGGCACGGTCAAACAGGCACAATGTTGATCAAGTCCAAACAATGACTAAACTTGATCACTGTCACAACCTTAGTCAACATATCTGCGGGATTCTCGGTAGTCTCAATCTTCTGAAGTAAGATTCTTCCTTCATCAATAATCTCCCGCACAAAATGATACCGAACATCAATATGCTTCGTATGAACATGGAACACTGGATTCTTCGCTAAGTGGATAGCACTCTGACTGTCAGAATAAAGAGCGATCTTCTTTTGCCCAATTCCCAATTCATCCAACAGTCCCTGTAACCAAATAGCTTCCTTCACAGCCTCTGTCATTGCCATATACTCTGCCTCTGTAGTAGACAAAGCCACTGTAGACTGTAAAGTAGACTTCCAACTCACTGGTGCTCTTACAAGAGTAAACACATAACCGGTTGTCGACCGACGTTTATCCAAATCACCAGCATAATCTGAATCAACATAACCAATAGCATACTGACCACATGTATCATCCCTCTCAAAGACTAAGCCAACATCTACGGTTCTCAACAAATACCGTAGAATCCATTTCACTGCTTGCCAATGTCCTTTACCAGGATCATGCATATACCTGCTCACAACTCTAACTGCATGTGAAATGTCCGGTCTCGTACACACCATAGCATACATCAGGCTACCAACTGCATTAGCATACGGAACTCAAGAATTGTACTCTCGTTCCTCATCTGTACTAGGAGATAAAGATGCACTGAGCTTCATATGAGGAGCAAGTGGGGTACTTACAGGTTTAGACTGCTCTGTAATACCAAACCGCTGTAATACCTTCTTCAGATACTGCTTCTGAGTCAAACAAATCTTGCTTCTCCCTCTATCTCTGCTAATCTCCATGCCAAGAATCTTTTTAGCTTCACCCAAATCTTTCATCTCAAACTCTCGATTCAACTGAGTCTTCAACTTTGCAATTTCTTCGATATTCGTCGAAGCTATCAACATATCATCAACATACAAGAGTAGATAAATGAAAGAACCATCATGTAGCCTATGAAAATACACACAATTATCAAATTTTCTTCTTGTGTACCTCTGACCCATCATAAACCGATCAAATCGCTTATACCACTGTCTGGGAGATTGCTTCAAACCATAAAGCAATCTTTTCAGTTTACAAACCAAATTTTCCTTACCAGCAACTCTGAATCCCTCTGGCTGAGTCATATAGATTTCCTCTTCCAAGTCACCATGTAAAAATGCAGTTTTTACATCAAGTTGAACTAGTTCCATATTCATCTGAGCTACCAAGGTCAACAAAATTCTAATGGAAGAATGTTTTACAACTGGAGAAAATACCTCATTGTACTCAATTCCTTCCCTCTAAGCGTAGCCTTAGCCACCAACCTTGCCTTGTAGCGGACGTCATTCTTGTCAGGAAATCCATCTTTCTTTGCATATACCCATTTGCACCCAATTGCCTTTTTACCCTTCGGTAGTTGAGCTAGCTCCCAAGTTTCATTCTTCTGAAGAGACTGCATCTCTTCACTCATAGCTGTCTTCCACTCATCAACTTCAGAACATCTGACTGCCTCTCTATAAGTGGAAGGAACATCAGCATCTACAATTGGAAGTGCATAGGCCACAATATCAGCAAATCGAGCAGGACTGTGAATCTCACGTCTTGGCCTATTAACTGCAATAGATTCTTGTTGCTGTTGGGGTTCCTGAGTAGAACCCTCTCCATCATCTCCCAAATCCTCCTCTGTCACAGGAGTATCAACATCTGTCTCAACAGATCTAACTGGGTTCAATGTCGTCGTTTCAAACTCCACCTGCTGCTGAGTATGCTCCACCTGCTGTGTAGTACCATTCATCTTTGTCTGGTTTTCTGATTTCTTCAACATTGATGACTCATCAAATGTCACATCTCTACTGGATATAATCTTCCTCGAACTAGGACACCAAAGACGATATCTTTTTACTCCAGAAGCAAATCCCAAGAAAATCGCTTTCTTGGCTCTAGGATCCAGCTTAGATTCTTTCACATGATAATATGCAGTAGAACCAAAACATGTAAAGAATTATAATCAGAAACAGGTTGTCCAGACCATACCTCCAATGGAGTTCTATCACCAATAGTAGCTGAAGATAGACGATTAATGAGATGACACGCATAAGTCACAGCCTCAGCCCAAAATTCTTTGCCTAACCCAGCATTAGATAACATACACCGAACTTTCTCCAGCAATGTCCGGTTCATGCATTCTGCCACCCCATTCTGCTGCGGTGTACCTCTAACAGTAAAATGACGTACAATACCCTCATCATGACACAATTTCAAAAAACTGATCACTGCAATACTCACCACCATTATCTGTTCTGAGATGCTTGATCTTCTTGCCTGTCTGTGTTTCAATCATCTTTTTCCACTTAAGGAAAACACGAAGTACATCATCTTTTGATTTCAAACAATACACCCAAGTTCTTCTAGAAAAGTCATCAACAAAAGTAACAAAGTAGTGCCTACCTCCCATAGATGCGGTCTTGGTAGGTCCCCACACATCTGAGTGAACATAATCAAGAATACCCTTGGTATTATGAATAGCGGTGCCAAATTTCACTCTCTTTTGCTTTCCCAGAACACAATGCTTACAAAAATCCAGCTTGCAAGTCTTTTCATCTTTCAATAAGCCTCGTTTTACCAAACTGAATAAGGCTTTCTCACCTGCATGTCCCAAACGTATATGCCACAGTCTCGTAATCTCTGAATCTGCATCATTATCAGAAACCGTAGCAGCTGATCCAATAACCGTACTACCATTATAGTAATACAAGTTGTTCCTCCTAGTGCCTTTCAATACCACAAGAGCGCCTGAAGTGACCCTCAAAATACCATCTCGAATAGAATACCATAGCCTTTAGATTCCAAGGCTCCCAAAGAGATGAGATTCTTCTTCAACTTCGGTACATACCGAACATCTGTCAGAACTCTAGTCAGTCCATCATGATTCCTCAATCGGATCGAACATATCCCAGCAGTATGGCAAATATCATCATTGCCATATACATAACTCCACAATCAAGCTCTTCAAACTGAAAGAACAAATCCCGATGTGGACACATATGATAAGTACAACCCGAATCCATAATCCACTCATCAGAAACAAAAGTGGATGGATGACCAACTAGACAAATATCTAAATCACTATCATCCTCACGCTCAACAACACATGCATCAGAAACAGTCTTGCCCTTATCTTTCTTTTTCAACTTAGGAAAATCTTTCTTCCAATGCCCTTTCTCACGACAAAAGGCACACTCATCTTTTCCTAATCTACCCCTCGACCAAGACTTTCCCCTTTTTCCTGGTTTTCTACTATGACTACGCCCTTTCACTGTCAATGCATCTACTGACTCATCCCTATCCCTTTGATCTTTCTTACGAATTTCATAATTCAACAAAGCAGAACAAACTTTTTCAAAAGACAGTTTATCTTTCCCATGGAGAAGAGTAATGTGCAAATGATCTAATTCATCCGGAAGTGAGCCAATCAATAGCATAGCCTTAATTTCATCTTTGAAGGTTTCATCTAAGTTTAACAAATCAGCAATTAACTTATTAAACTCATCAATATGAGAACTGATGCTCGTACCTGGTTTCAACTGGAGATGGAACAATCTCTTCAATAGGTACAGCTGATTCTCATTGCTTTTCTTCATATATTTGTTCTCCAGCACCTTCCACAGTTTGTTTGCAGATGTCTCCTTAGTGAACGGATACTTTTGTTCTCTACACAAGCAAGAGCGAATCAACCCACAAGCTTTTATATTAAGCCTGTCCCAATCTCTTGCACTAATATCTTCTGGTTTTGTTTCTTCCAGAACAATATCCAAATCCTGCTGATACAACCCGTCCAACACCTCACTCTGCCATAAGCCGAAATTATTTCGGCCATCAAAATTTTCAACATCTATTTTTGCATTTGTCACAGTCACTGTCTTCTCAGATATAGTAGACGATGAAGCCATTACTACCTCTCACAAATAAGCTCGATACACAAATCACCAATAACCAAGCTCCAAACAAACTATTATATTCAATAACTAGCAATCCAAAATCAATAGCCCAAAACAGTAGTAAGTGCTTCAATGAAATAGCCACTAACTACACAAAACCTTCGGCTCTGATACCAATTGTTATGCACAAGCGGAAGCGATAACCAACAGAACAACCCAAATACATAACACAAACTATGCTAGATAATTGAATATAATAGCAACTAAAGAGGCAACCAATCAACCACAATGTAGAAATAGAAAACACACCAGGATTTAACGAGGTTCGGTATTAGTACCTACGTCCTCGGGCGCCGCTGAAGAAACTTTCCACTATCGTCAAAGAGAATTACAAACTTTTGGGCCACAATACAAATACCACAACTATTGGGTCAAACTGTAATTACCCAAATAGTTGGGTCAAACTGTAATTACCCAAACAATTAGGTAATACTACAAATACCCAAAACAAATGGAGAAAAACAAATATTACAAATTTTAAGGTCCTTAATGCAAGGCCCTTAAACTATGAGGTCTTATAGTGAGACCTTACAAATATAGGGGGGTGAAGGATATTTTACTTGGGACAATAAAAATTTCTCATATGGCTTCCTTTTATAAGGGCCACATGAGGCCCAATTTTGGAGTCCCATCGATGTGGGATCCTTGTTAATGCATATGAGTCAAAACACCAACAGATACATGTTAACAATATTATAGATAATTTAATACTTTTTTTTGTGGATTTTACTTTGATTTTGATACTGAGTTTTGCTGTTTCTTTACGCAATGTCGGCCTACCCCTTACGATGGAATTGGCTTCATTCAACCTCATATTCACTAATAAGAGATTACAGTGACTATACCTAATACATATATTTTTATAAGTTCACTTGATTCTCTTGGTATTGTTAATGTTATACAAACAATATATATATCTATATAATATCGGTATTAGCCAAAATTTTATTGTTTTATGTCCACTCCATAACACGAACAGTCTAATAAGATAAACCATTCAATTTTTTCTTCAAATTTAAGAAATTATTAATTTCAAAATAAAAAATTAATTATTATTTAATGTAATATATTGTTTTATGTATAGTTGAAAAAATAAAAAATTGAAATTAAATATTTCAAATTTGAATTTATAATTTTTTATTCTCTTTAATAATTTTATTTTATGTTCAAATTGTCAAAGAAAATGAAAAAGAAAAAAGTGGGGTTCTGACAATATTAACCCAAGGGGCGAAAACGTAATTATACCGTTGTAAAATTTTCGTAATAAGAAGGTAGAGCTGTCCTCTTGTCAAACACCTATAAATTTGCAGCCCACCCCAAAGACAACAGCAGCTACGACACACCGACGGCCCATTTCTCGAGACTTTTACACGAGCAGGTGGTAGCAATCTCTCCTTATTACACGACGAAGACAGCAATAATTCTAATTCTCAAACTAAGTATAAAAATGAAATCTTCCCTTTGTTCTTATTTTCCTTCCTAGAAGTTTTAACAACTCCGATGAAGAAACCTTTGGCTCCGCGAATAATCTAGAAGTGACCATTCGCAAAGAAACTGAGGACAATGGCCACTGTCACGACCTATCCGCTGGAAAAGAAAAAGCTCGACACTTGGGCCTGAAAATTGGCTTCGAAACCCGTGAAGAAATTTGATTTTACAAGGGCTGCGTATATGTCTGGAACTCGGTTGTCTACCCCACCCGGTTCTCGACCAGGGTGCGAAAAGGTATCAAGCAGATGGAGGAGTTGATTGAAAACTACCCGACTATGGATCCAGAGAATGAGAGTGTTCAAGATGTCATGGAGGCTATGAGGCTTAAATATAGGGTTATCCGTGCTACATTGGGTGTGAAGTTGGCGTGTGATGGGTACTCTAAACCAAAAGAGATTGAGTTTGAGAGAAGTTTTAACTATTCATATTGTGTTTCGCTGTTAGAATTTGCTCAATTAGTTTAAGGAATTTTGTTGCAATTTTGAGTATAGTGGATTTTTGCAATTTTGAGTGTTCTGATGTAGTTGTTCATCAAATTCATGCCGCATTGTAGGTTCTGTGTTGCTATTTTTGATGATAATGATGAAAAGATGATCGATGAGGGTACGATTGAGGGAGATTTGAATGCTATTGAAACAGGAACTAACAAGTTGACATATCATATTTAACATATCAGACTATCCACTTTTTGATGCCCTGGAATTAGAAATTTTCGCCTATGCGGCTTAAAATATCGAGCTCTTTTAAGCTGAGTTAAGAATAGGAGTGATAAATTTCTGAAATCTAATTTGCATATTTCTTATAGAGGAGTTATAGTAATTGCTGTACTTTACGGGGAAAAAACTTAACAACCTAGAAAATTCTGAGTTAGCTGAGTTTCAGACTTTCTCTGACTTCCATATACGTTAAGTTACTTGCCAGTGACATAAATTTTATTGCAAAAGACCACTCTATCTTCAACTAAATTTCTGATTTATATTTAGCTTTGCTCTACAGTTGCTGAAGTTTCATACTTGTATGTTTTGGAGTGTTGCTTTAAATTTCTGTTATACTATTTGCTTAAGTGTTGTCACCTAATTAAAATCCTGCCACGAAAGTTCTTGATAATACTATTTCATTATCCCAGTCCCTCTCTTTGGTGCAGCATGTGGGAAGCAGCAAGGAGGGGAAGCAGCAAGGAGGAGAAAAATGTTAAAGTCGATGCTTGCTGCAGGGTGTGTATATATATATATATCGAAAAATCGAAACAGGGCAGTCAATTGAACAAGCTGTCAAACAACAAATTTGAAAATGTTACCTACAAAAGAGTTGGCTACACTGTTGTCTCCAAATTGACGCACAAGCTATCACCAGACTCATTTTCTTTGAAGAGTACTGTATTTCCCATGGTCAAAGCTGCTTTTGAATATATTGACCTTGAGATGCTTTCTAGAGGTCATCTTTGGCTTATAGTTGTAGATCATATATGTTTTCACCCATTGGCTTGTGCTTTCCTGGGCCAAGCAGCTGGGATTGCAAAGTCTTTGGCTGCAGACATAGGTTCTAGTCTTAAAGGTTTTGTGCCCTTGGAACTGCACCCTTCAAAAAAATAAAAGATAAAATAAAAAATACATCTAGATGTTAAGATATTAATTAGTAAACTTGTGAAGACAACTTGAGGGGTCCTTAAGTCTTATATCCAATTACCAATACTGAATACTGGGAACTTAAAGCACAGAGTATTCAAGTCTAAACACTCTAAAAATAGGTATGACGGGTGGTTGGCATGTTAATTTTTTTTCTAAACAATTCCTTGAACCAAAACAGAGTTAAGCTGTTTTACATACCATATTTCGTTATTTATTTAGCGTGGATGCATGTTAACAGTCTGTTTGTTAAATGCAAGATGGAAAATACATGGTTAGTAGATATGCTAACTCTACTAACTTCCGCAAACAGCTATTGAATTCTAAACAATACTATTTCATGAAAGCATAAAAAAAAAAATTAATCCTTATTTCTTGTCCAAAACAAAGGAGACTGAGTAACCACTTTTTTTTTTTTTTTTAAATGAGAGAAAGATGATGTTTTAGTTGTATAATACTAATTAGGATATCATAGAATTTTTCATATAGGAGTCTGTAGGAAAATAAACTACAAACTCAAGCAACTCAAGAAAAACTTGTGAAGGAAAAATTGATTAATTCTTTTCTATTGAAATATACATAAAACACAAGCTTATATAGGAATCAAAGACAAGTTCTACTCAAACAATGGAACTAAATAATATCAAAATAAATCCAATAATTTTATCCAAATCCAAATAAACTAAACAAGACTTCTAAGCTAGGTTTAATTTCTACATTGCAATACGATGGCAAATGTCAATCAAGTCCTTCAGATGCTAAATATCTTTTGGTCCCTCAGGTGAAAAATATCAGTTTGATCTCTTAGAAGAAAAACATCAGCTTGGTCCGGATTTTTGGCCAATATTTCTAACCTTCTCAAGGTTCTATTTGTGATAAACAAGCTCTTGCAGAATTTTAATGCGGTTCGTTTGTCTTCAAAATTTCAATCTGAACCCACAAGAAATATGTCTACCATGAGAAGGAATGTGATTTTTTAGTTATGAATTTAACGAGAAAAGTAGATGACTTATTTGCATTGGATGATAAGTAGGTATATGGTGCTGAAGATCTTTTTTTTTTTTTTTTTTCGACTTGGTTGATTAGGGAGCATAGTAATTACAAAGTTAATCAAGTGAAGCTTGGTTTAGGGGAATTGGGGAGGAGGGGAGGCAATGCAGGAATTAAACCAAGCTTAGAAGTCTTGTTTAGTTTATTATAGATTAGGATAAAATTATTGGATTGTTTTGATGTCATTTAGTTTCATTGTTTGAGTAGAACTTGTCTTTGATTCTATATAAGCTTGTACTTTATGTATATTTCAATGGAACCTTGACACGTTTTTTCTTGTGTTGCTTGAGTTTGTATTTTATTTTCTTGCAGAGTCCGATGGGTGTGAGATAATTCTGATGGGTGTGTGCATTATCTTGGTAGGTATTATTTTGGTTTTCCTCCATATGCCTTTAGTATTGCTAATGCTCCTTAATGTCCCTAAATATTTATATGAAGCTGCACCGATGGTTTGGTGGACCAAAGTCGAAATCCTTACCTTTAAAGCCAAAGAAAGGTCCATTGCAAGTGACTCAAGCAGAAGGTTTGATTGTGTAACCAGAGGGGTTGATAACTATAACATCCCTGTCATCACTACAAATGTCGCTGTTGCTTGTAGAATAGCAAAACGAGTAAGTTGGAGAGAAGGTAGACTTCTCTTAAAACAAGCCATGGCACTGGCACTTTATGATGAAGTTATCACAGAAGTAGCTTCTAATTTGTTGGAACCAAATAAAGGAGGTGGAAATAAGTTTAGCTCGAGGTTGAAAGCTTAATGTGTGAAGAGGATACGGCTGTGGGAAAATGAAATTTTTTGCAATCTTCCAAAAGACAAAATTTTTCTCTGATAATATGATTTTAGCAAATGTCCATTTTTGCATTGAATTGTTTAATCCTTTTGTCATGAACTAACAGCTTTGGCATTAACTTTGAATGATGGCTTGCATGCATTTTTTTTTTCTATAGATAAATTTATTGCTCAATTTCTATTTTCATAATCCCAATTGTGTAATGAAATAGATGGTTAATACTTAGTAGAACAATGACCATTGCTTAGGTTTTGAGTGTTTATTTGAATCAGCCTTCCATCAACTCTTATATGATCATCAGAATTGGTCCAATTCTATGGTGCTACAAATGATTTGATAGTACAACGCACACATTTTTTAACAAACTACTTATATGCTTGTCATTTGATAATCTCTTTGAAGAGTCGGTTGACACTTTGTGTATGTCGACTATATATACATCTCATGAAATTTGCACTACTCGTATAAACGTCCTAACCAAGATCTTAACAAAATTATGATGGAATGATGAGCAAGAAAATCAAACAAGAAAATAAACAAGATAAGCGACACCAAATTTATAATGGTTTAGCCAATCAAGCCTGCGTCTACTTCGAAGATCTCAGCAGCAGCTTTATTCAATCAACAATAAACAATCAATTACAAGGATCTCACCCTCAAGACTAGACCTTATAATTTTCCTATGCATATACCCCAAGATAATCACTATCTATGATATATGCTTCGAAGAAAAAACTAACCGAGAAGAACTTCCATGGACACTAGATCTCACACATGATTATCTCCCTAACACAACACCCCAAAGATACCATACCTATAGAGTTTGTTTACAAGAGTTTCCAAACTGCTGACTTCCAAGATCACGATCTCTCTCACGATTAAAGATTCCAAATCATAGATTCCAAGATCACCCCAATATGTTGCTAGTCCTTCCCAGGCATCTAAAATGTTTTCTTCTGTCTTCTCTTCCTCATGGCCTTTCTCCTCTTGATCGATCTCTTGATTCTGATTGATATCCTGATATCTCTACACTCATACATAAAAGGCTTTATATAGGCCTTTGAGCTAGTCTAACAATGATTCCTAGGCTAGAAGTATAATCAAAACTCTTCCTATTTTAGTTTTCTTGTCAAACTATGAGTATCCAAAATTATCCTATTAACATAAATTACAATTAACTTAACTTCCTAGTTTGATACAAATTCCAATTTGTTTTAATTCTAATCTAGAAACAAATCCTATATTGCCTAATATTCTAATATGACAAAAGCACAAATATAACAATACACCATATGACATATTAGTGGACATAACAACTGGTAGCATCCAATTCCTCCTCCGCTGACAGTAAACAAAAAAGTTAGTCATCCTCAAATTTGATATGAAATTCTGATTTCAAAATTGACAATTTCCGTCAATACAAGCAGGTTTTGATTGTTTCAGATAATTGTGGAGGTCATTAGTAATTTTAAAAACTCAGCTTTCCAGCTTACTAGGGAAAAAGTTAAGGGTACCTAGTGAAATTAGAATATTATTCAAGTTTGACGTCTATTATCAAATGACAAAATTTGTTGCAGTGCAATAGCTGGAAGCTATTTGAGGGGTGATCTAATTTGCCCATCCATTACTAATTGGCACAATGTCACTTCTTTGTAAGCCTTTCGAGTTGACATTATTTTCTCAAAAAACAATATTTAACGAGCTTTGAATTGCTGATTCCATGTGACCACTAGAAAAGTGATTTTAATATATAGAATCTAGTGATTGGCTTATTGTGCCACTCACTACCCGACATCACAAGATCCTATTAGGTAACAATTTTTAAGAACTGCCTCCAAAGATTTTTAACATTAAAAGCTTCAGCATTTGTAAGATCAATGATTAAATCTTCTTTTTTTCTTATTGAGGGAAAGAAGTTCTTGTAGTCATGTCAAATAGTTTTTGCTCATTCCAAGATGGTCAATGACTGAATATTTCTGGTTTTAGGTTCTAGACTCAACTTATAACTTCACAAATGTTAAATGGTATCAGAGTAGGTTAAATGACCTAAATATTATATACTATTGTGGAATAGATTGGAAGGGCAATTTAAGGTGGGTTCCTGCCCAAGGGCAAGGTAATAGGTGGCCTTAAGGGAGGTAAAGTATGGCCAAAATGGATTAGTTATGGGTGATAAGTTCAGTTTGAAATCCTATATGGTTTGATTAAAGAAAGTGATCACAAAATAACAAAACCAAAATTATATAGGCTAGACTCAAGGTACAAATATCATACTATATAAGAAAGAGTCATTATAATGAGGTATATTATATGTGGGTAAAAAACTAGACAAAGTTAATTGATGTGCTTAATTTTGTGCCCTCTTATTTTTGTAAAGTTAATTGATGTGCTTAATTTTGTGCCCTCTTATTTTTGTCTATCTATGCTATATTACAATAACTACTATTATTTGTTGAGCAAAATGCTATATATGACCAAGCTTTCAATGTAGTTTGGATCCATTATACGGTGACTTGAGCTTTAACAAATTAATGGGTAATCCCATATTCCTTCCAAAGTTATAATTTACATGGGATGCATGTGACAATTTTTTCTTGAATCTTCTCTTTCTATTTTCTATCCCACAAAAAATTGAAGAATATATAATAGTTGAGTAGTGTTACCTTTACAAAGTCATGTACACAAGTTGATTTGGGATCACTCATTTATTCACACCTTTTCACTATTCATTAAGTTAATTGATTTTGTATATTCACTACTCCAATCATCTTATGACACACTAGTTTGCATATAAGAGTTTGTATATAAAGCTTGTAAGACAAGCACTATTCACAATAGTTACTCATTTTTTATGTTGGGATAATTATTTTTTTACCCCCTAAGGTAAGGCTTAATAAAAAGTTCGTCCTTGCCTTTTCTGAAACCTATGTTTTGCCCTCAGAGGTTTGAAACCAATGTTAAAATTAATGTAAAATGTAGTCTGAGAATCATTTAACCCTAATAAACAACAAAATAAAGCATGATATATACCATTTTCTCTAGGTGTTTGACTAGTTGAGAAACAAAAATTATAAATAATTAATAAAACTTAGAAATCTTCTCCTCTTCTCTGTCTTCTTCTCTCGGTCCTCCCTTTCTTCTTCCTCTACTTCACACCCAAAACACACCACCGTCTTTGCCTCCTCCTCTCTCTGCTCTCCCTATCCAGCACCGACCCTACTCTCTCCTCCTCCTCCTTCTCGTCTCCCTCTCTTCTTCCTTTGCTTTCTTGGCCATGCCTCACTCCTAGTTCAACCAATCATCCTGGAGTCAAACAAAAGCTACAACGATTTCTCTCGAATAATCACCTTGAGTCTACCGCATAACCCGATCTCTCTATTTTGATTCATGATTTTCCTCCTCGCTTTAGCACAGGTCAATCTTACCATTTAGCTTCTATCAGCGTGTAACTTTACTTCTTTTTTCACCAATCGGTGCTATGGAGTTGAAATTGATGGTTGGTTTGTGGTGATTTTTGTCATTTTTATAGTGGTGTAGAGGTGAGGTTGGTGGTGGTAGTGGTTATTGCTTGCTAGGTATTCGATGGGTTTTTTTTTTGTGTTTGTGTGTGTGTGTGTGTGTGTGTGTGTGTGAAATCCGCAAGTGCATAAAATCGTAAACAAGTAATGTAATGATGAGAAAGTTATTGATCCAACAAGGATTGATTTCTAAATACTAAACCTATTCTAATCCAACTTTTATTTGAATAATGTAATTCAAATGGCAATTTATGATCTAAATTAAACTAAAATCTAAACTAAAACAACTAAAGCAAACAAACTAAAGAATACCAAGAATGCAAATTATGAGAATCTCTATATGAAAAAGCTCTAGGGTGTCAAAATTTCATCTAAATTTATCCACTCTAGTTATCAAACTCAATAATATCAATGTTTTTTCATATCGTTGCCAATCGATTCACTAAATTAATCGTTATTCTTTCTCAAGCAACAACAATGTATATTAATAAATTAGAATCATATCTCTATCTTATCTAACTCACTATTAATGCCCACTAAGCACAAGAAATCATACAAGATTGCACAAATCACATTCTTATCTCTATCTCACATGATTTAAGGCAAAATAATCAAGGACTAATATGGATATCACTTCTTAGTCTCAATCCACATCTCAAATCATGCAATAATTGCCTAGAAAATTGCAAGCATTAAGTACATAAATAATTTGCTTAATAATATTAAAATAAACAATTGATATATTAAATTTAAATAACTAGAGTATCAAAATTTGGCTACAACTTAACCCTAAGTTAAAAGAAGTAGTTCATGATGAATTAAAATAAAACAATTATGAAAATTAAATACATGGGCAAAGAAAACACAGAAGTAAAACTGAAAATCTTGAAAAACAATTGAAATCCCTAGAGTGGAACTCTAATTGCATTTCTCTAATTTGTTGTAGTCGCCCTTCTTGCCTTCAAATTCTCCCAAAGAATAGAATTCCAACGCTAAAAGAGTCTTCAAAAGTTGTATTTATATGTGTGTAGTGTAAAGTTCTAATTTAAATCAAATTTGGAAAGCAAATCCTTTTTAGGATTCAAGCATGCGAGGGAATGCAGGTTCAATTGCGAGGCTTTGTCTGAATTTCAAAAGTTGATTAACGACACTTGCATAGGGTTGCATATGGCTCGCGAGGGCTTGCAATGCCTTTTGACTTTAGAATGATAAGCTTTTTCATGATTCCATCACACTTTGCATTTTTCTTTCCAAAATTAATCTCTAACTCATGTTTAACGGTAAAAACACATAAAATGCAAGGAAAAACAAACAAATTCATGAAAACTAATCAAAATTAAAGTTTAAAAGTATTGAATTTACACGTAAAAATCTATTTAACAAATACCCCCTGGCATAGCATTTTGCTATTCCTCAAGCGAAACAAAGAAAATAAGCAAACTAAAACACTACCAAAAAAAAAATCTAAATAGCAAAACACAGACACGCTTTGAATTATGACAGACCTTAAAGATTGCATCAATATAGTAATTTCAAGACTAAGCAAATTGTCTATACTTTTGATTCACAAATTATCAATTGCTCACTTCAAATTCCCCAAGTGTGTTTGTGCATGGCCAATCTCAATTAAAATTTTGTAATTTAGATCAATTTATGCAACAAAATGAACGAAAATTTGATCTTGCAAAACATTACAGTTGAAATTGAATTCCATAAGCTTGCTTTTCATGTCATTCTCCACTAATGTAAAACAACATAACATCAAATATCAAATAGGACTTTGATTGGCTTGTAACATTGGCTAAGGTAAAAAGGGTATGGATAGAGGTTAATTTAAAGCTCAAATTACCTCATAAGCATACAACCACTCAAAGTATTTGGACAAACACAACTTTTTTGTATCTACATGTCCCAAAAATTCCCAAAGAACTCCCCCAAACTTATTTCTCTTAAATCCTTTGCTAATGTAAAAACAAACAAATGGCTTTAGAGTATTAGATGTTAAGACGTCCCTGAGGGATTAATTGCTTGAGTGAAAATCAAACTTATCCATGGATTTTTTTTCTTTTTTGGAATAAAGGAACAAGACAATTTTACATGAAAAATCAAATAAACGCACTTACTATTTTCAGATATTCAGTACGCCACCCTCCCTCTTAAATCCCAACTCAAGCATTACTTCAAAATACTACAAAATTTAATCAATTGCATGCTTATGAGTGATGGATTAATGTTTGGAAAATCTTATTGGATGTTAGGGATAAATTTAATAAGTTTAGTCAAAATAAAAGGCTTATCTAGCTCAAAGGGGACAACTAAGGATTAATTTTAAATTCAAAGGTTGACTTGAAAGGAACAAATGATTCAAAAATGGCCTAAATCATCTCCCCAATGTTGCGTAACCTTGGATTTCGCCTCAAATGACAATCAGACAAGTTCTAGAATCCTTGGAGTTCTAATTGAAACATTTCAATCACATAATTTTCTCAAATTCAACAAATAAATCAAGATCATGGTCAAATGTGCTCAATTTGTTCAAGGAATAAAAAGTGAGACAAAAACTAATAAATAAATCAATCAGACAGACTTAATGCTATATTTTTCAATTTCCAAAATGTAGTCATCTACTCAATCATCATCCTATTGTTGGCTTTCACAAATTCAAGAAATAATACACTTATATATATATATATATATATATATATATATATATATATATAGAACAATGCAAAACAAACTAATAGCTAGTAAAAACAAATCTTAAAGGTACACCTAAAGTGCCCTCAATGTGCAACAAGAAAAATAAAGGACAAAAGGGAGAAAAGAAAACTGCCCCGAAGACAAAGAACTCATCATGAGTCAGAAGGGTCATCATCAACAAGATCATCTCCAAGTACAATGCCAATATCCACTGTTACATTAGATGAAGTGCAAGTGAAAAGATAGTTATCCTCCAATGCGACAATGTCATTTTTATCATTTAATCCCATGTCATCACTTAACTCCTCAACAGGTTGTGGAGTGGTAGAAAATGTGGGCGCTAGAGGGAATAAATCAGCCAAAACTCCCTGATTGATAAACATTTGATAGAGGGGACTGCCTTCTATTTTGTGCCATATCAAGTGAACAACACAAAACAAGCTTCCAATATGCAAATAGCACCAATGACCGAACACTAAAACCAAAACCACTAAGAAGAAAACTTTTGCAAATGACAATGCCCAATAATACCTCAAAAGAAATACGACCTAATATTTCTACTACATTTTCTCACTTTTCAATAATGACCACTCAAATCCCAACAAAGAAACAAGACTTCCCACTACTCAGGTGCCCAACTAAAACCAATCAAAACCAATTTGACAATAAAATATTTCAATAAAATGATCATAGCAAAGACTTCACTATATGCTTAATCAAAGTCCAAATATATGCTTTTTCTTTAATATAATATCATCAGCACAGGTCAAAGAAACCCATTTTAAAATCAAACATGCCAACAGTTATTTAACAGAGATGATGGTATTATTTACAATCCAAACTACAAGTAACAAGCTCTCGATTTCAAAATTAGGCACGTATAATGCATTATTTCAACCGATCTATCAATACCATAAATCATATGACCAATAGAAGCAAGCGACAAGATAATAGCTACTTATTTATCAAAACTCGTGACGCATCAACCCAAAACCATAACCTATTAAGCAAAATCATAACCCAACACAATATAATCAATCTCACTTTTGATATTATTTAGAAGCAGCTTCAAATGAATTAAAAATCTCAAGTAGTGAGCAAGTAATCTGAGCAAGATGAGAATTGAGTAGTACTTCTACTTACTTGAGAGGAATGAAAAGCTTATTAAGTGATTCAACCATACATGGTCACCCCGAGAGCATCACAATTTGTATGTGTGCTTATGGAGAGGAAGTTTTAGTGAGATGATATAGAAAGAGGGTAAACTAATATAGATATGGGTTGTGGTTAGAGAGAATGCAATCGTGAAGTTTGGTGGAGAGGAAAAGAATGGTAGCCAAGTCGTAATTTATTTTTTTTCTTTTAAAATCTAAGGCTATGAGGGTGTGCAATGTTGCACGCATGGCCATGTGATGGTTGCCAACTTGAGATTGATTTCTAGATTTTTGATTGTACGAGGTTGCGCAATAGCTCCTGCAAAACAAATTAGAAAAATAAGAACTCCGATATGAAGTTGCACAGGTTAAGGGTGAGGTTGCGCAATGCTTCTTGGACATTTTAAAATATTGCCCTTCTTGAAAGGCATAGGCTCGCAATGTCTTGGCAAGGGAGAGTAACACTTACTATTTTGTTTAATAAATAAGGGCCTTGGGCAAGAACACTTCTCAAATTTCTGAGAAGCCCCAAACTATTATTTGTCTCTGCATATAATACATAAAACATGCACTAATAAAATTTAAATGAATAAAAACATATAAAGAAAATAAAATAAGAAAAATAAATAAATAATTTTTCTTGGGTTGCCTCCCAAGTAGCACTTTTCTTTAGAGTCTTTTAACTAAACTTTTGCTATCTTATTATATCAATCCCTTGGCTGATTGATATCCAACTAAGGTGGCCATGCTTTATACTACCATTGTCTTGAAATTCCTCTTTCCTGCTCTTCAACCATTTTCATGATGCCTTTTGATGTAATGGCTTGAAATAGAGACTTTTCATGCAAACTTTCTCTATTGTTTTTATCCACTACGTCAATCCTTTTACAACTTTCGACCTCCAATGGATATTTTATTGCCTTGAAGACATTAAAGTTAACTTGTTCCCCTTGCACACTTAAAGTTAGTTGCCCTTCTTACACATCTATCTGAGCCTTGCAATTGCCAAGGAAGGTTTTCCAAGTATAATAGGGATATTTTCGTCCTCTTCCATGTTAAGCACAATAAAATCTACTGGAAATATAAATTTGTCTACCTTAACAAGGACATCTTTAATAATTCCATGAGGATGTTTAATAGATCGATCTGCTAATTGTAGAAAGATTGTATTAGAGCTAACTTTAGCTTGGCCAAGTTTCCTAAAAATAGACGAAGGCATTAAGTTAATACTTTTACCTAGTTCACATAAAGCATTTGCAAAAGCATAATTACCATTAGAACAAGGAATAGAAAAACTCCTTGGATCTTTAAGCTTTGGGGGTGCCTTCTTTTGCAAGATAGCACTTCGTTCTTCAGGCAATGCTATGGATTCATACTCCTATTGGCTCCTCTAATTCCTTCCTAATTTGCAATGTGATAACCTTGCATTGTTCCCTTGGATCTACCTTAGTTGAGCTAGGTTAGATTCCATTGTGATCTCCCACCTATTAGGCTACCTAATTGATTGACTAGGGTTTCTAAACTCTTAATTTAAGCTGATTAGTTTTTGCCAATTTGTCTTGGTGTCAGTCATGAATTTGGTGCTTGTGCTTATGAATTGGTTGGCGGAGTTCATGAAGTTATTAGTTGTGTTAGATAGTTGGATTAAGGCCTCATTTAAAGGTGATTTCTTTTCATGTTAAGGTGGTTGTTGTTGTTGTTGTGGAGACTTTATGACATTTTGGTTAGTTCATGAGAAATTTGGATGATTTCTCCAGCCAAGATTGTATGTGTTGCTGTAGGGTTATGCCTAGGGTGGTTATTATATTCTACAAAGCTAGCTTGTTCTGCTTGACTTAAGAATTGGTTCCCTACCTCACATCTATCACTAGAATGATTTCATTGGCACCACCCACGCACAACTATAGAGGTTTATATGGCATGGGCTGATATAGTACTACCTTGTAATTGCTCAGTGAGGGCTGTTATCACTACAAGAAAGGCAGTCATATACTGCGTCTTTTTACGGCGGTTTTTAAAAACCGCCTTAAAAGGTATTTACGGAACACGTTTAAGGCGGTTTATTAAACCGCCATAGAAAGGCTTTACAAAATCCCCAAATCGTTTCCATCTAACCCTACTGTGTTATTTTCCCTCTCATTTCTTCTCAAGTTCCCCTATTTGTAAATTCTCTCCATTCAATTTCCTGCCTCTTCTTGCTTCTCGATTACTTCACGGTGCCAATTTCCTGCATTTCCAAACCCCTCCTCTTCATGAAACTCCAATTCTAGTATCGACTCTTCACTGAACAAAAGATCCAGTCGCTTCTCAAATCTCAATCGCTTTTGTATCGGCTATAACTCTCATAACCTCACTCTCTAGATCTCAGGTATGCTGCTGCCTTGATCTGAATTCATTGTTACAATCTCGTATTTCTGTGGGTTGTGTTCAATTTCCTGAGTTGTGTTGTGTTATTGTATTTTGTAGTATATCGGGATCGTATCGCTTTTGTATTTTGTGGGTTATGGTTTATATTGTCTTTGTTTTTCCTACCAGAGACTCCTAATGTTATGAATCCAACTAATAGTTATCGATATGACAGTTCTTTAGGTAAGTGAGAAAACTGAAGTTCAATTTGGCTTCTTGCTTTCTTCTATCTCACTTGCACCTAAAGGTGTGCACATGTATACACTATTTGCTATACGCTGTTGAATAGTTGATTTCAACTTTGATATATGGAATAGCAATTTTAAGGACAAGAATCTACTTGGTTGTTCAAATGGCAGGCTTGTTGACCAGGAAATTCATCAATTTGATTCATGAGGCTAAAGATAGCACACTTGATCTGAAACGTACCGTTGAAGTGTTGGAGGTATAGACAATAAATTTAATTTGTTGGCATGTCATGTTGCAACTATCTTATGTTTTTCTGTCTGCATGTGTTGTGTTGATTTTGAACAGGTTCAAAAGAGGAATTACCTGTTGCATGTTACACATTACCTGTTGCCGCTTTTCCCAAACTATTTCTCACATGAGTTAATTCTTGTGCTCATTTCTTCGAACACTTGGTGAGTTTCCACTGTACAAGTTCCTAATTTCTGCATTTTACTAAATGAACCTTTAGCATTGGCAGGGATGCTATGGTATATAATTTTCAAATAAATTTATACGTTTTTGGATGTGATGGTTACCCTGTGTCGAATCTTATTCAGCCAAAGAGTGGATAACAGGCTTAAAAGCGCTTTCCATGGTATTTTTGATATATGTACTAGACAAAATCTTGAAAATAGCGGCCTTGTGTGCAAGTTATCTTCGATTCGACAAATAACATTTTTGGATATAAAAACATTGTAGTGTAGTTTTGATTATTCTTTGAGCTCATCTTCTGCTGTTAAATAGGTCAATGGCCATCAGAAGTGTTCTCGCTTTTTTCTGTTTGTCAAGTGTAGACTTGTTCAAGTTTATTTTCTCTTTGCGTATTATTCTTACCTGCAGCTGAAGCTGTTTGGTTTATATTTTAGTTGCTTGTGTTGCCTGAAACGTTTTTCTATATTAATAAAATTGTGTGATATGACATGATGATGTTTTCTCAATTCTTCAGGTCTAAAAGGATTATTGGGCTTGGATCAGCCTATGGCTTGGCTGGATTAGTTATTGCAGCAACCACAGAAGCATTAGAAGTTGGATCAGGCTATATCAATTAATTTGCTATTGTCAGGCGAAGTGCCGTGTGAGCAACCAAAAAATTCATTGGATACTTTCACTAGCAATCTTATAATTCAAATACAAACATTACCTCTCAATCCAAACCAAATTTGACGAAGAGTTTGCTTCCTATTTTCTTTCTTACATCACTGACTTTTCTTTTTCATGTAGTCTGCTTCAAGTATATTAATGTTTAAAGCCAAAATGCTATTTATGAATACTTCTCTTAGGATTTAATGACTGGTCCTTGAATCTTTTAGAAATCCAATTATTTGCCTTGTTTTTTCTTTTTTGCTAATAGATCTTCTGTTGAGCCCATTGCATGAATGAAATTCTTTTCTTTTGGATTGATAACAGAATATTTATTCTATGGACTCCCTATATAGTTGTTGTTTTTACCTGTTGCTGAACTGGTAAATTCTCAAAAAAAGTAGTTGCTGAAACTGGTGCTGCTTCTGCTCATCAATACCTCTGTAGCATACAGGATGCACTTTATCAGTTCTCCAATGTTTTTGTTTCTTTTAACAGGTAACTGAATTACAATTCCTCTCTTGATTTGTTTGCTTTAACTGCTATAAATTGCAAGTGCATGTGCACCGAAAGAATTATAATCTTCAAATGCTTTACACTAAGGAAGGAAAAAGATTTATTTATTTGTTTTAGTTTCTTTGTTTTTTTTTCTTTATTTATTTATTTATTTTGTGTTCTTACTTTTTGGTTCTTGAATAACTCAAAACAATGCCGTAATGATAATTTTAGATGAAGTTTATCAGTAAGTAGCACCCTTTTCTTTAAAAAATAAATTCTTTTTATTATTCAAACATTCGAAAATTGTATGGACCCAATTCACCAGGAAGAAGACTGTAGCGAAATTGAACTTTAAGGTTTCGAGCAATGTTACTAACCCCACTGTTTAAATTACTAAGTAGACTCTCATTTGAAGACCTAATTCATTAAAGATTGTTGTAAAAGACACCAAACCTTTTTCCTCCTCTTCGGCCATTGAGTTGTCCAATGGGCCTCCCACCTCTCGCATTTTATCGAACATCAGTAGAATTAAGGAAAAAGAAACAAAAGTGAGAAAAATTAGCAACATTAATACTAAATATTCTAAATTAACTTCATGTATTTATTGAATTATTTGTTAAATAAATAATATTAAATGAAATATACATGAAGCAAGTATATTAAAATTAATTAGCTAAAAATATTAACTTATATTAAAATAAATATTCAGTATATTAAAATAAAAAATATTAAATGAAATATTCAAATATGTTGAAGGGTTTTGTTCTTGCTCACATTTTAAAATTTGTTAGAGGGCTTTTTTACATTATTACTGATTTATTTTGTACTTTAAATATATAGGCAAAGTTAATTAGGTCACTTTGGTTTGAAGAAAGGGTTGAGCTATTTAACCGCCACTTAATTCAAGTTGCATGTCTCCAAAATTTTTTAGTTGTAATTTCCCTCAATTGAATTCTTTTTGAAGCATTTTCTGTTACAACACTCATTTGGAGCAATTTGACTGGCCCAAATTCCGAAATTAAAATATCTCGTTTTAAGATCAATTAAAATTTTAAAATGACTACAAGTAAAATTCTTGTCAAATTTTTGGAAAGTCGTTGTTAGTATTTAGTATGACCTGATAACCAATTGTAAACTCTAGGTAATTTCTTCAAAACCTGGGCTTAGATGCCATGCTAGTTACCATTTGATCCAAAAGCATAAGTTGCCCAACAATGGTGCTAAAACTCTCTGAAGTGTTAACACTGTCTATGTTGTCTAGTGGGATCATCCCTTCGGCCACAACCATTGTTTATTTTTCTGCTGCACAACCATTACGTTCCTGCACTTAAAATAGTGTCATATTAAAGTCACTACCATCTTTATGTAGTGGAGTCAACAACATTCTACCGCCTTTGTTTCTATGTGAACACCACTATAGATTTGTTTTTGCCATACCAGAACCTCTGATCGCTGGATTTGCTGCCACTTCCACCACAACTAGTCTTGTTCTTTTAATGATTTTATGATTGAGGATTGCTGTGCGAATGGATAATTATGTTTATATTTACATGTATCATAGATTTGTGGTTTAGTTTTTGGACATTTTTTAACCTAATTAAGTTAGGTTCGTGCTTGGTCCTGACTGATTAGTCTTTGAGGTTAGCATCCCTTGAAAAGCATTATGAAGTCTTCCTCTGGGAAAAATTTGATACCTAATGTTTTGACCCTTAACATTACAGGGATAGGAACACTGGCATATGGGATGAAGTGTCAATTTCTCTCACCAGGGTGAGTTTAATTTATTACATAATATCTTGCTTCCTTTTATAATTATTTCCAAGAAATTATTATTATTATTTTTAATTTGGATAACTCAACGTAATTCCATGCAATTTACACTTTTCTTTATATGATTCTTTAGAACTTAAGTTTGAAATTGCTGACATTGCCTCCATTACTTGAATAGGATTAAATCTAGAATTATTTAACTATATTTGATTTTGTTCACTGATATATTGCCATTTGCTGCAGCCTGTGAAAGTAATTGATTCCCACTTGGTTTCATCATTTTTTGACCATGTCAGTGTCATTGTTTTGTATGTTATTTTTTTTATTTTTAATATTTGGTTAACATAGTTAGCAGGTGTATGCAATTGCAATAATGTTAATAGACTTGCTTTGTTATTTCTTGCAGGTTATTTATCAAGTTGCAAGTTGTTTACCAAGTTACAAGTTGTTTACCAAGTTGTAGGTTGTTTACAAAGTTTTGTAATTTATTTATCAGATGATTAAATTATGTGAAAGTTGTTGAAATCTAACTAACATGTTTACTTGTTTGATTATAAGATAATAAATAGTGTGGATGATGATTGCGTTATATTTGATTTTCTTGGATTATGATTGAACAATTATATGAGATTTTTTTGTATTTGATTTTATTGCATTATATTCATTAAATGAATGAATAAAGAATTATATCAAAATATTTTTGTGGGACAGGTTAATTATTTTGTAAATAATAAATAAATATAGAATAGCACAAGTAGTGAAAATTTGAAAAATATTTCTAACTATTTACGATGGTTGCCTATCAGTCCACGACAATTGTACAAAAATTGTATAAAATCTTTTTACGGCGGTTTTTTGACTTTTTACGGCGGTTTTGTGTCCGTCGTAAAAACTTACTATTTACGGCAGTTGCCCATCAGTCCACGACAGTTGTACAAAAATTGTATAAAATCTTTTTACTGCGGTTTTTTGACTTTTTACGGCGGTTTTTGTCCGCCGTAAATACTAACTTTTTACGGCGGACACCAAACCGCCATAAAAAGGTGTGTTTATTGCCGATCCTGTTTCGTCGAATGTTTTTGCGTCGAACAACTAAACCGTCGTAAAACTGTGTTTACGGCGGGCCAAAACCGCCATAAAAACTTTTACTGCGGTTGTTTGCAACCGCCGCAAATGACGTATCTGAGCTATTAAGACTTTTATTGCATCCATATAACAAATCCCAGCTACCCTTCTTGATATAGACCTCTTATTATTCCATTTGTAGCTATCTATCATTATTTGTTCAATTAATTCAAAAGCCTCATCCAAAGTTTTTGTCATAAAGGTTCCTCCAGCAGTTGCATCTAACAATGTTCTTATTGATCCTGCCAATCCATTGTAGAAGTTTTGTTAGCTGCATCCATTTAGGAACACCATAATGAGGATATTATGTAAATCTTTATACCTCAATACCTCATAGAGTGTCTTCCTATCATGTTGATAAAAATTAGCAATCTCAATGTGCAATTTGGTTGTCTTGGCTGATGGAAAGAATCTTGTAAGGAACTTTTGTGCCAGCTCATCCCAAGTGATGATAGATCCTATTGGCAAAGAATTCAACTAACTTTTAGCTCTATCTTTTAAAGAGAAAGGAAACAATCACAATCTTATAGCATCATCAAAAAAATCCATTCAATTTAAAAGTATCACAAATCTATAAGAAATTTGTGATGTGAACAAATGATGACTAGATCATTTGAAAAGTAGCCGGCTTGATTTCAAAATTTATTTGCTTGAATAGCTAACTTTTTAATGGCTTGTTGAATTCTTATTACTGTGGGGCTTGAGTAGTCCATAAAAGCCATCCTTCTGCCTCTATTATTAACGTTCTCCCCTCCATTTGTATTTCCTCTTGCAACTGTGTTTTCTTCTGTCTCCATTGTATCCTTCAATTTGGAAGCTTCTCTTTTTTCCTTCCTATTCTTTTGACAGGTGTGTTCTATCTCTGAATCAAAAGGTATCAAATTTTCACACGCACTTAAAGACGACAAACAAATAAAATTAAATTAAATCAACTAAAATGAACATACTCAAACTAAAATCGAATTATTTAGTTTAATATTAGTTAAACTCAATCCACGCCAATGGTGCCAAAAACTTGTTATACAAAATCCACAAGTGCATAGAATCATAACAAATAATAAAACGATAAGTAGAGTATCGTTCCCATGAAAATTTTGCTACTAATTACCAAACTTAATCTAACTCCTATTTGATTTTAATAATTATGAGCTAATGACAAATTAATGAGAAAATAAACTAAACTAAAAATTAAAGAAAGAAAACAATGACGATGATTTAAATAATGAAAATACCAAAATATAAAAGCTCTAGGTTCTCAAATTTCACCAAGATTAATTAATTTAAATTCCCCAATCCAATCAATTAATGTTTATTCCTATGTTGCTAACCAATTTCCCTAAATTAATTGTTATTTTTTCTCAAGCAACAACAATATGTATATTAATATAGGTTAGAATCACATCTCTTTCTCATCTAACTTGCTATTAATATCTATTAAGCACAGGAAATCTATAAGGTTGCACAAATCACATTCACATCTCTATCTCATGTTAATCCATGGTAATTCATTCAATGGCAGAAACAATTATCACTTCTCAGTCTCAAACTGAATCCCAAAATCATATAAAAGTTGATCAGGCTTTCATAAGCATTAAGCATAGAATGAAATACTCAACATAATATGGAATAAAACATCAATAAATTGAGATTAAAATAATCCAAACATCATAATCCAGCTACATCTCAACCCTAGAAAAGAACTAGTTCATAAGTAAATTAAACAAAACATAGATCATAATCGCAAACATAAAGACAAGGAGAGAAGAAAGAAAAACTAGGATTTTTTTACGAAGAAATCTTGCTCCCAGCCGTCCTCCTAGGCCTTCTCGGCCCTTTGGAACTCCCAAACATGTTTAATGATTGCCTTTTTATATGAGTAGGGTTTTGGAGTCCAAATTCTATAAGGAAAATGACAACAAAATTTCCAGGTTCGACACTGTGAGGTCCCACCATACTGTTTGATTTGGAGCTTTATTTCAGCTTTTCAGTATTTTTAGCTTTGCGATACCTTCACTCTTCTGGCCATAACTTTCAATGCACAACTCAGATTCATGAACCATAAACTTTACAAAAACTAGACATCCAAAGCTTTCCATGGTATATGGCACAAAATTTGATTCATTGTAGATCGATACAATTAATTCCAATAACTTGGCTGTCTAGTAGAGCTTAAATTTGAACATTTTTGCTTCGAATTTGCTCCAATTACTTTCATTTGCTTTCTACAACTAAGGAAACAAAAGGCAAAAAGAAAATAAACATAAAATAACAAGTTTGACTTAGAAACAATATGCCGAGAAAAGAGGTAATGAAATATATATAATTCTTAAGCTATCAGTGTGATGGTGAGGGCTTTTGGTGGTTTTTAGGTATTCTCTCTAACTGGGTATGTTAGTTTCAATGGGTAGTTCTCAAAATTATAGTACAACGAAACTAGGCTTACATGTCACTTTATTTGTGTCGGTTTCTCGAAACTGACATATATGCTTTAGTCAAACATAAGTAAAATCATGTGTCACTCTTCTAGGAGTCTGTGCAAAAAATTGTGTCACTATTTTAATAACCGACAAGTATAATAATTAAATTATAAAAAAAATAAAAGGGAAAGACTTAAACACGTAGCTGGCCCTAATTTTTCCTCTTTAACTCTTCATCTCCATCTCAACCTCCCCTTTTTCGCTAATCTCCTCTCCTTAATGTTCTTTTCTTGTTTGACCATAGTACCTTTCATAGTCTCTCGATCTTAGCAGGCTCGATCTCTTTGGGCATTAGCTTTCACTCACCAATAACGGTATGTACTTAAACTCTTTCAATCTTTATTAGATTCTCTCAATCCCCTTTAATATATTTAAATATTAGTTTTAATCTTAAGAATTATGGTTATATTGGCTATTCAGATTTAAATTTCATATTTAGGGTCAGGATTTAAGATTTGTTTACAATAATTAAATGTTAGGGATTGGTGGCCACAGATTTAAGGTTTCCCTTTACTGATTTATGGTTTTGGTTATTGCTTTAATTTAAAAAAATTTTGAAATCAAGTTTTTATTACTTTATGTTTTTTTTTCTCGATATTTTGTCATTAATTTGTCATTGTTTCAGTTATTTCATTATTATTTTAGTTATTTAGATTCAAATTATACTTGTGAAATTTGTTCTTTTATAGATCTATTATGTTTTACCGTTAGTTTCTTCAAAATTGCATGGCTTTGCAAATTCTATTTACTCTAAAATGCAATCTCTCTTTTCCAAGTTCTAGAACTTTCAATTTTGTTTTAGATCCAATGAACAATTAATTAGTCTAAATTTTTTTATGCAATGTTGGTGATTGTTACAGCTTTGAAATAATTACTTCTTCGATTTCTTATCTAAAAATCCCTAACTATGTCCTAATAAAGTTGTGCTTTTTACTCTTTGTTACAGGTCTTCAATCACATACACCTAGCAGGTCTTCTCATATGTTATCTTTTTCTGCAAACTCATATTGTGTTTTGTTCATTAATTTCTTATTTTGGATTTATTTAGGTTGGGTGGATTCCTTTTTTGCTTTAATTTTTCTTTTCTTAGAAAATTAGAGGAATCTCCTTGGAAGTTTTTCTTCCATATGAATTCAATTTCATTTTCCTGATCTATACACACACACACACACACACACACATAAACTTGTTTCATTATATCGTTTCTATCTTTTAAAAAGCCGAGATTGGTTGTTTGATTAGTGAAGGGTCATAGGCATTTCTTAAAAAATTTATTATATATGTGTGTAAATTTAATATGCTACTTTCAAGAAATTAGTTTTAGGAAGTGCGTTGCTGCAGGTAGTCCTTTCTCCCCTCCATTTTCCTGTTATATATTGAGCTCTTTTTGTTAACTCTTCTTGTTATGTGGCATTGTATAGTTGATAGAGTTATAGTGGTCAATATATTTGTTATGTGGTAGTTAATTCTTTTTACTTAATTAGGGAATTATCTTTCCTGCATGTTGTGGCTTCTATTTTCTTATGTAATGTGGTTGATTCAGCAACACCTGCAAATTGATACAACAAATTGGCTAAAGGCTTGTTATGTGCATGCATAGTGGGATTCCACAAAAGAGGTGTTTCTATTACTTTTTCTTTTGCTATAATTGGGGTTGTCATCATGATGTTATATGTAGTACAGTTCCTTGAGGTTTTTTTGTTGTTTGGTTACTGGGAGAAACAAAGGGAAAATGCTTTGGTTGAAGTAGCTATGATTTGGAGTTGTTCGGATTTGGAGTTTTGTGTTTTTTCACGTTATGCACTTGTGCTAGCTTTTGTGCTTGATTTATGGTTTTGTTGTATTTTTTTAGACTACAATTGGGTTTGGACTCATGCATTACCACTTGATTAGAGAGCATGATTTGGGTTATTCAAATGTTTCCTTCAATCATAGTAAAAGAGATACATCATAGACAAAATTGTTTTGTGTAGTAGCATGCATTAGAATGATGAATAAAATGACTTAGTTTAATTCAAGCTTTATTTTTGGATTTGTAATGGGTTTGATTGGTAAAACTAGTACTATGTTGTCGAATTAAACTTATTTTGTTTCCTTTAGATCTAAGTTTAACTTTGGATTTCTAATTTTGTTAATTTGGAATGTATTTAGCTATCAATCCACCTTTTCTCTTTGGTGGGATTTGGAGTTAGTTTGTAGTTTGAGTTAGTTTGCAATGGGATTTGAGTTTGGTTAAGTCTATAGTGTTTTCGAATGTGTTGAGTTTGTTGGGGTTTGATTGCTTTTTTCTTTTCTAGATTTGGATTTGGAATGTATAGTCTTATGGATTTGTGTTAATATTAATAAGTGATCTGTGTTTTGTATATTTGTTGTCTATTTGTTGTGCTCTAGCATATGGGTTTTTGTGTAATTGCATGTATTATATATATAAAAAATGATTTCCAAAATTAATAAAAATATACTGCTTATCAGTTATATTACTTTAAAAGAATTTTCAAGTAGTATCTATTTTTAAACAATTTTTAATAACGTGTAAGTCAAAAACCAACACTGCACAATTGTAAACGATACACATGTCCTTCCATTACGTGTCACTTTCTGACTGACAAAGACATATTTGTCGGCTCCTAGACGACATGTATCAGTAAAAAACCGACACATAAGGCCATTTTAATATCAAGAAACATGTCAATTTACTAACCAACACGAAGCTTTGTCTCGGTTTGGCCAAATGACACGTATGGGCATATATATCAGGTCACTTTATGTTGCACGAAAAATGACATGTATGGTCATATGTGTCATTCATCGACCAACATGTAAGACCATTTTTCTTGTAGTTGTGGGTGTTTATGGATGAAGCAAAGGTGTGGCCACTGGTGGTAGTGGTTGTTGCCTACTAGGTATTTGATGGGTTCTTGCTTGCTGGATTGATTTTTTGGTGCTTGCTTGTTGGTTACTGCAATGGTTGTGTCATTGGGACGGGGTTATAATTCTGAAGGGTTTTGGTAGTATTGGGTATATTTTTTTGTGATGGTGCACAGGTGAGATTGGCGGCTTGGATTGTGGTGGTTTTTAGGTATTTTTGGTGGTTGTGTAGAGGTGAGACTGGTGGATGATTTATGGTGGTTTTGGGGTATTTTTATGGTGGTGCAGAGGTGAGATTGGTGTGGTTGCTGGTGGTAGTCGTTGTTGCTTGTTGGGTATTTAATGGGATTGTTGTGCATGATAGTAAAGGTTTAGTGATCTTCTTGAGGTTGTTGGGTGCTATAGTGTTTTACTGGTTGTGTAACTGAAATGGTTGTGTTGTCAGGAACGCTTTGTAATGGTGAAGGGTTCTGATAGTGTTGGTGAAGCAATAGGGAAGGTGTAGTGTTGGTGAAGATGGAAGATTTAGAATTTAATTTTTAGCTTTTAATTAATGTTTTATTAATATAATTGATTGAAAAGTGTTTTAGAATAAAAAATATATAGAAATTAGCATTTTATTTTAATAGATTACCATTTTGTCCTTACATGTTAAAGTTGTTAGTCAAAACTTGGGAGGCAAAATGGACATTTCAGAGAAGGCAGCGTGAATTTTTATTGAGCCTTACCTCATAGGGCAAAAATAATTATCCCTTTTATGTTATAATATTGTATGTCAGGTTTCTTACAGGCAATAGCAGACGCAAGATTTGATTTAAGGTGGGGCAGCTTTAATATTTTACTATTATCATTAATATTTTAATTTTTATTAGATAAACTTTAATAATATGTTAAACTTTTAAAAAATAAAATAAAAATAAACCTAAATGAGGGACATTATGACTATAATGGTTCAAAATTATAAAGAGTTAATTTTCTTTAAACTTAATGTCAACGCAAAATAGCTTTTCTTTTAAAATATCTCTCTATAACTATTCAAAAAAATATTTTATAACATACATTACTTTTTATCTAAAAAAATACAAACCAATGAAATAAAATAAAAAGTCTCTTAAAAATAATTTCTTAAGAATATATTACTATTTTTTAATTTAATTATTGCAAATAAATAAAAAAATAAAAAGAAAGACATGATAAAAATATAATCTATGGTTTTATTTCAAATTATAAGAAAAAGGCAGTCATTACCATGTACTAGGATCATCAATTTCACACTATTTTAGCAACAATTGATGCAGGTTTTTTATCATACTGTAAAAAAAATGTATATAAAGTAAAACATAAAATTTATGTAGAATTAAATAAATAAAAATTGAAAACTAAAATTCCATTTATGAATCAACTAATAAAAGTTAATTAAAATATAATGTCAACTTATATTATTATTGTATGCCTCAAGTAGCTCAAATTGTTAGGAAAAAGAAAAGAGAATTGTGAAACTTGAAATTGATTATTTTTTTTTAATTTTAAGAAAGGGATGTAAAAGTAATAAAGCATAGTAAAGGAGTATATCAAATTTTTCAAAATTGACAGGCCCCACCCCCGCCCCCCCAACCAACCTCCACCACCAACCCCCCCCCAAAAACCCCACCCCCATTTTTAAGTTTGAAGTCAATTACTTGCTGGAAGTTCATTGCAAAGATTGCAGGTTAGTAATTCAATTTACTTTAACTCAAAATCTATTCTATATAGAACAATAAGGCATTTTGATTTACTTAAACGTACCATATAAAAATTTACTTAAACTCATAATCTATTCTCAGATCTCACGGCTTGTTTAAACACAATACAATAAACATTGGCCAGCACAGATATCATTTGAACCAGCTAGTTGCTGTTAACGAGTTTGCATCCTTTACATATATAATTTACATAATTAAATTGACGAGAAATTATAAGTTTCTTCATGAAAGAATGGTATAAGACAATAAATTACATAAACAGTTTGATAGCTACGGATTGATATCAATTATAACAATGATATCACATCATAAAATAATAGTTTAGTATACGTTGATCTTAACTGTAATAGAATAAAAATTTTCTTAAGACAAAAAGGCGAGTTAATTTGAAATTTGATAAAATTAATTCAATGTCATATACTTTAAAATTCAATAAATTAAAATTTGCGCACGTTTGGAAGCACACATGCGACATGCACGCTCACGCTTACGCACATGCACACCCACACCCACCCACCCACCTACCCACCCACCCCCCCACACACACACACACACACACACACTACACACCCACACCCCCAACCCTGAGTCCAAGTTATCTTGCAATGCAATGGGAATAAGCCTTTTTTTTTAATTTATTCATGAATTTAGTGACAAGGCAAGGCCAAATAGAGAGGAAAGGAAGTTAGAGGAAGATCAAAACCATGAATAAAGTGAATCGATCGCCAACCTATAACTAATCAGTCTGGTTTTTTTTTTTTCAACTTTATTCATATGTTACTCTATTGAAAGACTCCAAGATAGGTTTCATACCTTCTTCTATCTAGCCATAATTTAATTGCCTTGCTCTCTAAACATGATAAATTGCTCGCCCATCTCTACAGCTCAGTGAGTCAGCCTTGCAAGTCAATACCTTAGAAAGTAAGGAAACACAGCATACACACAACAAGGAAGTAAAGGGAATGTCATTACACTAGAAAACAGGATGGCATTACATAGAAAGTTGAAACTTTTGATAGCCATTATACATAACTGTTCAAAATTTATAAGTTATCGAATTTTTCCAATACCATAATATATATTATTCTTGATGCACGATTTTTCCATGCATCAACAATTATTAAAAGGTACTAATCACCTAGAATAATGGATAATGGCAATTGGAGCATGAGACAAGAATCAAAATTTGGTTACATATATATGAAGGGGTTTGTCCACTTTTGAATAGCCATTATATATACGACCATTCAAAATTTGTTAAGTTATCCAATGCTACACTATATTATTAAAACATATCAATCACCAAAAACAATATAATGTATAATGGTAATTGGACGAGAAAAGAATCAAATTTTGGATATATATTATGGAGTGGTTAGTCCAATTTTGAATAGCTATATATATATATATATATATATATATATATATGACCAAATGCCCTGAGTTTTGAAGCCAAGAATAAAAAATAATCATTCTTGGTGTCAAAAACATGACACTTAAGCATGTGTTATGCACATGATTATTTTGGCCAAGTTGTAATTAAAACAAGATGTTATATTGTTTCTTATTTTATTGTTTCTAAAAGTTTATTTTAGGAAGAATTTGATTCATATTGAAAATCTCTTTTAATTAGAACAATATTAATGTATCCTAGTTGAATTAGGAGTTTATTTATTTGTGTCCTACTCCATTTTAAAGATTTCTTATATCACTTCCTAAATCATTGTCCTTTATCCTAATTGAGTTTGATTAAGATTCTACAAAATTTTGGAGAGATAGCACAATCAGATATCACCATATATATAATGTTATTTTAACTTATATAGAGATGTGTATGTCGACATTTCAAGAATAATTAGAGGAGAGCTTCAATGCAAAAATCGGAATGCTTCTTTGATTTAGTTTTATGAGTGTTTTATTCATGTATGAGAGTTTGTGTCGTGCATGAATTTTGGTTAGGTCTGATTGAGTTAGTATACATTTGAGAGAACTTGTGAGTTGAGTGTTTATGTAATTCAGTGTCAGACATTGTAGTTATAGTTTACTTAACAGTGTTTTGTTAAGTTATCAATGACAAAGAGTGAACAGTGTCACTAGAGTTTAAGATCCTGACGGCATTTTATTTTACAAAGATTAGGTCAGTGTATGAGAGTAAGTCAGCACTGTAAACGATCATAAAGATTATAAAACCAGAACTTAGTGAATTGCAGCTATAAGCTGTCCGTGAATGTAGGTTTTAAAATCGAACCACGTAAAATCCTCTTATGCCATTTTATATTACACATTACTGTTATATTGCACATAACTTCATACTTCCAGATCTCTCAATTGGTATCAGAGCAGGTTCGCTGAGATACAAGTGAAGAAACATCACGTCGATTTGGAGGCATGGAGTTTGTACGAAATGGAGGATTCAGAACACAACCACCTGTTCTTGATGATAGCAATTATTTATATTGAAAAGTAAGAATGATGATGTATATCAAATGGCTTGATGATAGGGCATGTACTAGTGTGCTTAAAGGATGGACACCGCTGATAAGATAAAATGGTTTTGGAGATTTAGAACCTAAACATGAGAAGGAATGGACTGATGAAGAATATCAGTGCTTAAACTGAAACTCAAAGGCTCTTAATGTGATTTTTGCTGCTGTGGATTTAAATAACTTTGGACATATTTCAATGTGCAAAATGGCCAAAGAAGCTTGGGACATTCTTAAGGTAAAACATAAAGGTACTACTTTTGTTAAAAGATCTAAATTGATAATATTAAATTCACAATTTGAGAATTTGATGATGCATGAAGATGGGTCAATTTCTGATTTTTATTCTAAGTTGTATCACATCACTAATTCTGCATATATGCTTGGCAAGACTTTTACTGATGTAGAAGTTGTTAGCAAGATAAATAGATCTGTCCCTGATAAATTTCAGCCTAAAATTTCAACCATTGAGGAAGTTAAAAACACTGATGAGATGAGGGTTGATGAACTTATTAGCATTCTTCAAAACTTTGAGATTAATCATAGTGCTAGGAAGCAAAAAGGAAAGAGCATTACATGTAATGTTAAAACTGAATAATCTGATGATGAAAGTAATGATGAGTTTGATGAAACTGATTCTAAACAAATTGCTTTTCTAACAAAAAATTATGTCAAGCTTATGAAAATGAATTTTAGGAAAAAGAATCAAGAAAAGTTATCAAACTCAAATGAAGACATGTTCAGAAAATTCAGCAAGGAAAATGACAAGAAGAAATCAAAACAAACTAATAAGAGAGGATAGATTCAGTGCTATGAATGTTCTGGCTATAGGCATAGTCAATCCGAATGTGCAAACCTCAAAAAGAAGAACAAAGGCTTGATAGCTACTTGGAATGATGACTCAGAAACTGATTTAGAAGATCAAGAATGCGTGAGTAACTTTATAGCTTGTACAGCATCTGTAGCTGATAAAGGGAAAGCTGTTATGTCCAGCACAACAAAATAATGCAGAATTGATGATGAAAATTCAGATACAAAAAATGATCCAGAATACTATGAAGAGCTACAAGAAACTTACAATGTATTCTATGATGAATGGCTGAGTCAGAAAGAAGTAATCAAAACTTTGAAGAGAGAGATTGAATTGCTGAAATGTGAAAAATCTTATGTTGAAAGCTACATCACAGGACTGGAGCTTGCTTTGACAAACAAAACAACACATATTGCAAAAATTACAATAGAACTGGTTGAGAGTAAGAGATGTGTTGATCAACTCAGAATTGGGTCAGCAAAACTTGATCAGGTCTTGAGTCTTGGAAGAGACAATTCCAACAAACATGGCTTGGGGTATACAGATAGTAATGTTGCATCTTCATCAACAACAGTATTTATGAAAGCTTCAACATCAGGTAAAAATTCTAAACCTAGCTAAAAAAGGTCAAGTCCTAATTCAAAAATCAGTGAAGTGTTTGTTTCCCCTTTAAGCTCTTTTAAATCGAGTCTCGAAATCCTAAGGATATTCATTCCAACATGCTATTTTTGTGGTGTCAAAGGGCATATTAGACCTAGGGGTTTTAAATTGTTGAGTCTTTTGCATAAAAGGTCAAAATATTTCAAGCTATCACTAAAGACACAACTGTAGTGAGTTAAGAAAGAGAACACAGTCTGTAATATTGCTTTTATTGCACTTATACATTCTTCTAACAATTTGTGGTATTTTGATAATGGTTGCTCTAGGGACATAACTGAAAATAGACAGTTTTTAAAAGATTTTGAATCATGCAATAAAGGAAATGTCACTTATGGTGATGGAGCAAAGAGTAAGATCATAGGCAAAGGCACTTTGAATGTCAAAGGCCTACCCAAATTTCGAAATGTCTTACTGGTTAAAGGTTTGAAAGCTAATCTAATTTTGTTAGTCAAATATGTGATGATAAGTATATTGTTAATTTCACACAAGACAAATGCATGATTTTAGACAATCTTCGTAAATGCATTTTAGAAGGAAATAAATCTTCGGATAATTGTTATTTGGTAAGAAATGCATTTCATGCTAGGATTTCAGACTTAGAATTGTGGCATCAAAAATTAGGACACTTAAATTACAATGACTTGGTTAAATTAACTAAGTTTGGTGTTGTTGAAGGTGTTCCTAAACTCAATAACAAAATTAATGGAATTTATGGACCATGTCAATTGGAAAAACAAATTAGAAGTGTAAATAAATGAGTCTCACATCTTAGCATATCCAAAATACTTGATTTGCTTCATATGAATCTTATGGGTCCCATGCAAATTGAAAGCATCTTTGGTAAGAAATACATATTTGTTTGTGTGGATGACTTCTTTAGATATACTTGGATTGATTTTATTAGAGAAAAATCTGACACTTTTGAAGCTTTCAGGAATCTTTGTGTTAAGCTTGAAAATGAGCAAAACAGCAGCATTGACAGGATAACGAGGATAATGAGTGATCATGGCAAAGAGTTTGAAAATGTTAGCTATGCTGATTTTTATAAATATCATAGAATTGAACATGAATTTTCAACTCCCAAAAAAATTAAGCAAAATGGCATTGTGGAAAGGAAAAACAAGACACTTCAAGAGATGGCTAGAGTGATGCTCAATAGCAAGAAATTGACCAAAAGGCTATGGGCTGAACCAATAAGCATTGCTTGTTATATTTCAAATAGAGTTTTTCTAAGACCTGACATAAACCAAACACCTTATGAAATTCTAAAAGGTAGAAAACCTAATTTGAAATATTTTCATGTCTTTGGATGCAGGTGTTACATCTTAAATGATAGAGAGCAACTAGGAAAATTGGATCCGAAAAAGTGATGAAGGATTTTTTTTGGGATATGCTCAGAACAGCAAAGCTTTTTGAGTCTACAATCTTCGAACTAAGTCAATAATGGAATCTTCAAATGTAGCATTTGATGATCTGGATGATTATGCAAAGTACTTTCATGAATAAAGCATAACCAGCTTCATAGAAGATGTAGATAGTCCAGTACCATATCACAATAGCAACAAAAAAGATTCAGTTATGAAAGAGGAAACAATTGCTATTATGATAGATACAACAACTACATCTGACAGCATAAATCTAGACAGAAACTCAATTAGAAATGAAGATGAAAGAAAAGATCCACCCTCTTGGATACAAAAAACACATCCAACAAGCTCAATCATTGGAAGCCTAGATGGAGAAATGAAGACTAGGAGCAAGGTAAGACATCAGGTAAGATTTGCACGCTATGTTTCATTATTTACGCCAAAAAATGTGAAAGAAGTTTTAAAAGAAGATGTGTGGATTCAGGCTATGCAAGATGAACTTAATCAGTTTAAAAGGAATGAAGTACGATAATTAGACGGGAACTAGTCCCTAGGCCACCAAATGCAAATGTAATTGGAACTAAATGGATATTCAAGAATAAAACTGATGAAAGTGATCAAATAGTAAGAAATATAGTGAAAAATACACACAACTAGAAGGCATAAACTTTGATGAAACCTTTGTACCAATAGCTACACTTTAGTCAATCAGATTACTAGTAGTTGCTTGCTTGCTTGATTTTAAATTATATCAAATGGATGTTAAAACAGCCTTTTTAAATGGCTATCTCAATGAAGAGACTTTTGTTAAGCAGCTAAAGGATTTGAAGATCCTAAACATCCTGATTTTGTGTATAAATTGCATAAAGCTTTGTATGGCTTGAAACAAGCTCCTAGAGCGTGGTATGAAAGGTTGACAAACTTGATCAATAGAGGTTATAATAGGCACAGCAATAATATGACTTTGTTTATCAAACATGCATCTAACTATTTTATTATTGCTCAAGTATATGTGGATGACATTGTGTTTGGATTAACTAACGCAAGCAAAACTGATGAGTTTGTTAAGTTGATACAGGAAGAGTTTGAGATGAGCATGGTAGGAGAATTAAATCTCTTTCTTGGATTGTAGGTTAAACAGATGAGTGATTGGATATTCATATCTCAATCAAAATATGATAGAAATCTTGTAAAGAAATTTGGACTTGAGAATGCAAAACCAATGAAAACTCCTATTTGCACTAACCTAAAACTTTTGAAAGACAATACAGGAAAAGAGGTAGATACAAGCGTGTATAGAAGCATCATTGGCAGTTTATTATACCTCATAACAAGCAAACCAGACTTGTGTTTTTAGTGTAGGACTTTGTGCAAGATTTCAGGAAATCCCAAAGAATGACACTTGGCAGCAGCTAAAAGAATCATCAGGTATTTACATGGAACCTATGATTATGGGATATAGTTTTCTAAAGATACAAAAGATTATCTTGCAATGACACGACCCGCCCCTAGCTACACGGGCGAATCATGCCTAAAACTGTGGACTACTGACTGTTTCTTAATTCTTATCTTTCTTATGGAATAAACTTGAAATAATTCCCATTACAACCACAAATAAAATTTTTCCTATAGTATAACTAATACAACCTTAACATATCCTTGCACCATCACGTGGCTGGGCCTCCAACCTTTCTAACTAAATCACATTTTGCTTTCACCTGGGGAAAAAAAATGTTAAAAGGAAAGAAAAATAAAACAAAAGAGTGAGTATAAAACTCAGTGAGTGGGGATAAAGATATATTTGTAAATAAATCTAAAAAGAT
The DNA here is from genome assembly GCA_013180625.2 of Boswellia sacra. Lineage (NCBI taxonomy): Eukaryota > Viridiplantae > Streptophyta > Magnoliopsida > Sapindales > Burseraceae > Boswellia > Boswellia sacra. Next base: position 215,389 of record SNVD02010591.1, read on the forward strand.
TATATTATTATAAAATAAATCTTTGCTTTATATAAAAAAAAATAGTCTCTATAAGCCATAACTCATATATCATCAAAAATGTCAGAAAACTTTAAAATAAATAACTATTGAATGACTAAATTCATCAAAATACTACTTCTTGTTGTCTATACGCAAAACAATAAAATAATCATCTTCAATCATATGATAAAGATGCTCTTGATGATCATGCTAAAACATTTATTCAACTGTGATTTAAAACAAAATGCATAACTTTCCGTACAAATCTTCTTTTAAAAAGAAAATTATATAACTCATGAGAAAAATTATGCTCTAGTTTTCATAAAACTATAAAATAATGAAGCTGTTGAGAGTATATAAACTATCATAATAAATTCTTTCTAAAAATTTTGGATAAATTTTATAAAAATTTGCTAAGTATCTTTCTTCTGTGAATACTTTTCTTTTCTTAATTCATATAAATATTTAAAACTCATACTGATATACTAAACAAGTACCCCTGAAGCTGTCTAATCCTATCTGGCGAGATCTAACATCGCACAGGCCTGTTATACTAGTCATACGCATGCGCAGAGCTGCCTCCAAAGGGTTAAAGCGCCCAGATCACACGGCACAAAGCCTCTATGTGCGTCTGAACGGGCCCCAAAAGCCTCTATCTATATCACTGTCTAAGTGATATTAATAATTGTTTGAGAATCTGGGTACTAGCTTAGTATAACATAACTGCACTTTCTTAATTTTATTAAAAACTAATTTCATTGAAAAACTACTTTATATGCTAAAATTTCTCTTTTCAAGCAATTTATCAAAACCTGAAAATTTTATACAAGCTAAAACTGGAAATATTTGTATTATTTAAATTAATCCATGACAAACATTTAAAAAGACATTTCTAAATACTTTAAGAAATCCTTGAGTCAAATGGCTATGAAAACTTTAAATATCAATGCTTTCACACTTTCTCTAAATTTATAAAATATAACTTTTTGAAAAACTAAAATGCACTTTAAATGAAAAATTTGATTTTTCTTTTCTAAATGTTATATATTTGTTCAAAACTTATTTTGAAACTAAAATTCATGTCTACAACCATTTTGAAAACTAACCCTGAAATATATTAATAATGAAGCAAGTATAACAAATGGATCTATCTACCCTCAAGAAATACAAAAGAGACTAACTTGAATTCTTCTAAATTCGCTAAAATTCTCGAAAATTCTATAAAATGTTAAATAAACATAACCAAATAAATACTAAAACATACTTCTTAATTATCCAGAAAACTAAATCTTCTACTCTCTCTAACACTTTCTAAAATATCTATAAAAATAACATTAAGAGAAATCATTATAACCCATAAAATAAAATACTTTTTCACTCACTAATTTGCATGCACAATTCGGTTAGCTCGTAGTTGATTCTAAAGTCAACGGTCCATCTTGCTGGCCACATCCTTCAACAAAGAATTAATCCTTCATTGTTCTAACATCATAAAAGAGCTCATCACATTATATTCGATTCATAATCAACTTGAATGTTTAAAATTCCCAATATTCAACTTCATGTCTTAATCCAATCAATCCTAATTAACTCTATTTCCAAACTTCTTAAACAGAACAGTTCTTCTTCTCTGATTTTTAATAAATAATTGACTCATCCAAATGGTCTAATATTATATAAAGATCTTCTACACATATATATCTAATGCCATATAAAATTTCGTAGCATTCTATATTCATTAGGTACCTCAAAATCTTCATTTTTCCAGATACAAAAATTCTGTAAATTCGCTTCCAGAACTGACCTCTCCCTTTTCCAAAATACATGATAATTTGTAATAAATTTTTAAAATCACAAAAATCTCCATATTTAAACTGGACATATATACAAACTCGTATCCCAAATTTCATAATTTTTGAAGACCTCTAGATACCTCAAATAACTTACCCAAAACTGATTTTCTGCAGAAAAACTGAATTTCTAGTAGTGAACAGTAAACTTCGAAAATTCATATAAAATTGCGTACTCAACATTTTCGAGTGAATCCAACTTTAAACAAATCCTTTGGATGTCTATTTTAACATATATAAATTTGAGAATCAGATTCAAAGCCAACAAACTGCAGTAATTTTCGGAATATACACTATTCACAAAACCCTGGATTTAATTTCAACATCTTAAACCTTAAAATTCACCAAGACAAACCATAAACATCAAGAAAATGATCAATTACCTCAAATAAGACTTCAATTTTATCTTGATCTTCCTTCTCTCTCTCCAGCTTCTCTCTCTAAAAATTTCTAAAACATCCAAATATCTTCTTAAATTCCAATTCTCTTGCATGAAATATACAAAAAAGAACTTAATATTGCCTTGAAATTATGAAATTACCTGGTTTTTCTTCTCCAACAGCCCCAAAATCCTTTTCCCTCTTTTCTCTCTTCACTCCTGTCACTCCTCTCCATTTCTGAGGAATTCTCTTCTTTTTTTTAATTCTAATTTCCTATCTAATATAAATGCAAAAAAAAAAAAATAAGAGAGGATGGGCTGAGTTGAAAAAAAAAATTAAATGGGCTTTGGCTATTTAATCTCATGGGCTTTACATGCAAGGTTTAGTGATGCTAGTTGGGCAAGAAATACGAATGACAGGAAGAGCATATCGGGTTGATATTTTTATCTTGGTACTAACTTAGTTTCTTGGCACAGCAAAACGCAGAATTCCATCTCTTTGTCTACTTCAGAAGCTGAATACATAGTAGCAGGGAGTTGTTGCACACAACTACTTTGGATGAAGTAAATGCTAAGTGATTATGATTTTGAATAAAAACCTATAACTGTGTTTTGTGATAATACTAGTGCTAAAAACATTTCCAAAAATCCAGTTCAGCACTATAGAACAAAACATATTGACATAAGATACCATTTTATAAGGGAACTTGTAGAGTCTAAGGTGATACACATTGAACACATCTCTATTGATAAACAATTACCTGACTTGTTCACTAAGGCATTGATACAACAAGATTTGAGAATCAAAGAAAGACCTTAGGCATATGTCAGTTTTTTGAATAAGCATTGCTTTCTATTATATTAATTATATCTACAATATTATATGTTTTCCTCTAATTGAGCATATATGAGCTGTAATGTAAAGTTGTGTGAATATTAAGATACTAATTAAAAATGAAAAATGCAGAGAGGGCTACCAATATATGATGTGTGAAAGTCATCATTGAAAGTAACCTCAGGGTGTCTAAGAAATATGTTGAGTTAACCCACTCAAATGAAAAGGGCTACCTCTATATTGTATGAAAGCTGTTGTTTTATAATCCAATGTGATTAATTTTTTTAATATGTCAAAATGTTATTTTTGACATCTCTATTGAATGAAAAATAAAGGTAAAAAACTTTCATATGTTGATTATAAACAGCTTAGAAATATGCTTCCTTAGAATGATTTATATGATGTGCAGATATTGTTGTGACATTAAATGTACTTATTTTCTGTATGTGTCTTATATCATACGATGCTAGCTAAGCCTAACTGAAATTTGACTTTCTTGTGTGTCCGTGTATCAAAATGCTCATGTCAGCTTTATTGGATTAAGGGGGAGAGACTTCAGCGGCAGGAATCCCAACTCTATTAAAATTTCTTAATTTAATGGAAATCAAATTTTTAAATTTATCTCATTAATGATATGAGTTTATTTTGGAAAAGAAATTAAAATTTGAAATTTATGGGAAACCAAATTTTTTTAAAACTCAGTTTCTTCCTAAGTATATCACAAATATAGTTAGGGCTCTTTTTGTTCAACAGTTTTGCATCCCATCTTTTTTTTCTTGTCACGTTTCTCTCTCTATTGCAGAAACTCTTGCAGACTTAAGACCTTACGATGGCATCTTCATCTGAATCTGAGAAGACCACCAATATTAAATTTCCTCAAGTGACTTTGGTTGTTACAGTAACGACAACTCTCAGTCATCTCAGTCATAACAGCTATATGCAGAGATCCTGATTGATCCTGCAATGAGTGAATATGAGATAGTCCCTATTGGGTGAATGAAGGATAGAATCAAGCCCAAGTTCAACAAGTTTCTCACTGCAAATGTCAAGTAAAATTTCTTGAAGTAAACATCAAAGAGGAAATTACAGATTGAGAGGCCAATGAAGCTAGACTTCAACAAGTATGGCTTAAGTGAACTACTCGAGTCCATTTATTGGACAAGGATGGTAAACAATTTCCTACCCCCTGTTAAGTCTTTGATTCAAGAATTTTGTGCTAATATACCTGTATCAATTGATAATCCGAAGAGCTTTCATTATAACAAATTATATTGTGGGGAAAAATTTGTAAAGTTTTCACCGAATGTCATTAATAATTTCTTTGATATACCTATTGGTAGTTTACATTCTGTTGAGGATAGTTTTGATATAGAAAAAGTTCTTAAGGAACTAATTGGTAGAGAAGATTTAGTTTGGAACCCTAACGATGGCATTGATCATCAATATTTTAGGTACTCCATAAGATTGCTCAGTTTAATTAGTTCCTTTCCTCACATCAGAATCAAGTCAGGAGAGATAGAGTGAAAATTTCTATTCTTTTTGGGCACAAATAGACCAATTAATTTAGGTTTATGGATTTATAGAATGATTATCCAAATTGCACCATATAAATCAGACTATCAGTTGCTTGTGTTTCCTTGTCTAATACAAGGACTTTTGGCTCAAAATGGTGTTCCACTTAGCCCAAAAGAGAACACTGAGATTTTGTCAAAATCCATCACAAAAGGATTTCTGCATCGACTACATGACAAATCTGATCTGCCGCCCCTGAACCAAAACCAAGAAGAGTTCAAAACAATCCCATGAACAATGTGGAAAAGCAGCTTGCTTTGATCAATTCTACTTTGTCTGATATTGTGCGGGATCTCAATGACATCAAAGCAAAACAATCTAAATTAGAGACTAAACTTGCTGGAAAATCTGTTACTGAAGAAGTCTAACCACCCATGGAAATTGAAAATGTGGTGCGAGAGCATTCAGTAGAGCCAATGCAAGAGGAGGATCAAGCTGAACAACCTACTATTGAGACAGATGTGACCGCAGAAAAGAAAAAGAAGCAAAAGAAATCAAAGAAGAAAGCTAAAGGAATAGAACTAAAGTGGTGAAGCAAAAATTTGACAAGAAAAAGAAGCAAGTTATAGCAGCAGTTCCAGAACTGTAGGATGAATCTTTGTCAGACGAGCCAGCTCAAGAAGAACCAACTATATCACAACCTTTTCCAACTCCTGAATAAGAACCTGACAATGAACAATTCCTAAAATAGAGCCACATGTCTCTACACCACCGCAGTCATCCTCACATGATGGAGAACACATAGATGAACAAATTCCTGAAAGAGAGACTGCAGAACCAGAAGAAGAAATTCCAACTCAACTTGCAGCAGAATCTCTTATGGATTTATAACAATCTGCTGATAAGTCTCATCCCACTAAATCCAATGATAAAAAACTTGACAATTCATCCGCAAGATCGTGGCAGAGGTCACAGCTTCTTCCTCATATACAACTGGAGACAAGGACACTCCCATAGCTTCTGAGCCACCTACTCCATCCACAACCAACAAAAAGTTTAGGACTACGGCTGCCAGCACCAAGAAAAGACATGGGCATTTCTCCTCACCTCCTGTTCGCAAATTTGCTCTTAAATTCTTTTTGATACTTGTTATGAAAAGAGAGAGAGGTGGTTTCTGATTTTTGTTTGTGTTTATTTTTTCATTGTTTATGATTGTCTGAACAGATTCCTCTTACTTTAATTCAGGGGCAATAAGTAAAAGGGAGCATCTTTATATTTGAATTTGAACTGCATTATGCCTTATGTTTCGTAGGATTTACTTTACTATGTTGTATGCTTTTACCTACGTATTTGATTTCGTTGCTTCTTTTTTTGCGGCATTTCAATTATGAGCTCTGATTATGCTATTGCATATAACTTTGCTTGCGTATTGTTTGATAGGTTTGTCAAATTGACTTTGATTTGTTTTTGCAAGTCATTTACATTCATATATTCTTCTGTTATGTCTTAGTTTGTTATGTGGATTATAACTGAAAAGTTGTTATTTCTTTTAGTGTAGCATTTTTTGTTAGATAGCATACGATTGCTTATAGTTGCTTTGGACTTATCTTTGTGTGCTGGTCAAAAATAGTTTGATGTTTTCATCACAAGTTGCCAAAAAGGGGGAGATTTTTGGTGTCAAAAAATGTGACACTTAAGCATGTGTTATGCGCATGATTATTTTAGCCAACTTGTAACTAAAACAAGGTGTTATATTGTTTCTTATTTTACTGTTTCTAAAAGTTTATTTTAGGAAGAATTTGATTCATATTGAAAATCTCTTTTAATTAGGACATTATTAATGTATCCTAATTGAATTAAGAGTATATTTATTTGTGTCCTATTCCATTTAGAAGATTTCTTATATCACTTCATAAATTATTGTCCTTTATCCTAATTGAGTTTGATTAAGATTCTATAGGATTTTGGAGAGATAGTACAATCAGATATCACCCTATATATAATATTATTTTACATAACTTATATAGAGATGTGTACGTCGGCATTTCAAGAATAATTAGAGGAGAACTTCAACACAAAAATTGGAATGCTTATTTAATTTTGTTTTATGAGTATTTTATTCATGTATTAGAATTTGTGATTGTGCATAAATTTTGGTTAGGTTTGATTGAGTTAGTATACACTTGCGAGTTGAATGTTTATGTCATTCAGTGCCAGACATTTTGGTTATAATTTACTTAATAGTGTGTTGTTAAGTTGTCAGCGACAGAGAGTGATCAGTGTCACTAAAGTTTAAGATCTTGACGGGATTTTGTTTTATAAAGATTAGGTCAGTGTGTGAGAGTGAGTCAGCACTGTAAACGATCCTAAAGATTGTAAAACAAGAACTCAGTGAATTGCAGCTCTAAGTTGTCTGTGGATGTAGGTTTTAAAACCGAGTCACGTAAAATCCTCTTGTGCCATTTTATATTACATATTACTGTTATATTGCATATAACTTCATACTTCCAAATCTCTCAATCATAATTGGTGATTATGAAGTGGTTGGTCTACTTCCTCTTATTTTTTAATCTTGGTATCAAACAGCAGGGCATTTGGTCATGTACGATGGCTATTGAATGCCTGTTGTTTGAAAACTATATTTGAAATTACCTTATGATCATTGGTGGACCAAAGAAGGGATCCAAGGGGACCTGGGCCCCTTCTAAAAATTGCGAAATCAGTTTTATCCATTGTTTTACATAGATGACAATTACATCCCCTCTAATTATAATAATCTAATTTTCAATTTCGTTTTTTTTATTATTAGCATGTTAAACTTCCTGCCTTATTCCTCTATAACGCCAGGCCTCTTTCATCCATATAATATTATTGCAACATATTTTATAATTTATAAACATGTAAGTTTTTTTTGTATTTTAGTTTTATAAATCTATTTGTACTTTTTTTTTTATTCTAGTTGATTTATTGTAGTATAAATTTTATATTTCTCTTCAATCTTTTTACTTTATAGTTAACCACTAAGGTTTTACTAAAACAATATAATTTTGAAGAATTATTGATCACAGTTAGCAACTAACTCTTTATATTTTTATTTTATTTCACTTTGAATTTGAATTTTGGATTATAATTCTGATGTTTGAAATTATAAATAAAATATCTTTCGTAGCATTGAAAAAAAGGCAATTGTGAAGCATTTAAAAAATTTAAAAATTTGCCAATGACAGTTATGAATTTGTATTTATTGAGAAAATTATTTAATATTAATATTTTGCCTTTGATTGACTGTATTGCGATTATTTTGTGAACTAAGGTTCATTGCACTCTCATCCAGAAACACTTTTTTTTAATATAATTTTCTTGTACCATCGAGGTTTATTAAAAAAATTATAATTACTACTATATTTGATGGTGCCCCCTCTTACACTAAATCCTAGGTCAGCCACTGCCTATGATCATAATCAACTATGACTAAATAATAAGTTGTTAGAAAGAAGATATTTTTTATAATTAATTTTGTTCTTTAAATTTTTATAAATCAATAACAAGGATTCGTGGAAAGTAAAAGAGCAAGAGATATGGTCTTTTTAAGTCAAAAGTCTGTTAGATTAAAGAGTCATTCTGTCAGCTTTTAATTAAACAAATAGAAAATGTTATATAACACCGTATTTTTAATAAAATATATTCTTGACAACAGTAATATAGTATTCGTTTTAATAAAATATTATCATCTTTGCAATTATTGAAGTGCACTCACTTGTTGTTTATTAAAACAATAGGAGCTATATTTTATTATCTCTGTTTTGTCGTAATGGAGAAATCAATTCAAATAAGTTAAAAGGAGAGGAGGGCTTTACTTCAAAAATTATTATGAATTGAAATATAAATTATAATTCTACGTATAGAATTATTTTATGCAACAAAATTCTATATAATCTGATATATCATAATTTAATTGTAAGAGTAATTATATAATTTCTTTCATTTATTAATAATTTTAATTATTCAGAGATATTTTACTACATCATGTTGTATGAACTGATTGTATACATCGAATGGTTACATTTGTAAGAAGTGTTAATCACAAGAAAATTGATAATCTTAATTACAAAAATTAAAATATTAAATTTAAATTTTAGGTGTTATATAAATTGTTAGTTTTAAAGGTCAAATATGCGCAATTCCAGTTATGGGTCCTTGTAATACAGTAATTCATATTAATTAATTAACAAATCAACAATAACTATGCATCTTGATTGCAATTACTAATAAAGTCAACACAAGTGTAAAAAAGCAACAAATCATGTTGTTGATGTGTGTATTTTACAGGCTTGCATCTTAACGAAGTAAGGTTCGCTCGGGCTGGAGCACATACGGCTTTATCCTGAAAAGGGCCCTATACAAGAGATGGAAGACAAAGTCACCATCTCTGAATTGAATCTAACATCAACTGGCCCCCAGTGGGTTGTGTTATAGCACTTTGGGACGGGATACCAATATGGACGTTCCTATAGACGACAACAATTGTTGATGCATGGATTTTATATGCTTACATCCTCACGAGGTATCGTATCAGTTTGGAGCAGAGCCTATACAGTTTTGTCCTAAAAAGAGCCCTCATTAAGGAAGAAGAGTAGCCTCTCCTCTTTTAAGCCACAAACCAATCGACTACGTACACAAGAGATGCAAGACAAAATTATCAACCCTGAATTGAATCCAACATCAACATGTGTAAAGGAGAAATGTGGTGGCTAAGATACAAAAATTTCATACAAATTTATTTTCGATAGTTGAAAGTTTTGATAGAAATTAAAAATACATATAATGGGAATTAGCGAGAACTCTAGTTGAAAGTATTAATTGCCTATCTGTGTTTGAAGGAGCTAGCTCGCTGTTATCCAAGAATATCCCGCTGGTTAGTACGTTTATGTAATCAAATTAACTCAATAATAATTAGTAATTAGCTACTTTGTGCAAGAAACAGAATCTAATTAAACAGAAAAATAAATGACATCTTCCAGGAAAAGGGAAATACAGAGAAATTAACAAGGGATTAATGCTATGACTCCTTTGTTTTAGGTCAAAGAAAGCAGGGTGGATGGAATAAAACAAGAGGCTTTGGCAAAGGAACCTGCCATAATATTTCTCCAACACGTTGGCAAAGCAAACTTATGGCCTTTTAGGACGTGAAGTCTATAGAAATTAGCATACTCTTTAATGATAAAGAAATTTCGAGCATTAATTGTGGAAATTAATAAAGCATGAGATATATATGGTCTTCTAAGTCCAAGTCCATTCAATTGAAGAATCATTCATGGCAGACAGCTTTTTATTGAAGAAATAAAAAAGAAGATAATAATATCATATTTGTAATAAAATATATTCTTGATAGCAACAATTGAGTATTCTTTGACATAAATTATATGATCATCTTTGCAATTACTAAAGTGCAGGGGCGGAGCCACGTTCACGCCTGATATACCCGTGGCCCCCCAACGTTGAAAAATTTTCCTAAATTTACTTTATATTTTTCGAGGGATGAAAGTGAAATACCACCAAACTCCTTAACTTGGCCTCCCCAAGAGTTTTTAATAGACGATATAAATATGGATATTTGGCGGAATAGATATTTTAGTTAAATGATCCTCACTTTGAACTAACTTTTATATCCTCTCACATTTCCTTTTTCTGTGAAAGTATTAATTAAATTTTCTTTACTATTTAAAAGCGAATTTATCTCCTTTCTTATTTAATTGCTTATTTATCTTTTCTTTTTTATTATATATAATATTAATTTACATTTCTTTTTCTTTTTAAATACTAATTTTTTTCTCCTTATTATATTTTAAAATTGATTTTTCATACTAAGAAATTTACTACTTCTTTTACCTCACCTCATCAAATTCCATACAATAAATTTGGTTCTTTCAACTTTGAGAATTTATTAAAAAAAAAAAAAAGGCCTTGGGCTTCTCAAATATATGGTTTTATATATTGAAAATGAAACTGAAAATGCATTTAACGCAAAATCAATTGTATACGATTTTCGAAAGGAATATTAAATTCTATTTTGACACCAAATAATATAAATTATTAAGATTTTATTTTTTTAATAGAACATAATTATTTCTTTATTCTTTTAAAAGTAATTGCTATTGTGCATTTTAGAATTTTAATTTGTGTTAAAAGAAAAATTGTAAGTCATGAATGGCCACCCCATACTTGGTATCCTGGCCCCGCCCCTGCTGAAGCGCACTTGTAATTTTATAAATTAATATGTTCTTTTAGTAGTAGCGTAACTAGAAAATTTTTTCGGGTGGGCTGAAAATATTTTCAAAATTAATTGATAAACCTTAAAATAAGAAGGGATTTTATTAAGAAATGTGCATAAAAATTAATTTAAAATTATTTGAGTTAAAATTATTATGCCTATTTAATGAGCAACCAATGGGCTCACGTCTTAAGTAGTCAAGTGAGAAGCGTTGCATATCCCACATCCAAACCACAATAGGAAAGATTTTAAGATGTGCAATTTTTTCTTTCCAAAATTGAACTTAATGAATTGATTTTTTTTTTTTTAATTCGCTCCCAATGTTACGCTAGTGTGTGCTTTATTTTGTTATCTTTGTTTTATCATGACAAAAAATCAATCAAATATATTACAAGGAAAGAGGGTATTATTTCGAATATCAAGGGTAGTTTGGAGTAGGGCTGGTACTCTGGATCATAACATACGAACACGGCACGAATACGACAAGAACATGATATATGATTAATAAATGGGTCGGATTGGTGTTGAGGGTATTCAACACGCTAATCCATTTAATGACATGAATAGTTAGATATATCTTGTCAATCTTTAATATGCAAGCTCATTTAAAGATATAAATTTTTACCTACTTACAATATATATATTATAAAACTGAAAATTTTATATTATAAAGTAAATTAATTTATAGAATAGTAAATTATGATGATCTTAAAAAAATTTTATGCTAACAATTATTTATATTCTAAAAATAATTTTAATAGATATAAATATATAGAATATGATATATTATGCATAATTAAGTAACTTATATAAATTAATTGTGATACAATTACAACATGTAGGTGACACATTTAGTAACGATGTCAAATATGTATTTTATGTCTCGGCACGAATAATTAAATGGGTCAACGTGCATAACACGAATTGTTACCCCCGGTTTGGAGTTGTTATTGCTGTGAAAATAAGCAACTTCTGCTTTGCAAAAAAAAAAAAAAAAAACCTTTAAAAAAAGCGGGAGGGTATTTGGTAAACCAGTTTTTAAAAACTGCTTTACTCTTTAAAAGTAGGATAGAGGTGTCCAGTATTACTGTTATTGTAGCTTTCATTTTATGCAAATGACCAAAATGAACGGTATTATTCCTTTGTAATATTTAACTATTAAATTTATAATCAAATTTTTTTAACTATTTATGACAAATTCTATATAAATTTATTTTTAATAAATATAAACACTTTATAATATTTTCAAAGAATAGATAATTTTTTAATTTATGTAAAATATGAAAGAATAACTTGCATCAAAATTTAAATTTAATTTCTAATTTGTATCGCAATCAAATTAATTTAAAAACTAACATTTAATACAATAAAATCCACACATTTATTTATAAAATAATTTAAAATTTATAAAAAGCATAAATTCATACATATTAAATAAATATGATTTTATATTTTTGTTAATTATCAATGTTTACTGGATTTATTTAATATATTTTAATTTAAATTATATATTTAATTTTTAGAAATTAAATTTATTTCTAAAATTTGAAAAAATAAAAAATTGAAAAAAAAGAAAAACAAATGCTGGAGGGTTACCGAATCGCCACCGAAGTTCGTCTCCAACCATCGTCACTAGGCATGTCTGGTGAAACTTCAAATGCAAAATTGATCAACTTCTTCTGATCTATGTGACGGCCAAAAAATACATTGAAAGTTTCAGCTGTAGGAAGTTTTATCATCTATTGCAATGAAACACCGAATCTTTTACCACCAATTCCTTTACCTTTGAATGGATCGTGTTCTAGCGAATAATCTGATATGGAGGTGTCATTAGATGTGCTACAGTGATGGTTATTGATTACTAGCCAATGGTGGTCCAATAATAGCTCCGACTTTTAAAAAAAATTATTTTATAAAAATAAATAATTTATTTATTTTAATTATAAACATGAATTTAATTAAAAACTTTAATAAATAAGGGCAATTTTACATTTTTATTTTTTATTAAGGAAATTTTGATATTAATTTTACATTTGAGAAGTAGAATTTGGTTTTCAAATGACCTCCTTCTTTAAAACTTTTTTTATGGAGTGGATTTTTTTTTTTAAATAATTGAGAAGCAATCCCAAAAAGGCCCTTAGGTTGTTGTAGAAAAAAATTTATTTTTTTCATAGTAACATCAATCCCAAACTGGCCCCTGATCTATTGTGAATTGAAACATAAAATGCATCATTATAACATTAGAATAAAATTTAATTAATAGATGAACAATGATGCTGCTTTTAGAATGCAATTGCCAAGAAAGTTAAAAGTCAACGGAAGTGCAGAAAAACAAGAAACGAGTAAAGAAGAAATGAGAGGCTAAGAGACAGTAACTCATATAAATTTAGAATTAGCATGAAATCCTATTGAAAGTACTTGTTGCGGAATATAATAATGTCAAACACAAGATCAATAGGCTTAAAATATCACCCAAGGAAAAAAAAACAAAATAGAAAGAAATAGAATTGCAAAAGAAGACACGTAACATTACGTGATTCGGCAATATGCCTACGTCCACAGGGCCAATTAAGAAATATACTCTTCACTAGAAAAAGAAACTCTTACAAGATTTTGGACAATCCTCACAACCTCTCAATTAGAAGCTATTATACACCTTTCAATAGAGTTTTGTGCATTATGTCATATATTAAATCAAAGCACTACTAGACATCACCTATTTGTACTACTATAGTCCCCAAACTATTAAGATAACTAATCCTAATAGTATTAGACAACATAGACCAAAATAGGATAGCTTTCCTAAATAAATAGGAAATTAGGTTTACAATCCTAATAGGATAAATCCTAATCCTAGAGTAATAAGGATTCACAATTAACTAATATCCTAAATAGTAATCTATTAATTAATCTAAACCTAATAGGAAAAGTAAGGGCGGTAATTCGTGTCATTCGTGTCAATCCATTTAATTATTCATGTCAATACATGAAACACGGATTCGACACAGTTATTAAACGTGTTGCCCATGTGTTATAATCATGTCATATTTAATTTACATAATTTACTTAATTGTTTAACCTAGTTATGCATAATATGTTATATGCTATATATTTATATCAATTACAATTATTTTTAGAATATAAATCATTGTTAGTATAAAATATTGTTAAAATCATCATAATTTATTATTTTGTAAATTAATTTACTTTATTTGTTATCCAAGAAAATCTATTCCTGGTAAGTTTGATATACTATCCATTAATTTTTTTGAAATAAAAAATTCATTTATTTTCAAGGGAGAATTTTATGGGTTGCTAAGTAGTTTTATTTCGTGAATTTATATCCTGAATTTACTACTTGGATTTTCTTTGTAGAGTATGCATATATGTATCGATGCCTTCCTCTTTTTCTTCTTTTGATGTAAAGCATCACATTTTCCTTAGTTTTAGAGGTGAAGTGACAACTTTACTAGCAACCTCCATGCAGCTTTGTGTCGGAGAAAGATTCAAACTTTCATTGATAACTAACTTATCAGAGGAGATAAGATTTCACAATCACTTTTGAATGCAATTGAGAGTTCACAGATTGTTGTTATCATTTTCTTAAAAGCTATGCCTCTTCCTAATAGTGTCTTGAAGAACTTGCAAAGATTGTCGAATGCAGGAAACAACATGGCTTGATCATGATACTAGTTTTCTACCATGTAGATCCATAACATGTAAGGAATCAATTAGGGACTTTTGCTTATGCATTCACTAAGCATGAAGAAAGTTTCATAGATAGGTTAGAGATTTTGTAGAGGTGGAGATGTGCTTTGACGCAATCTATCTGGCTTTGATTTAAATATAGTTAGGTTCATAAACAATAATACTATATATTAATTCTCACAATTTTCTGCTCAATCTCATTAATACTTTTTACATGGTTTCTTATCTTTTGTTTTTTTTTTTCTTTTATCAAGTTTACTACAAAGGGGAATTTCACTCAATTGACAAAGATAGTCTTACAAGGTCTACCTGAGGATTCTAAAAATATTTTTCTAAAATAGGACTCCTTTGGCTACTAATTAAACTAGTGTATTTTCTGATCTTCAAGCTTATTACTTTGTTTCTTTCCAACTTGAGAGTCAAAATTTATTTCTTGAGACGTCTTATTGAGTAGCTAAAGATTTGTCAATGTTTTCTCTAACAAGAAATGCAACACTTAAAGCAAATAATTATATACTCTTAAAGTTTTCCTAAACGTTGAAATTCAATTTGACCAATCTGATCAAAATTGATGCCACCAAATTTTCAGAACATATTCGTGTTACAATAGCAGTGAAACATATCAATTTATTATTCTAAACATTTAGTTAACAATGTTTGGAAAGTGAAGTTTTGTAGTGACGGAGAAAATTCTCTTGAAGTGGCTTATTCATAACAATTTTACATTGTTTGTGTATCTCTTTGCTATTTCTACATATCTTTTCTTTTGTGTATTTATTAGGCCTAAATCTTAACTCCTAGAGAAAATTATCGAACATAGTTTGAAAAGATTAAACAGTTTGTCCCCAAGTGATAATAATGACTTAATAGGAATAAAATCAAACATCCAAGAAGTCGAGACATTGTTATGTAATGGGTCAAGTGTTGTTTGTGTAGTAGAAATTTGGGGTATTGCTGGTATAGGCTAGACAACTCTTGCCAATGCTATGTTTAACGGAATCTCAAGTAAGTTTGAAGTTTCTTACTTTGTTGATGTTAGGCATGAAATGGAGAAAAATGGTCTAACACACTTGGGAAATGAAATTCTCTCTACTATATTGGAGGACATATATCCTTATATAAGACTCTTCTTTACCAAAAAGAGGCTTCAACTTAAAAAGGTTTTGATTGTTTTTAATACTGTAAAACATTTAACACAAATAGAAGAGTTAATTGGAGTTATTAATTGCTTGTGTTGTGGTAGTCAAGTTATTATAAAATCAAGGGATTAAGCAGGTGCTTGGAAATTATGGAGTAGGTGATGTCAATATATACGAGCTTACGGGTTATGTCATGATGATGCTCTTCAACTTTTCTTACGCTATGTAGTTAAAAAAAAATTCTCCCACCAAACAGCATTATATGGTGCAATACCTCACAAATGGGATAGCAAGATATTGTAATGGTGCTCCAGTAGCTCTGAAAGTGTTTGGTTCCTTTCTACGTGGTAGGAGAAAGCAAGATTGGAATATTGCCATAAATAAACTAGAAGGAACTCTTCATATTGATATCCAAAAGGTACTAAAAATAAGTTATGATGGATTAGATGATCAAGGGAAGAACATATTGTTTAGATATGACATGTTTCTTTAATTGGGAGCACAAATATCTTGTAACAATGTTCATGGATGCCTATGGCTACTTTGCAACAATTAGAATAAGTGATCTCATTGATAAGTCTCTCATAACTCTATTCTACAACAAAATAATAATGCATGGTTTGGTTCAAGAAATGGGAAAAGAAATTGCGCAACAAGAATCAGTTAATGATCCTGGGAAATGTAGTCGTTTGTGTCATCATGATTGTATCTATCATGTATTAACAAAAAAATGGTGAGATTCAAGTAATGAGCTAGGCCTTTCTATTTCATATATTGATTCTAAGACTTGTAATATAATATAAGCTTGGAAAATATTATTAATTTTCCTTGATACTCATGCATTAGTACAAGTGGTAAAGAGGTTGGATGGTTTAGTATATGCCTTACGTTTAAATATCATATAAGAAGAAAGTTGTCATGCATTTACTGTAACCTTTTATGTATGTGATGTCCACTAACTCTTGTTATCTCTTTCTTATTATTAAGGAACTACAAAGATTGAAGGCATATGCTTCGATGCGTCAAAAATAAAAGAGATAGACTTAAAACCTCATGCTTTCTCAAAGATGCTTCAATTGATGAGATTCTTAAAATTCTATAACCCATAACAGCACGAAAATGAAAAGAAAATAAAGAAGGTGCATGTTTCTTAAGGCCTTAAAACCGTTTTAATAGAGCTAAGGTATCTTTGGTGAGTAGTATACCCTTTGAAATAACTAGAGCCAAATTTTCAAGTAGAAAATCTTGTTGGACTTGACTTGTCATATAGCAACATTGAACAACTTTGGGAAGGTGTCCACGTATGCTTTTATATTTATTGTTTTAATTACCACAATGCCTCTCTCTCTTCCTCTCCTCACCCCACACCCCCCAACCCACCCCCCCCCCTCCTGAAGCATCTAATTTGCTCTTGGAAAATCACTCTTCACAACGAATTGATAACCTAAACTTTTTATAATTTCACTGTCATAATTTTACTACCATAATTGGTAAAAAAAAAAAAAGCATCTTGAAGAGGTTCAAAGAAACCTTCAATAACTTTCAACGTTGATTCCTAAACCGGCATAGGAGCTATAAATAGATGATGGTGCCAGGGAAGCAATCCAGCAAGCTAATTAGAATCCAAACTAGAAGACAGTGAGAGATTACAATTTAGTACCTACAAATAGTTTTGCCAGATGTAGGGTGTAAAAATGTATAAAGTGTATCAGTGAGAGAAATTGAAAATACTAGAGTAGTACTTGAGTTGCATGAAGACACTTAATCTTGATAAGCTTTGTAAAACAGTTCATGAGTGACTTAAGAAGCATATAGTAAGAATGGGTAAGGTGTTCAATGTTCAATCCAACAAAAGTATTGAGTGCATTCACTTTGATGCCTTGAATATAATATGCTTGTATCATTAATTAAAATGGTGGGGCTATATGAACCCCTAAAAGCTCTCTTTACGCCCTTGTCTAAATACAGACAATACTAGATTTTTTAGAAAACTAAAATTTTTAAAGCAATATAATTTTTATTGATTATATAACCAATACAAAAGCAATAGATTAGTGATTATTACATGAAAAAGAAAAACACAATTGAAGTATGAATCTTTTATTAAAAATTGATGAAAAGCCCTTTATTAAAAAAATTATTTTATCGATCAATCATGTAACTCGTTAATAAAATTTTATTTTATAGTAATTTCCTATTAATTATAATAATAAATTGTTGTATTCTTTTAGTTTTATGGTGTTATTTATAAAATTTTCATCTTTCTGGATTAAAAAAAATCATTCTATTTTTAAAATAATGAATGTGCTTAGAGAAGGTGGTGTGGAGAGTATTTTAAGAGGTCCATATAGCTCCATCCTTAATTATTTTATACAAACAAGCACTTTGTAATAAAAATAAATGCTAGTATAATTCAGTATTGGATTCAATAAATATGAAAGATGCCAATTAATTAATATCCACTGTTTTTTTTTTTAACTTTTGGCAAGATCTTGCTAATTTAGATTGGTTTAGAGTTGTTGGCTGGAAAAATCTAACTAAAATCCCAGACCTTTCATTGGGTCCAAATCTAGAGGAATTGAATCTAAGGGATTGTACAAGTTTGACTAAGATTTCATCATCTATTCAAAATCCAAATAAGCTTGTTGTCTTGAACCTAATAAGATGCAAAAGACTTATTAGTCTGCCAAGTAGACTTCATTCAAAATCTCTTGGTTGTGTTAATTGTTAGCCCTAAGGCTACATGATAATTTTGATGATAACAATACACATTGATTAATTGAGATTTACTAACATGTTTATTTATGTGCAAGAGTAAGATCATTGAAATAATTGTAAAATCAAAAAGATGCTTATTAAAATGAAGTGTTGAAGCTAAGGAGAAGACTACATGTTAAAGGCACCAAAGTTTAAAGAACAAGGATTGACTCAAGGAATGTGACACATGAGCAATGTTCAATCAATTGGTCATATATATCTCTACAAATATCCAAATGACGTGATTCTTGAGCCTTTGGAAAGCTTACTCAATTTATAACATTTCATATGTTTTAAAGAAATTCAAATTTCAAGTGCAAGGTTGTCCAAATCATCATGCAATTTGAAAGACAAATGGAAGCAGCTGACATGAGCACCGAATACTCTTTCGGACATATCTTGAGCTAGAAATATCAAAATGACTTGATTCTTGTGGCATTAGAAAGATGACTTAATGAGGCATATTTCATATGTTTTGAAGAAATCCAAATTTCAAATGGAAGGCCGACATAATTGACATGCAATTCGGTGGACTGACACAGAGAAGAAAAATCAACGCATATGAGCACCGAATAATGTTTTGTCCATATCTTAAGATAGAGATATCCAAATGCTTTTATTCTTAATGTTTTGGAAAGCTTATTCAAATATGCAGATCTTTTATGTTTTAAAGAAATTCAAATTTCAAACGGAAGGCTGACAGAATTAACATGCAATTCGGTGGACTGACACAAGGAAGAAAAATCAAGTCACATGAGCATCGAATGGTGTTTTATCCATATTTTGAGATAGATATATCCAAATGACTTGGTTCTTGATGCGTTGGAAAGCTTATTCAATTTTCTAGATCTTTTATTTTTTTGCAGATTTTCAAATTTCAAACGGAACATTGACAAAAATGGCAGACCAAATTACGATTTTTATGGTGGGCAGAAAATTTGTAGTTGGTGTCTTCACTTGATTAAGTTTATCTCATTTGCCTATAAAAGGAGCCCTTCTCCCATGCATTCAGCAAGAAAAGAAAAAAGAGCAAGAGAAGCATCTATCAAGAAAAAAAAAAAACAAGAGAAATATCAAGTCTAGAGAGCTTTTATATTCTTTATCTACTCTTTGAAGAGAGTTGTACTTTTGTTGTAAAAATTATCCTTGTTCTTGTATTGTGGTGAGAGTGTGATCTTCTTGTAAAGGATAAAAGTTATCCTTGAGAGAACTCTTTCCTTGGTGAGGTTGTTCATCAAGAAGAACTCTTGGTGTGGTGTTATCAAGGTTGAAGGAAGTTGCCTTGGTGAGGTTGTTCATCAAGAAGAACTCTTGGTGTGGTGTTATCAAGGGTTGAAGAAAGTTGCCTTGGTGAGGTTGTTCATCAAGAAGAACTCTTGGTGTGGTGTTATCAAGGTTGAAGAAAGTTGCCTTGGTGAGGTTGTTCATCAAGAAGAACTCTTGGTGTGGTGTTATCAAGGGTTGAAGGAAAAAGTCTTGGTGAGGTTGTTCATCAAGCAAGTTGTAAAGATTTCCACAACTTAGTGGAAAGCTTAGCTCGTGGAGGTAGGAGCCCGTGGACGTAGGCAAGGTTTGCCGAACCACGTAAATTGAGTTTGCACTCTCTCTATCCCTATCTCTTTATATTTACTTGCACTTGTGATTGTTCTTTATTGCTATTCTCTTGATTGCATTCTATTTTCATCTTCTTCACCTTTATTCTCAAAGAAAGAGTTAAATAATTTTGATCTTTCAAGAAAAGTTTTCTAAATCAGTTTTTATAAATAAAAACCCAATTCACCCCCCCTCTTGGGTTGCCATACCTGGGTCAACATTAATCTCTATGGTTGCTCAAATCTAAATACAGCTCCAATGATCCTAAGTGACATTAGTCACTTAAGTTTAAATGGAAGGACATTAAGAAAATTCCTTATTATCGAACATCCATCAAGATTACATGGATTGCTACTTGAAGATATTCTAGGCTAGAGAGTCTCCTAAGTATTTTTCGTGAGTTCAAATCTCTTTACAAGCTTAGCCTCTCTAAATGCTCAATACTTGAAGGATTCCTTGACAGCTTGAGAAATTTGATAGCTCTAAATAAACTTGTGCTTCATGACCTACCTCTCCAGAGTTATAAATGTTGAGTGTCGTTTACTTCTTTATTGTTAGGATATTGGCTAAAAAAATAATATTCCTAAAAATTCTAAAAGACATTCATAAAGTCTTGATAAGGACAAAAATCTTATTAGGGGAATTCTAATTGAATTAGGAAATAAATAATCCTATTGGAAATAGGAGAATCCTACTTCAACTAGGAAATGAAGAATAATCATATTTGAAATAGGAGAGTTTACAAGGGAAGGAAGAGAATTCCTATTGCTAAAAAGAAAAGGTAAAGACTGGGATTTGGAAGCCTATATAAAGGATCCTAATCATTGGTTACAAGTGCACCACTTGAAGCAATCTCAAGTTCAGTGCTAGGTAAATCCTCTCTAGTGAGGTGATTAAAATTCCTCTTAGTGGTATAAGCATGAGTGAGATAGCTTGGTAAAGAAGGGGTGCATTAGGGGTCTTTGGGAAAGATTATTGGAAGTAAGTTCAAAGTGTATATAATTGAAATAATTTTTCATGTAGTGGAACATTGTCCTTTGACAGCCCGTGGTTTCTCTTTAGTTTCGGAGTTTTCCACGTAAAATCCTTGTGTGTTATTAGTTTACTATTCTTATTTCTCTATGAACGCCCTTGGTTTCATAACATTTATAACATTTGAGTTCATTGAGAGAACTATAGATGGTTGACTGTGGAAATCGAAGAGTTACCCAGCAATCTTGGTTAGTTATCCTTTGTAGAAATTTTACACTTTAGTTTTGGCTCACAAATCCTAGCTAAATTTGGTGTCAGACTTGGTGACCCATGCTTTTGTGCTATGAGGATTGCGCTTCTACACAACCTGATAGAAATATAGGCTCCTACACAAGGTGAGTTATGCTGCTACGCAACGACGGAGAGAAGACGCTTCATGTTCAGGCAGAGATATTGCGCTCCTGCACAAGGTGCATTGGGCTGCCATGCAAAGGTGATTACTGTTCACGACTAGGACTCTATTTGAATGCTTTCTTTTCTATTTGAGAGTGGACTTCTACATATTCTCTTGTACTGTTTCTAAGAAAACATGTAGGCTAAGAAAGAGTGATATTCTTAGCGATAGAGAATATTGCTACACCTTGTAATTTGTTTCTTCTTTATAGTGAAATTCTTCTACAGCCTTCCCCATGGATGCAGGTTCTCCTTGAACCGAACCATGTAAATCTTAGTATCTTTTTTTTTTTTTGTTTATTATTGCTTGTTTGGTTGCTTACCTTGATCGATATCTCTATTGTGCTTTGTTATTGCTTGATTCTTGGGTGGAATTGGTTGTCAAGATCCTTTGGTTGCACAACAATCTGGTATCAGAGCCATGGTTTTGGCTTATTTTCGCAGACAACCTGTTTGTAAAAATTTTCAAGTGTGAAGCAATGGTTGGAATGAAGTTTGAAATAGAGGAGTTTGATGGCAAGGGTGACTTTGGTCTTTGGAAGAAGAAGATGAGGCCAATTCTCGTGCATCAGAAGTGCACGAAGACTCTTGAAGGAAAAGCTGACCTAATAGAAGATCTATTTGAGGAGGAAAAAAGTGAGATTACGGAGATAACCTATAGCACTCTCAAACTCTACTTGGCAGATAATGTTCTGCGGCAAATCGATGGAAAGGATATTGTGACAAAGGTTTGGTTAAACTTGAATCTTTGTATATGACTAAATCTTTGTCTAATAAGATTTATCTTAAAGAACACCTGTTTGGGTTCAAGATGGACCCGTCTAAGGCACTAGAAGATAATCTTAATGACTTTAAAAAGACTGTGGTTGACCTTGCTAATGTTCATGAGAAGATTACTAGTGAAAACCAGGCAATTATACTCTTGACCTCTCAACCATATAATTTTAGGGAGGTTAAATATGTTGTTAAATGTGGTAGAGATAGTCTTGATTTGGATGATGTACTTAGGGCTCTGAGATCTAGAGAGCTTGAGATTAGGATGAGAGAAAAATTGGAAATAATGGAAAGGTTTTGTTTGATGTAGATGAGAGAAGAGAGCAAAAGGGCAAGGGCAAGTCGAGATCAAAGTCTAAATTTAAGCAAAGGAAGAGATGATATCTCTATAAGAAGGAGGGTCACTCAGGCATGACCATCCTGATTGGAAGAACAAAAAGGCGAAGGGAGTTGAGGATGGTGATGTAGCTATGGCATCAAACATCTGACTATGAAGGTGCACAGGTTATGACAATGTCAGACATGAGATCTGATGGTGAATGGATTCTCGATTTAGGCTACACATTCCACATGTGTCCTAAGAAAGAATTTTTTGCCTCTTATCAGTTTGTTGATAGGAGAAAAGTTCTGATGGGGAATAATATAGCTTGTGATGTGGTAGGAATCAATTGTATCAGATTTATGGTGTTTGATGGGACTGTCAGAATCTTAAAGGAAGTGAGGCATGTTTCTGGGTTAAAGAGGAAATTGATTTCCTTAGACACATTGGATAACATGGGTTATGAATACAAGGCATCATTTGGGATGTTACGTGTGACAAAGGGAGCACTAGTTGTCTGAAAGCCAAGATTCATAATGGCTTGTATGTGTTGCAAGGGGAGGTTTTAACTAGTGAACTAGTAGTCGAATAGGCATCCAACAGGGATAAAACCAAGCTTTGGCATCAAAGGCTTGGTTATATCAGTGAGAGAAGTTTAAAGGAGCTGAGCGGTCAAGGGTTATTGTGTGGTGATCAAGTGAGTAAGCTTGAGTTTTGTGAGCACTGTGTCTTTGTGAAGCAATGTCAACTACATTTCTCAACGGGTGTTCATACTACAAAAGGTACTATTGATTATGTACATTCAGATCTCTGGGGTCCAGCTAGCAAGCCTTTGCATAGTGGTAACAAGTATTTCTTGCCCTTGATTAATGATTATTCGAGGAAGGTGTGGATTTACTTGTTGAAACATAAGAATGAAGCTTTTGAAAAGTTTAGATTTTGGAAAAAGCTTGTAGAAACTCAGACTGGTAAAAGGGTGAATAAACTTAGGGCAAATAATAGGTTTGAGTTTTGTAGTCATGAGTTTGATTTTCATTGTAAAGACCAGGGGATAGTGAGGCATAAAACAGTTAGGCATACCCCCCAACAAAATGCTTAGCTGAGAGAATGAATAGGACTTTGGAGGAGTGAGTTAGGTGCATGCTTTCTAATGTAGGACTGGAAAAAGAGTTCTGGGCAGAAGCTGTTAGTACTACAGCTTATTTAATAAATAGAAGTCCTTTTACAATTACTGATTACAAAACACCAGAGGAGGTGTGGTGTGGTAGACCAGCTAGCTATGACAACTTGACACTGTTCGGCTACACAGCATATACACATGTGAATGATGGGAAATTAAAGCCTAGACCATTAAAATGTATCTTTGCAGGCTACTGTGAGGGTACAGAAGGCTATAGATTGTGATACTAGGCTCAGGAAGTATCAAAACCGATTATTAGTAAGATGATATCTTCAATAAAGATGAAATTACGGGATTGATTGCACAGCAAGGTGGATTTTTTGGGATAGACAAATTTGAGGCGACCGGTTCAAAGTTGCAAACTATTGGTTTTAAGGTGGAGCTTGTAAGTGTTGTTTGTCAGTAAGTAATTGAGGATGGACCTAAGGATGAGCAACAACAACCATCACAGCCAGATTATAGACTGGCGAGGGACAGAGAAAGGAGACAAATCAGACCTATAGAAAGGTATGGGTACTTTGACTTTGTAGCTTATGCTTTAAATACGATTGACATGATTGATGGGAATGAACCACTTACATACCTTGAGGCCGTGAGTTGGGATGAGTCCGTCCAATGGGAAGAGGCAATGTTAGATGAGATTAATTCTTTAAATAAAAATAAGACATGGGAGATTGTAAAGAAACCTGAAAAATAAAAACTTGTTGGTTGTCAATGGATATTCAAACGCAAGGGAGGGTTGTCAGGTGAGAAGCCTAAATACAAGGCTAGGCTAGTGGCTAAGGGGTTTACACAGCGTGAGGCAATTGATTATAATGAGATCTTCTCTTCGGTGGTGAAACACATGTCGATCAGGGTTCTTCTATCACTTTTGGCATGTTTTGATCTTGAACTTGAGCAGATGGATGTCAAAACTGCATTCTTGCATGGTGAGTTAGAAGAGAAGATCTACATGAGCCAGCCTAAACTATTTGAATTTCTAGGTAAAGAACATTGTGTTTGCTTGTTCAGGAAATCATTGTATTGAAGCAAAGTCTAAGACAATGGTATCTGCGGTTTGATACTCTCATAATGGGTAAGGGTTTCTCAAGGAGTTCCTATCACAGTTGTGTTTACTATAGGGGAACTACATGTCTAGATATGGTCTACTTGCTCTTGTATGTTGATGATATGCTCATGACCAGTAAAGCAATCTCAAAAGTTCAAGACTTGAAGGAGTTATTACAGAATAAGTTTGATATGAAAGACTTAGGAAAGGCTAAAAGGATATTGGGGATGGACATTCACAAAGATAGAGACAAAGGTATACTCTTCTTGTCTCAGAAAAACTATCTTGAAGAAGTCTTGTATCAGTTTAACATGGATGGTGCAAAGACTGTTAGTTACCATTGGTAACGCATTTTAAACTCTTATCTGAGCAGTGTCCCAAGACAGATGATGAGAAACTTCAAATGGACAAGATTCCATATGCAAATGCAACAGGCAGTGTCATCTACTTAATGATGTACACACGTCCGGATATTGCGTAGGCTGTATCAATTGCTAGCAGGTTTATGGTGAATCCGAGTAAGGTCCATTGGGAAGTAGTAAAATGGTTGTTGAGATATCTAAAAGGATCAATCGGTACCGGATTGATGTTTGGTATAGCAGAACAAGAAGGAACAGTTTTGAAGGGCTTTATTAATGCGGATTATGCAGGGGATTTGATAAAATAAGGTCTCAAACGGGCTATGTGTTCACATTTGGTGGAGGATATATTAGTTAGAAAGCTTAGTTGCAGTTCATCATTGCTTTATCAACTACGGAGTCTGAATATATAGTTGTTATTGAAGCTATAAAGGAAGCTTTGTAGTTAATGGGTTTGATAGCTGAACTTGGGTGTCACAAAACTCTATGATTGTGTTTTGTGATAGTCAAAGTGCTATACATCTAACGAAGAATCAAATATATCATGAACATATTAAGCACATTGATGTGAGGTTGCATTTTGTTCGTGATGCCGTAGCGAAAGGGCCTATAAAAGTGGAGAAAATGCCTACAAAAGATAATCCAACGGATATGGCTACGAAGGTAGTAACATTGAGTAAGTTCTTGCATTGTCTGGATCTGTTAAAGGTGCAAGATGAGGTTCCTTGATGAGTTTTGTTGAGGAAAGACTGCAGTGTATTATGAAGATGAATGATGTGAGATCTAAGGTGGAGATTTGTAGTTTTGGCTCACAAATCCTAGCTAAATCTGTGTCAAACCTAGTGACCCGCGCCCCTGCGCAACCTAACAGAAATATGGCGCTCCTGCACAAGGTGAGTTGTGTCGCTGTACAACGACGAAAAAAAGACGCTTCATGTTCAGGCAGAGATCTAGCGCTCCCTGCAAGGCCCATTACGCTGTTGCTCAAAAGGCGGTTACTATTCAAGACTAAGACTCTATTTAAAGGCTTTCTTTTCTCTTTGAGAAGGGACTTCTGCATATTCTCTTATAGGGTTTCTAGGGAAATGCGTAAGCTAAGAAAGAGTGATATTCTTAGCAAGAGAGAGTATTGTAACACCTTCTAATCTATTTCTTCTTCATAGTGAAATTCTTCTACAGGCTTCCAAATGGGTGTAGGCTCTCCTTGAACCGAACCACTTAAATCCTGTTGTCTTATTTTATGTTTATTATTGCTTGATTGGTTGCTTGTCTTGATTGATATCTCTATCGTGTTTTGTTATTGCTTGATTCTTGGGTGGAATTGGTTGTCAAGATCCTTTGGTTACACAACATACACCTCTATGGAAACAAGTTTGAGAGTTTACCAACAAGCATCAAAGACCTTCACAAATTAAGTTTTATCAACTTAAATGCTTGCAAGAAACTTCAATTCTTACCCAGAGTTTCCAGAAAGTCTCAAAGAAATAGATGCCTCCAATTGCGTATCGCTAGAAGGGTTATCACATTTACCAAGTGGACTCTTAAGACTCAACCTCGCCAATTGTTTCAAATCAGATCAAAACACAATCATCAAGAAAGTGAAAGCAAAGGTTGCCTGTAACGACCCATCCACCGCCCGATCTCTCCCGGGCGCACACGGATCCCCTGCCGAGCCACCGGGTCACAGGTACATGGCCGCACACTCCAAAGTATTGTCCGCTCTGGGCCCACTGGCCCGTTGCCCGAATGGTACTCACTTCGAACTGGAATGACCTTTGGGGTCTTGGGTTCGAGTGGGGGAGGCATCACTTGGGTGTAGATACCCAGTGGACAAAACCGTGCGGGCCAGTGGGCCCAGAGCGGACAATACCTTGGAGTGTGCGGCCATGTACCTGTGACCCGGTGGCTCGGCAGGGGGTCCGTGTACACCCGGAAGAGATCGGGCGGGGGATGGGTCGTTACATTGCCTCTCATTCACTTTCTCTCCCTTTATTTATTTTCATTAAAATTTGATATAGATTTATGTTACAAGCGCCGATTTTCTTGGTACAGGAATTTTATGAAACAATTGAGGAGCCTTGCTTTTTTTTTTTTTTTTAATCCTGGAAACGAAATTCCATAGTGGTTTAGGTTTCAAACCACAGGGTCTCCTATCAATATCGAGGTCCCACCAGATTGGAACAATAAAAACTTTATTGGCTTTGCTACGTGCGCTGTTGTTGATTTTTCTGGTCATTTTGCTGGCTTTGGTTTAAATCTTGTCTGCCATTACAAAGCGAAAAACAAAGATCGATGGTGATTCCATTGAGGTGGGAGATGGAATTTATTCGACAACTTGGTCGCCATTGAAATGTTATTTCGATCGTAATTCAGCCATCCAGCAACATCATGTACTGCTGGGCTTTAGTTTGGTAAATGAAGGGTGCAGCAGATGGGATCCAGCTGGTTGCACAAAGTTCAAGAATCAGGTATACATTGAATTTCATTGTATTTGCTCTTGTCATAAAAGGAGTTATGAGGTGAAAAAGTGTGGTATCCATCTAGTGTTTAACAACGATTTCGTTGAGGAGGAAGGAAAAGAAGAAACCAGTATAAGTTACTAATTGTTATGAGGAATCTGAAAAATCCCACTCCAAGTAAGTCCGTGCTTCATTAAAATTTATACCATCTGCGCATTAAAAGACATATCATTAACTCTTCATGGAAGTTATTATTTATATACGTAATACAAATACATAAATAATAAGCTATTATTATTTTTAATTTCTATTTTATCTCTTGATTCTATATTTCTTCAGTTTTTTGAGGAATTTGTTTGGCTCAGAGTATCTTTATTTATTTTTTTCTGTAATTTTTTTCCTTTTTTTGAATATTTCAGTGTATGTACAGATGGTGTTACGATAAGAGGGTTAGGGTTGTGCCTTTTTATTCTTTAAATCAATTTGGAGATAAAGGGTTTCCAAACGAAGTTTTTTTATTTTATTGTTTATATAAAATTCCTATTGTAACGTCCACCGTTAGAATAAAATTAAACAAATTCTGTAAGATAGACTTGGATGATAAAAAAAAGTGAGACTTGGATGATAAAAAAAAGTGAGATTTTAACGGCTGGAATGATATAATTAATGACCAAAGTCATTTTCCACGTGATATTAAGGCAGACTCTGCAAGTACTTTCTGATATAATCCCAATGCATATAAGCTAGGTATTATGAAAACAACATTAAATATTAATAAGTTATTAGAAAACTTATAAAATAATTACATTTTTCTATACCTCTTCTTTAGAAAATTGAACCAACAAATTATCTAGACAGATATAACATCTTTATATCCAAAAGATTCTGTAACATCTAGTGCTCTTTATTGTACTCTTTATCCTATGTAAACCTTGAAGCTGAATGTGTGGAAAGAAAACAAGAACCTAATGCACCATGTTCTTAGTTTAGCTTTTTCTTTTTTTTTTTTTCTTTTTTTTTCTTTTTTTTTACTTCCCCTTGTAAATTTGATATATAACATATATTATTTTTTTTTAGAAAAATTGTAAGTAATTAAAAAATCTTGAAATAGAAGTTGAAAATTAATGAATTATGATATCTAATAACAACAAACTTCTATTTTTCTTTATTTCATAATATGTGACAACTATATTAAAGTTTTTTTTGCAATATTTTCAAACAAAGATGTTCTATTAAAATTTCGTAAACCACTCTCTTTTTTTATTTTATTTTATTTGTTTTTTTTTTCTTTTTGCTGTCATGGTGAACCATAACCTTGCTGGGCACTCAATAGATGTGATGGGAAATCTACTGGATTTATGTTGGATTATGAACTCCCTCCACTCCCTGAAGAATACGTCCCAAGTATCCATCCAGTATATGAGCTACAAGGGGAAGATTTCAACTCCAGGACGAATCATTGCAGTACATCAACAATTTGGAATTTTTATGGTGACCATCAATATTTTGTTGTGTCAAATGTGGATGCTCCCGCTGCCACTAATCGAAGCCTTGTTTATTATAATGGAGCAGAATCCAGTGGAAGTGGTTTCTTTGCTGATGAACCACAACCTTGTTTGGCTTCTATCACAAGTGATGAGCAAGCCAGTAGTTTTACTTGGGATAATGAACTCCTTCAAGATTTTGTTCCATCAACAATTCTTAATAGTTATAATGGGTTAGTATATCATGAGCCACAAGTGGAAGAGTTCAACTCTAGTATTCATCCAGTATATGAGCAACAATTGGAAGAGTTCAACCCAAGTAGGAATCAGTGCATGGTTTGGAATACGCATGACATACACCAAAATTTTGTTGGATCAAATGTGAATGTTGACGCTTCTGAGAAAAGAATTGCTGTCTATGTTGGAGCAGAAACCAATGAAAGTGGTTGCTTTGTTGACGAACCACAACCACCAACGATGAATGTAAGTGCAAAAGTTAAGCGGAGTCTTGATGAATATAATGGGGCAGAATCCAGTGGAAGTGAAGACGAACCACAACCTAAAAAACCTAAGGATTTGAAATTCGCCTAAAGAGAAATCTTCTTGTGCTTTTGCTCTCTGAATATATGTACTTCAATTTCAAACTCAGTTGCCTCTAAATCCACTCTCAATTTCTCTTTCGATATCAGACTGCTGATGATCATAGCAGGCAGTATCTTTTCCAAGTGCAAAACAGCATCAGTGCTCATTTCTTATATATCTTGAATTTCAAAATTATTTTTTTTTTAGTGCAAAGCAGATCAATAATGAAGAGCCGCTCTGGGACCAAATGGTGAAGCATGGAAGGAAGCACTAACAAAATATCGTGTGTGGCTGGATTTGGGCAAAACCCACCTCAACCCAATATATGGTTATAGACAAAACGCAACCCGTGGCTTGTATCATCGTGGCTTTGCTTATGCTTAGTCTAGCGATGGTTACAAGCTTGTGCAAGTTCGATTTTCTCCTACTTCTGAAGTGGGGGTTTTCTCTTTGAGAACAAACTCATGGAGAAGTGCTCAAAACAATTTTTCGGATATTGGCATTGAACATTGGCAATATTGGGGAGTCTTTTACAATGGAGCAATTCATTGGGTGTGTAACACCCCAAAACCGAAACACAAATATTGCTGATATACTAGGAAATTACTAACAATAAATCTCCTGAACAAAAGAACTTCAATAATGCATCATATTAAGAAAAGTAACAATAACAAATAATATAAAGAGACATCTAGTTTAATATCTCTCTAATCAATAACAAAGTCTAACAATCTAAAGTTGGTAACAAAAAAAGATGGCTTTTCCCGGATGAAATGAAAATTGGATTCATGTAACAGGAGAAAGGTTTTCCATTACTTATATGTGGCCATGAAATAGGGATTAAGTGGAACAGAATTGACTGGGCGGTAGAGTCGTGGAAACAGCCTCCCTCTCTCCTCCCTCCTTAGAGCTCATCCATTCGTTGGGTGATCCCTTGCTCTCATGTTCGAGTGTTTGTCGTCGTTTAGGCCGGTGAGTGAGATTTCTGCTCATTGTAGTCACCTCCGGGGTTCTTCGCACCTGGATAGTACCAGGACCCTTGTGCCCCGGCCCTTGATCAGAAAAAGCTTTCTGCCCGACCTATGACCCACAACTAAAAATGAGCCTTGCGACAAGACGCGGACATTCCCCATGCTTAGGCATTTTGGACGCCGCTATTGAAATAGCCTTTATGCTGCACCAAAAAAGGGTAAAGTTCGTTATCGACGACCAGCTAGTCACTATCTTGGCTGATGACGAATAAGTGGGACAATTCCATCGTGCTATGAGCGGACAATTCCGAAGAAATGGTAAGATATGGGTAAGAGTTCTAACGGATCTCCCTATTACTGGGAAACCTACAGAAGTAAGAATGGGAAAAGGAAAAGGAAATCCTACAGGTTGGATTGCTCGTGTGTCCACGGGACAAATCCCATTTGAAATGTTCGCCCGATAAGGCATAGGAGGAAGTTTCATCGAGCTGTATCATAGACGGCAATCAGTTCTCTTCCCTTTAGCAGTCTAAGGTAAGCGGTAGCAGGCACCCACCTTTTATTTAGATGTTGGGGCAAGGCAAGCCCCAGGAAAGTATAGGTTGGCTCCCAGCATTTAGCTATGTGCGGGTAGAGCTGCTCCTGCTCAATTGGGAGCCCCACTGGATATCCACATTTATCCTCTAGAGCTGCTGTTCATTCCTCCCCCATCGGTTGAGTGTTTTCATTCCCCCTGGCCTTATTGGAAAGTCGGGGCTTCCCCTCCTTTTTCCGAGCTTGGGAGTTGAAACTACCCTTGCCATAGCTAACCCCAGCCAAAAGCCTATTTATGGCCTTTTGGCCCTAAAGCTCCAAAGCTACGGTAAATCGACATTATCGAATAGCACCTTTTGACGAGAGATATGAACAAGAGGCTTCGAGAAAACTCGTGTTTTCTGAATTATATGAAGCCAGTAAGCAAACAGCGAATCCATGGGTATTTGAGCCCGAGTATCCTGGAAAAAACAGAATATTTGATGGACGAACGGGAGATCCTTTTGAACAACCTGTTATAATAGGAAAGCCTTATATCTTGAAATTAATTCATCAAGTCGATGATAAATTATAGTAAATAAAAGTCTTCTTAATGCATAATTCTAAAATGAAATAAAGCTTTGAAATCAACCAGCAAACCCAACAATTAACTTCCAAGACTATTCTGTAAAATGTTAGAGACGAGGGGTGAGTCGTCAACTCGGTAAGTAAAATCATACACAACCATTTAGTATCTTAAAATAATTATAAAAACATCATATAATTCATAATCTAATACTTCAAATCCAAAATCATGTCTTAACAAAAACAGAATTATAAGCATTTATAACATTTAGATCAAAGTAACCATTCAATATCATTAACGATAAGAAAACATTCATCGACTCATTTCACATAGTGTCAGTCATAATCTCGGTGACCTCACCAAAATTCAAACAATAATGTCATATGTAATCCCGGTGAGAAAGTCGTGTGCACACTAATACTACAGCTGGATTCGGAATTTAGAGTTCAAATTAGTATTCAGACACCATGGACAATGAGTCAAAACATTTCAAAACCATGGCAAACAACACAATACTCAAAGTACATATTCTAATAACTTTTCCTAGATAATAATGAGGTCATCAAAACATCAAAGCTTCTAAAAAAACATCAAGGAAAAATTTAACATATATTCTGATTTTTTTGTAAAAATAGTTTGTTAAAAGTTCCTTTCACTAAAACGGTTTTTAAAGCAAAATTGGTTTTTGAGAATCAATAAAATGTTTTGCTAAAAATCTAATTCCATAATTTGGATTCTAAAACAAAAAAATAATTCATGTAATATCACATAAAAAAAATATTTCATAACATATCAAGTCATCCATTAAGAACATATTACACTTTAATCACAGTGTATGTATAATGTTACTTACCTTGATCGATTCAAAAAGAGAAATATTCTTGGTCCTACTCCTCCAACGATTTTCGTAAATCATAACCGGAAGACATTTCAATAAAGTCAAAAACTCAAAACCTAAAATATGCTACAAAATTCCCTTAAAAATTCCTAAACAAACCACTTTGTCTAAGTCTCATTCCCTAAACAGAAGTGATTCTAGAAATTTTAGAAATGTATATCTTAATCTGATTAATCTAGGATTTTGCAAAGGAAAACTAGACACATAAATTATTCAATTGAAAATTTATCAATGCAATTTACAATTAGAAGCAATTTTTTAAAATTTTCATTTCCTACTAGTAAACTCTGTCTAGAATTTCCAGATTAACACGTTTCAAATTCAAAATCTCAGAACAATTATTCTACATGTTGATAAATCCCAAATATTTACAAAAATATATATATCATCTTGCAAAGGTAACATATAAAATTTGAGAAATTTTTAAGTCTTTTAGCATATGAAAAAAAATTCCAAAATTCGTAACATCTAAAATCCACAGTATTTTCCAGAATTTCAACATAAAGTTCAAAAATTTGTAATAAATTGAAATGCTGATCTTTTTTTTGTGAAATGAAATTCTTCACATTCATGTTTTTGTCTATAACAACATATAAGAAGAACAAACTGAAATTCAATCTTTAAGACTCTTAATAAATTCGAAAATCCTAAACTATGCCTTAAACCTCTATAGAAATCCTAGTGTAAATCTAAGCAACAATAATTCCAAGTAAATAATTATAATATCAAACTAAGGAGATCACGATCTTACCTTGAAATTCTCTTAGTTTCAAAGCTTCCACCTAAACTTCACATTTAAAACTCTAATTATAATGTTACAGTATTGTTTATATATGCTAGATGAGGTGAAAGTATTTTAGTGATATCAAGAGTTATAAAACATAACCACCACTTATCTCTTCCAATTCAAATCTAATTAAAACTCTTTTTTTATATTATTATTATTATCTTTGAATAACTCTCATAATGACTTATATAGCCCTATCTAAAAAAATTACGGTTGTTACATTTCTCCCCCCTTAACAAAATTTCGTCCTCGAAATTTGATACTTACCTAACTTTCAAATAATTAGGGTTATTTTTCTTTCACTTCCGCTTCATGCTCCTAAGTTGCCTCTTCTAATGAATGATTAGCCCACTGTATTTTTAGGAAAGGAATAACTCGGCTCTGTAGAACTTGCTCCTTTTTGTCAACAATCTCTATAGGCTACTCCTTATATGTCATATCACTTGATATTTGAATTGGTTGATAATTTAACGCATGAGAAGGATCAGCAATGTTTTTCCTCAATACAGACACATGAAATACATTGTGGAGTCTAGCAATGTTAGGTGGTAAAGCTACACAATAGGCTAATGGCCCAACTCTCTCCAACAATTCAAAAGGTCCGATAAACTTAGGCCTGAGCTTGCCTTTCTTTCCAAACCGAAGGACTCTTTTCCATGGTGATACCTTGAAAAAGATTGCGCCACTAACCTCGAATTCCAATTCTCGCCTACGATGGTCTGCATGACTCTTCTATCTACTTTGGGCCGCATGAAGTCATTCTCTGATCAATCTAACTTTATCCGTTGTAATTTGGATGAGTTTCAGTCCCAACAATTTTCTTTCACCAACTTCATCCCAACATAAAGGTGATCGACATCTTCTATCATATAAAGCTTCGTAAGGTGCCATCCTAATGTTGGAGCGAAACTATTATTATAAGCAAACTCTATTAAGGTCAAATGTTCTTCCCAGCCACCACCCAAATCTAGGATACTACACCATAGCATATTTTCTAGAGTTTGAATGGTTCTTTTCGATTGACTGTCACTTTGAGGATGGAAGGCAGTACTAAAGTTCAATTTTGTTCCCAACATCTTGTGAAGATTAACCTAAAAATTTGATGTAAAACGTAGATCTCTATCGATGCAATAGATACTGGCACCCCATGCAACCTTACAATCTCGTAGAAATAATTTAGCCAACTGACTCACGTTATCAATGGTTTTAATAGCCAAGAAGAGAGCTAACATAGTTAATCTGTCCATAATAACCCAGATGGAATCACAACCCCTCTTCAAACGAGGTAAACCATTGATAAAGTCCATAGTAATGTGTTCCCATTTCTATTTTGCAATAAGGAATGATTATAACAGACCATTTGGCCTCTGATGTCTCATCTTTACTTGTTGACACACTAAACATTTGAAAACAAAATCAACAATCTCCATTTCTCATATTCTTCCACCAAAAGTTATTTTTTCAAATTACGATACATTTTAGTACTCCTAGGATGAGTACTAAATGCAGATTCATGAGCGTCCCTCAAAATTTCCTTCTCCAAGTCTTCATTGGCTGGTACACATAATCACTTTCCAAACCACAAATCATGGTTCACTTTCCAAACCACAAATCATGGTTGTCAAACAATCTAAATTCTAGTTTTTTACCTATCTTTATCTCTTTACTAATAAATTTCGAATCTCTTTTCTGGGCCTTTTTAATAGCATCAATAAGGTTAGGTTAAACCTTCAAATATCATATCCATGTCGCACCACTTCCATACCACATCTCTCGAGATCTCTTATAATATGACTCTGAGTGGTGATTAAATGTGCCATACAACTAGAAGATTTCCTACCAAGTGTGTTAACTACTACATTCGCTTTACGAGGGTGATAATTGATTGTGCAATCATAATCTTTCACTAACTCGAGCCATCTTCTCTATCTTAAATTGAGCTCCTTCTGAGTGAATAAATACCTGAAGCTCCTATGATCAGTAAATATCCCACAAATTTCTCCATATGGATAATGTCTTCAAATCTTCAATGCAAAAACCACAGCTACCAATTCTAGGTCATGGGTAAGGTAATTCTTTTCATAACTCTTCAATTGCCTTGATGCATAAGCAACTACCTTTCCATGCTGCATCAAAACACAACCTAAACCCTTCCTAGATGAATCACTATACACAATGTATCCAATACCACTAGATGGAATAGTTAGGACAGGTGCAGAAACCAAGCTATTCTTGAGTTCGAGGAAACTCCGTTCACAATTCTCATCCCACTCAAATTTTGCATTTTTCCTAGTCAACTGAGTTAGCGGAACTGCAAGACTAAAAAATCCTTCTATAAAATGTTGATAATAGCCTGCTAACCCAAGAAAACTTCTAACCTCAACAACAGTAGTGGGTGGGTCTATTCCAACTCATCTTAGCTTCAACTTTCGTAGGGCCATTGAAATACCATCACTGGTCACCACATGACCAAGAAAAACCACCTTATCCAACCAAAATTAACACTTCTTAAACTTTACATATAACTTCTTCTCTATACAATACTCATATGTCTTCCATGTTCCTCCTTACTTTTAGAGTAAACCAAGATGTCATCAATAAACACAATGACAAATTGATCTAAATATGGCTGAAAGACTCTATTCATCAAATCCATAAAAGCTGCCGGAGCATTTGTCAAACCAAATGGCATGACCAAAAACTCATAGTGCCCGTACCGAGTTCGAAAAACTATTTAAGGAACATCTTCACTCCTTATCTTTAGTTGATTACATCTCGATCGTAGATCTATCTTTGAGAATACTACTGCACCCTATAGTTGATCAAAAAGGTTATCAATCCTAGGGAGGGGATACTTATTCTTTATGGTAACACAATTAAGTTCTCGATAATTGATACATAGGCACATGGTTCCATCCTTCTTCTTCACGAACAACACAGGTGTGCCCTAAGGAGACACACTAAGGCGAATGAAACCTTTATCTAACAATTTCTGTAACTGTATCTTCAACACCTTTAACTCTAAGGGTGCCATCCTCTATAGTGCTTTTGAAATAGGTGTCGTACCAGGTGATAGGTCAATAACAAACTCTATTCTCGATCGGGAGGTATACCATTAAGATCATCTGAAAAAACATCAAGAAA
This sequence comes from Boswellia sacra, assembly GCA_013180625.2. Lineage (NCBI taxonomy): Eukaryota > Viridiplantae > Streptophyta > Magnoliopsida > Sapindales > Burseraceae > Boswellia > Boswellia sacra. Next base: position 251,962 of record SNVD02010591.1, read on the forward strand.
CTCCTCCACAATAGGAATGTCACTAAGAGAGACTTTGTCATCCTGGTCCACCACAACACAAGCCAAATACGCATCACACTCTTTCATTAGCAACTTCCTTGCTTTCACTGCAGACACTAAACCCTTATAAACATTCTGTGTTCCACGAAAATGAAATTCTAATTCTCTAGGTATACGAAAGATAATCTCGTTGGTAGTGCAACCTATACTAGCATGATAAGTTGCTAGCCAATCCATCCCTAAAATAATATCGAAGTCATGCATTTCTAGAGGTAATAGGTCTGCTAAGAAGTCTCTAACCTCAAAACTCACGACACAAGATTTATAGACACAACTAATCAAAGTAGAATCACCTAAAGGAGTAGCAATTGATAAGTGTCCATCTAAAGCTTTAGCTAGTCTCTCTAGATTCTTCACTCGATAAATAAAAGCACAAGACATAACGAAATGTGTAGCACCCGAATCAAATAACACCTTAGCTTCTTTAGAAAAGATAAATAGTGTAACTAACACCATATCATTAAAGGCATTAGCATGTTGCATAGTCATAGTAAAGATGCACCTTTGAGTCTTTGGCTTCTTTACCTGACTACCCTCTGTTGAGTATCAATGTTAGAGTCCTGCCTCTTTGGGCAATCGTTAATTCTGTGCCCTCTTTGACCACAACCAAAGCATGCACCTATATTCCGATGACAATCTCCTCGATGTATGTTGTCGCAATGATTACAAGGGGTTCTTTCATTTTGAGAAGATCCATCTCCACCTTGTTTTTTAAAAGAACCATTACTTGTACCCTTCTGTCTTCGCCTATTATTACCACCGCTCTTAGGATTCAACTTGTTTTGATTATCCCTCTCATTTTGAGGTTCCACCAAGTAGCTCTCAGCAATCATGGCCAGGTCCACCATTTCTGCATATGTGTCTAATTTTAACACTACCAGTAAGGATTGAATAGCTGGACGTAAGCCCTCAAAGAATAATCTTACTTTAGCAGCATCACTTGGTGTGGTCATAAATAGAGATAGAAAGTTGAATTGTTCCTCATATTCAGCCACTGATCTATTTCATTCAGTCAAACAATTGAATTATGCCTTTATCCTGTGGTGAACTCGATCAGAGAAGTATTCCTTATTAAAAGAGCCTACAAACATCCTTAAAGTAATTCATGCACCTTCTCCCATACAGTTAATCAGCAATCGCGAAATGGCTTCCTACCAATGGTTAGCCTCACCCTTTAAGACAAATGACACGAACGTAACCCTCAAGTTACCCATACATCCCAAAGCTATGAATATCTTCTCTATTTGCCTTAGCCAAGCCTCAGCAACCAAAGGATCTGTAGTACCCTGAAAAGTAGGTGGACCTAGTTTCCTGAATTGCTCCAAAGTTACTGCAACTTCACCCGCTACAACATTGTTTCGTTCTCTATTATCACCATGCCCAGTATTATGATTTGCCATTTGCTCCATAAGCCTATACTGCTGCTCCATGAGTCTAGTAAATGCGCGCATCCGTGGAGGATTATTCTAAGCCATTTCTTGAATAATAGGATTATCATTAGCCCAATTATTACTACCTTTATTTCGATTATTGTTACCTTGAAATTCTCTGAGTTTCAAAGCCTCCACCTAGCCTTCACGTTTAAGACCCTAATTGTAATATTATTGTTGAAGTCTACTACATATGCATGTGCCATGCACATGATGAGTTTTGATCAACTTGTGATAAAACAAGAATATTATTTTTAGTCCTATTTTAATGTTTCTATAATTATATTTTAGGAAGTATTTGATTTGTAATAAATATCTCTTTAGATTATGATATAATATCTTGTATCCTAATTAGAATAGGAGAATATTTATTTGTCCTAATTCCTTTTGGAGTTTGTTTATAACACTTCCTATTTTATTTCTCCTAATCCTAATATGATTTTGATTAGAATTTTTACAGGATTCCTAGGAGATTTCGGTCAGACCTCTCACTATATATATACAAAGCTATTCAGGCGGCTGATTACGTAATTGAGAGATTGATGTATTGGCTGTTCTGGTTGTGAGAGAGTTTTGAGTTCGGCATTCCATGAATTCATAGAAGAGAGCTTCAACGCAAAAGGAATGTCTTCTTTGATTTGATTCTTTGAGTCTTTTGACTCATGTATGAGTGACAGAAATCGTACACGAGTTGTTGACTGAGTCTGTGTGAGTTAGTAGACACTTGGGGTAACTTGCGGGTTAAGTGTTTATGTAATTCAGTACCAGACGCCATTGTTATGTATAACTTAACAGCATGTTGTTAAGTTATCTACGACAGAGAGTGGGCAGTGTCACTAGAGTTTAAGATCTTGGCAGGATTTTGTTTGTCAAAGATTAGGTCAGTGTGTGAGAGTGAGTCAGCACTGTAAAAGGTCCTAAAGATTGTACAAATAAGAACTTAGTGAATTGCAGCTCCATAGCTATCCGTGGACGTAGGTTTTTTAACCGAACTACGTAAAATCCTCCTGTGCCGATTCACTTTACAGCTCACTGTTATATTTCTTATAACTGCATACCTCCAGAACTCTCAATTGGTATCAGAGCAGGCTCATTGATAGACAAGTGAAGAAAACGATCACGTTGATCTGGAAGGATGGAGTTTATTCACAATGGAGGATCCGGAACACTATCACCTATTCTTGATTATGGTAATTATTCATATTGGAAGGTAAGAATGATGATGTATATCAAATCTCTTGATGACAGGGCATGGACTAGTGTGCTTAAAGGATGGACACCGCCAACAAAGTTGAATGCTTCTGATGATTCCGAACCCAAACCTGAAGATGAATGGACTTATGAAGAATACCGACGTTCCAACTAGAATTCAAAGGCTCTCAATGCAATTTTTGCTGCAGTGGACTTAAACAACTTCGGACAGATTTCAGGGTACAAAGTGGCCAAAGAAGCTTGGGACATACTTGAGGTAAAACATGAAGGTATCGCATCTGTTAAAAGATCTAAATTGATGAGACTTAATTCTCAATTTGAAAATTTAATGATGCATGAGGATGAGTCTATTTCTGAATTTTACTCTAAGATATGTCACATCACAAATTATGCATATATGCTTGGAAAAACTTTCACTGATGCAAAAGTTGTTAGTAAGATAATTAGGTTTGTCCCAGATAAATTTCAACACAAAATCTCAGCCATTGAGGAAGTTAAAAACACTGATGAGATGAGAGTCGATGAACTGATTGGCATTCTCCAAAACTTTGAAATAAATCAAAGTACTAGGAAGCAAAAAGGTAAAAGCATTGCATTTAATGTAAAAGCTGAAAAATCTAATGATGAATGTAGTGATGAGCTTGATGAAACCGATTCTAAACAGATTGCTTTTCTAACAAGAAATTATGTCAAGTTCATGAAAAGAAATTTCAGAAAAAAGAATCAAGGAAAGCCATCAAACTCAAGTGAAGAAAAATTCAGAAAGTTCAGCAAGGAGAATGATAAGAAGAAGGCAAAACAACCTGAAAAGAAAGGGCAGATTCAGTGTTATGAATGTTCTGGTTATGGGCATATTCAATCTGAATGTGCTAATCTCAAGGAGAAAAACAAAGGACTGACAGCAACCTAGAGTGATGAATCAGAATCGAAGTCAGAAGATCAAGATTGCATGAGCAATTTTGTTGCATTTACTGCATCTGCAGCTGATAAATGAAAGACTGTTATGTCTGACATAACAAAAAATTACAGAACCAGTGTTGATCATTCTGATGAAGAAGATGGACCAGAATACTATAAAGAGTTGCAAGAGACATACAATGCACTTTATGGTAAATGGCTGAATCAGAAAGAAGAAATTAAAGCCTTAAAGAAGAAGATTGAGGAGCTGGAATGTGAAAAATCCTTTGCTGAAAATCAGATAACAGAACTGAAAACTGTTTTGACAGACAAAACAGCACATATTGAAAAAATCACAACAGAATTGGTTGAAAGCAAGAGGTGTGTTGATCAACTCAATATTGGAGCAGCCAAACTTGATCAGGTCTTCAGTCTTGGAAGAGACAACTCTAACAAACATGGATTGGGATACACAGAAAGTAATGTTGCATCTTCATCAAAAACAGTTTTTGTGAAAGCTTCAACATCATGTAAGAATTTTGAACTTAACTCTTTAAAGTCAAGTCCAAATTCCAAGAGCAGTGAAACATTTGTCTCTCCTCTGAGTTCTTTCAAATCCAGTCCTAAAAAGGTAAGGAAATTCGTTCCTATTTGTTATTCTTGTGGTAAAAAGGGACACATTAGGCCTAGATGCTTTAAATTGTTGAATCTTTTGCATAAAAGATCAAAACAATTCAAACTGTTATCAAAATCACAACTGCAGTGGGTTAAGAAATATAAGACAGTATGTAATGTTGCTCTTACTACTCTTGAACACACTTCTAACGATTTGTGGTATTTTGACAGTGGTTGTTCCAGGCACATGACTGAAAATAAATAGCTTTTAACAGATTTTAAAGCATGCAGGGATGGTAATGTCACCTATGGAGATGGAGCAAAGAGCAAGATCATTGGTAAAGACACTTTGAATATCAAAGGTTTACCCAATTTTCAAAATGTCTTGTTGGTTAAAGGTTTGAAAGATAATCTTTTTAGTATTAGTCAGATTTGTGATGACAAGTATACTGTTAATTTCACACAAAACAAATGCATGGTCTTAGATAATTTTGGTAAATGCATTCTAGAAGGTAATAGATCTTTGGATAATTGTTATCTGGTAAAGACAGCATTTCAAGCTAGGATTTTGGATTTAGAATTGTGGCATCAAAAGTTAGGACACTTAAATTACAAAAACTTCGTTAAATTAACTAAGTTAGGTGCTGTAAAAGGAGTTCCTAAACTTGATGACAAAGTTAATGAAATTTGTGGACTATGTCAAATGGGAAAACAAATCAGAAGTTCACACAAATCAAATCCACATCTTAGCACATCTAAGACACTTGATTTACTTCACATGGATCTTATGGGTCCTATGCAAATTGAAAGCATTACAGGTAAGAGATACATATTTGTTTGTGTGGATGATTTTTCTAGATATACTTAGGTTGATTTCATTAAAGAAAAATCTGACACCTTTGAGACTTTCAGGAATCTTTGTGTTAAGCTTGAAAATGAGCAAAATAGGAACATTGGAAAGATTGTGAGAATAAGAAGTGATCATGGAAAGGAGTTTGAAAACGTTAGCTATGCTGACTTTTGCAAATATCATGGAATTGATCATGAATTTTCAGCTCCTAAAACCCCTGAACAGAATGGCATTGCGGAAAGGAAGAATAGAACTCTTCTAGAGATGACTAGAGTGATGCTCAATAGCAAAAAGTTAACCAAGAGGCTATGGGCTGAAGCAATAAGCACTGCTTGTTATATTTCAAATAGAGTTTTTCTTAGACCTGGCACTAACCAAACACCTTATGAAATTTTGAAAGGAAGAAAACATAATTTGAAATATTTTCATGTCTTTGGCTGCAGGTGTTACACCTTAAACGACAGAGAACTGTTAGAAAAATTAGATCCAATGAGTGATGAAGGAGTCTTCGTGGGATATGCTCAAAATAGCAAAGCATTTCGAGTTTACAATCTGAGAACTAAGGCAGTCATGGAATCTGCAAACGTAGTATTTGACGACCTTGATGATTATGCAAAGTACTCACAAGAGGAAAGCATAACCAACTTCACAGATAATACAGAAAAGTTAGATTCAAACAGCAACAACAAAGAAGATTCTGTTATGAAAGAGGAAACAGCTGTTGTTACACCTGATGTAACAGTAACATCTGACAACTCAGATTTGAACAGAAGTTCAATCCAGAATGATGAAGATAGAAAAGATCCACCCACATGGATTCAGAAGGCACATCCAACAAGTTCTATCATTGGAACACCAGATGGCATGATGAAAACCCGGAGCAAGGTAAGAAATCAGGTAAGGTTTGCATGTTATGTGTCTTTAGTTGAACCAAAAAATGTGAAAGAAGCCTTAAGGGAAGATGTGTGGATTCAAACTATGCAAGATGAACTTAATCAATTTAAAAGAAATGAAGTGTGGGAATTAGTTCTTGGGCCAGAAAATGCAAATATTATTGGAACTAAATGAATTTTCAAAAATAAACTGATGAAAATGGACAAGTAGTTAGAAATAAGGCTAGGCTAGTTGCACAAGGTTACACACAAATAGAAGGCATAGACTTTGATGAAACCTTTGCACCAGTAGCTAGACTTGAGTCAATCAGATTACTACTTGCAATTGCTTGTTTGCTTGATTTTAATTTGTATCAAATGGATGTTAAAACTGCATTTTTAAATGGCTATCTCAATGAAGAAGTTTTTGTTGAACAACCTAAGAGATTTGAAGATCCTAAACATCCTGATTTTGTGTACAAATTGCACAAAGCTCTGTATGGTTTGAAACAAGCTCCTAGAGCTTGGTATGAAAGGTTGACAAATTTTTTAATCAACAGAGGTTATAAAAGAGGCAGCAATGATAAGACTTTGTTTATCAAACATGTATCTAACTATTTTATTGTTGCTCAAATATATGTTGATGACATTTTCTTCGGATCAACTAATAAAAGCAAAACTAATGAGTTTGTTAAGTTGATGCAGGAAGAGTTTGAGATGAGCATGGTAGGAGAATTAAATTTCTTTCTTGGATTGCAGGTTAAGCAAATGAATGATGGGATATTCATATCTCAATCAAAATATGCTAAAAATCTTGTAAAGAAGTTTGGGCTTGAGAATGCAAAACCAATGAAAACTCCTATCAGTACTAACCTTAAACTTTCAAAAGATAATGCAGGAAAAGATGTTGATGCAAGTTTGTATAGAAGTATTATTGGCAGCCTGTTGTACCTCATAGCAAGCAGACCAGATTTGTGCTTTAGTGTAGGACTTTGTGCTAGATTTTAAGCAAATCCCAAAGAATCACATCTTGCAGCAGCTAAGAGAATCATCAAGTATGTACATGGAACACATGAGTATGGAATATGGTTTTCTAAAGATACAAATGATTATCTCGCAGGATTTAGTGATGCAGATTGGGCAGGAAATGCAGATGACAGAAAAAGTACCTCAGGAGGATGTTTTTATCTTGGTACTAACTTGGTTTCATGGCACAGCAAAAAGCAAAATTCTATTTCTTTATCTACTGCTGAAGCTGAATACATAGCAGCAGGGAGTTGTTACACACAACTATTATGGATGAAGCAAATGTTGAGTGATTATGGTATTGAACAAAACCCTATAACTGTGTTTTGTGATAATACTAGTGCTATAAATATTTCCAAAAAACCTATTCAGCATTCTACAACAAAACACATTGACATAAGATACCATTTTATAAGGGAACTAGTAGAGTCTAAGGTGATACACATTGAACACATCTCCACTGGTAGACAATTGGCTGACTTGTTCACTAAGGCATTGGATACAACAAGATTTGAAAATTTAAGAAAAGCCTTAGGCATCTGTCAGTTACATGAATGAACACTGTTTATTGTTATGTTAATTGTATCTGCAATATCATAAGTTTTCTTCTAATTAAGCACGTGTGAGCTGTGATATAAAAAATTGTGTGAATAATTAAATACTGGTTTAAAAATAAAAAATATAGAGAGGGCTACCAGTATATGATGTGTGAAAGCTATCCATTGAGAGTAACTTCATTGTATCTAGGAAATACGGTGATGTCACCCACTCAAATGGAAAAGGGCTACCTCTATACATGTGTGAAAGCTACTGTATTATTTAGAAAATTCACATTGAGACTAACTTTTGTGTGTGTAAGAAGCATGCTCAAGTTGATCACTCAATTGGATTAAGTGATAAAATAATTAAAAGAAAATAAAACAGCTCTTGAATATGCTTTCTTAGAATGATTCATATGATATTCAGATATTGTTGTTATGTTATTTTTAACTGTGTTCTGTTATGTTTTTCATAACATACGGTGCTCTTTGTACTTATTTGAAATTTGATTTTCTTGTGTGTCCATGTGTCAAAAATGCTATATCAACATTATTGAATTGAGGGGGAGAAGTTTCAATGACGGGAGTCCTGATTCTATTAGAATTCCTTATTCAAATTGGAATCAAATTTGAATTTTTGTCCATAAATGTCAGTTATGAAACGGTTTTGGAAATATATTTGACATTAATTTTTGTTAAAAACAAAATTGTTTTTAAATTTGGCCTAGTATATTACGAATTGGTTTTGGGCTTCTCCTATTCATTCTATACCCTTTCAATAGTTTCTCCACTGTCCTGCGTCTTGGTTCTTTATTCCCTGGAAACTTTGGTGCAGCCAGCAAACCCTAACAATGGCAACTTCAACTGGTTCGACAAAAACCACTAGTTCTTTATCTTTTCGCAGCCAACTCCTACCACAACTAGGAAGCGATATAAAGAGAAGGCTAGCAGATTCAAGAAGCGTCCTGACAGTTCATCTTCTCCTCCAGTTCGCAAGTCTCCAAGACTTCGTTGAGTGCTGTTGGCACTTGTGCTGAAATCAAAGGGGAGATTAAGGAGTTTTCTAATTTTCTGATCTTTTTGTTATGTCTGATATTACCGTAGTTACTTACTTCTATTTTGTTTATATTTTTGTTGCTTATTTCTCAAGGGATGTAAGTAAGTAGTAAGGGAGAGTAAGAAGAACTTCTAATGTTTGCTTTATGTGTGCATTCGAGATATCTTGATTTGATGAATGTTTTGCTTGGATGTTTTTGCTCTGATCATGATTTGATTGCATTGACTGATATAATTGCTCTGATCATGAATTGATTAACGTGTGTTGCTTGATCAGTTTTACAAAGTCATTTTGATTACAAGATATACTTATTCTAATAGTGTTCTGTTATGAGTTTTGTAACAGCTCACTGGTTCATTCTTTACACATGACAATTTATGTTTGCTATTTCATGATAGCTTAATTGACTTATCATGTGTGATGTTCTTTGATTAAAAACAGTTTGATGTTTTCATCACAAGTTGCCAAAAAGGGGGAGATTGTTGAAGTCTACTACATATGCATGTGCCATGCACATGATGAGTTTTGATCAACTTGTGATAAAACAAGAATATTATTTTTATTCCTATTTTAATGTTTCTAGAATTATATTTTAGAAAGTATTTGATTTGTAATAAATATCTCTTTAGAATAGGATATAATATCTTGTATCCTAATTAGAATAGGAGAATATTTATTTGTCCTAATTCCTTTTAGAGTTTGTTTATAACACTTTCTATTTTATTTCTCCTAATCCTAATATGATTTTGATTAGAATTTTTACAGGATTCCTAGGAGATTTCGGTCAGACCTCTCACTATATATATACAAAGCTATTCAGGTGGCTGATTACGTGATTGAGAGATTGACGTATTGGCTATTCTGGTTGTGAGAGAGTCTTGAGTTCGGCATTCCATGAATTCATAGAAGAGAGCTTCATTGCAAAAGGAATGTCTTCTTTGATTTGATTCTTTGAGTATTTTGATTCATGTATGAGTGATAGAAATCGTACATGAGTTGTTGATTGAGTCCATGTGAGTTAGTAGACACTTGAGATAACTTGCGGGTTAAGTGTTTATGTAATTCAGTGTCAGACGACATTGTTATGTATAACTTAATAGCGTGTTGTTAAGTTATCTACAACAGAGAGTGGGCAATGTCACTAGAGTTTAAGATCTTGACGGAATTTTGTTTGTCAAAAATTAGGTCAGTGTGTGAGAGTGAGTCAGCACTATAAAAGATCCTAAACAAACAAGAACTTAGTGAATTGCAACTCTATAGCTGTCCGTGGACGTAGGTTTTATAACCGAATCACGTAAAATCCTCCTGTGCCGATTTATTTTACAGTTCACTGTTATATTTCTTATAACTGCATACCTCCAGAACTCTCAATTATAATATTGTTTATATATGCTAGATGAGGTGAAAGTATTTTAGTGATATCAAGAGTTATAAAAGATAACCACTACTTATTTCTTCCAATTCAAATCTAATTAAAATTCTTTTTTTATATTATTATTATTATCTTTAAATCACTCTCATAATGACTTATATAGCCCTATCTAAAAAAATTACGGTTGTTATAGGGTGTTTAGGCAAGGGATTGGTGCATTTGATATAGATGAAGAGAAGTGGAAAATAATGCCCTATCTAAAAAAATTACGGTTGTTACAGGGTGTTTAGGCAAGGGATTGGTGCATTTGATATAGATGAAGAGAAGTGGAAAATAATGCCCTATCCAGTTACACTTGACAATTTAGAAAGTTCTTATTCTACGTTCTGCACGTTTGGAGTTGTTGGGAACTGTTTGTCTCTTATATGAGCGCACAACACCTATGATGGAAAATATGACCTTTTTACTATGAAGGGAGTTGGGGTGAAACAATCTTGGAATAGAATTTACATAGAATTAGCTGAACCATACTTATAATTCCAACCCTTATCTTTCTGGAAGAACGACCGTGGAATAATAGTCTTTGGTGCCGATCCGAGGCTTTTCAACATTTCAGAAATTAAATTACTATTTATTAGTTGGTTATCAAGAAGACGGAAGAATAATTAAGGAGATAAATATTGTTGATGATATTAGAGTGAAGGACATTACAAATATAGAGGTCTATGTGGAGAGCATGGTCTCACCTATTTGTAATATTCACTGGGCATTTTGAGGCAGACAATTTTACATATATATATATATATATATATATATATATATATATATATATATATATATTAAAGTGTACTTTTTTAATTAGCTATTTATTTTTTAGAATGTTTTAGATATACTTAGACAGTGGAAGAAGGAATTTAATTGTTTTAATTGTTATGTATTTTTTAGTTTTTTTAATGGTATTTCTTTTTTTTTTTGGGTGTTCTTTACATATTCATTCTTGCTATCGTTATCTTTCTGCAAAAATGATTGTAGAATAATATTTGTTAGTAAGAGGATGGAAGATATAAGGAACTAGAGATTGATAATATTAAAAAAGGTATTAGAAGTATGAAAGTCCGTGGAGAGCATGGTCTCACCCAGTTACAAAATCACCGCACAATATTTCAAGTATTTATTAGTAACTCTCCTTTTAAGCTTTTTTTATCTTTTAATCTTCAACCGGTTAGATTCTTGTGAGTTATTGGAAAAAATTAAATTCCCATGATAAGGATAATAGGTGAATAAATGAGATATATTATAAAGAAAGTATGTTTTTAATTTTGTACTGCCTTTTTGCCGTTTGATTTGTATGAACTTTTTAGGATTAATTTGCTCGAATTCAAGCTTCACTAAACATAGTTAAACATTGCCAAATTATGGTAAGTCGATCTCAACATTAAACAGAGATAATGCGCTATAATCAAAGAGTTTGTTAGTTTTTAATTATTTCTCAACTTCAAATGGAGAAACCAGATTAGATAAACGAAAACAAGAAAAAAAGAATTTTCTATTTTACGTTAATAGTTATATCAAAATATCATAATAAAGTACATATTAAAATATATATTTTAAATATTTTAGGCAGGGGATTAACATCCTCATCCTTGCCTTGCAAAAATTGCGTGGATGAAGAATTATCCCCATCCCCTTGCAGATCCAAAAACACCGCAAGACAACACCAAACTAATCACACTCCGTGGAAGTAAAAAAACACGTGGTCAATTCATAAATTAAATTTTTGGTATCCGACAAGCAGATAGCTTTTATTGGTTGTTGTTCTGCATATGCATAATTTGATTTTCATAGGTCAGCTTTCGTCGATCATCTTTATGACGACATTCCAGTCGTTCGCATGGTGCTAATAACAATTTGTAACAAACACCAAATTTTTACTTATGAATCATGCGCTGCATGTTTTTGCAAATTAATTTTAATACAATTAGACAATCCCCACCGCACAATGGAAATTTATTTATAGTAAAATTTGAAATCACAAATGCTATTGGTGAACCTGAACAATAATTTTCTAATCTTATAAATTTCTTATATATTACATTAATTTGCAGTACATTTACATTAATCAAAGCCTTTTCAACTTTTAAAAATAATACAGACCATCATTGAGATTAAATAATAGAATTAGAATCTTCCACTCAATCTTCCTTCAACTTTTAAGAATCTGATAACATATATATTTTTATATTAATAGATGGTTAAATTGTAGGTAATTATATAATATTTTAGGTAAGTTTGCAAGTCTATAAAATGTTAATAATTTGAAGACTCTTCAAACCGTTTTTTCAAATAATATAATATTCGAGTCTAACCCGATTGCATAATGTTAATTCTTGAGTCTTACCTTCAAAGAAAAGCTAGAAACAATTTTAAGAATGTAAATACATGGGGCAAAAACAAGGAAAATAAGAAAAAAAATTAAAAAGGAAATTAAAAAAAAACAAAGGTCAATCAATCAAACTGGTATTTAGAAAAAACACCCATAAGCGTTCAAGGTTGCTGAATCGGCTACTGTAACTTGAATTTTTTGCTTTTATGTGCATTAATCCACTACAATCTAAGGTTACAAAGTTGCTAAGTTGATATCAAGAATTTACATCTTTTAGTTTTTCTATTATAACTATTAGATTGCAATAAATGAAAGGTCGTTATATATATATATATATATATATATATATATATATATATATATATATATAATTTAAATAAAAAAATAAAGTTACAATATCAGCCTACATGTGAAGAGGAAATAAGGAAAATTAAATTAACTACCTCTATGAAACAACTATTTCATAGGAACCAAATTAAATTGATTGAGATTTCATTAATGAAAAATCTGTTTTTCCATATTAATTAAATAGCTAATAGAATATTTACTTTATCTATCTTTTATAGGTCGCTTGTAATATTCCTCTAAGTAGCAGTATTAGTGCCAAAAAGAAATCATCAATGTGATCCATGACTATTATTCCTCCAATAGATGTGGATCTCATTCCATCGTATCAATTTGATCTCAAGCCCTTTGCCACTTGCGCTAGAATAGTTAACCATGGCATCTATGCACAGCCTCTTTGTAACTTGAAGAAAGATCAAAATTATGTTTTTGGCCTCGTTATTTGAACTTTATTGTCTTAAAAGGCGGGTAAGCAACAATGTACATCATACGGAACAGACACATTGCACACGTGTACTAGCTTTTCTATTTTACTGAATTTTTAACTTGCAGTAAAGATGCTAACAAGTTCAAGAAGTCAAGATGCAACACATATATATGTGTTGTTAAGTTGGTAAAAGGATGTTTCCAGCCTCAACTTTCAGCAACCTTTCGTGAACAAAAACCTAAACTAACAAATGGATATATTATGATTTTTAAAGTGATCTCTTGAATTACCTCTTGGACCTATCTAAAATTTTCTACCCTTTCTTCTTTGGTGTACTAAAATTTTCTACCCTTTCTTCTTTGGTGTATTCTTTTGCTATTATGAACATTAATAGATGTTAAATTTGAATGTTCAAAAGCGATAGGCAGCATCCCATTTCATGATTCTCTTTTTATGTGAAGAAAAGTTAATCATAACACCAGGAGGTCGAGGGAGAATCTGCGCGATTTCAAGATTCACCAAATCCAACACCAAGCCTTAGATTGAGCAAGAAATATTAGATTTGCAATTGTTGTGCACAGTTGATCATAATGTACAATATGGCTATACATGCATAGACTTAGTAATAGAAGCTAATTGATAGCCAACCTATTGTTAGGACTATGGGCCGGGCTTTAATACCACTTATTAGAACTATATATCTCTCAAAACTCCATAAATTTGTATGATATTGTTAGGACTTTGATACCACTGATTAAAACTACATAGACCTCCTAAAACTAGGCTTGACAAATTATATACGGCTCGTTAATACGACACGAACCCATTCGATAAAAACGTGTTTTGGATCTAATATTATCGGATCGGGTCGTTAATAGTTTAACATGGTAAAACCCGTTTGATATTGGACCGTGTTTGAATTTATCCTATAAAAAACCGTTTCACCTGTTAATATTTGGGATAATATAGTAAATTTATTTATGATACATAAAAAATATAATAAAATAGAACAAATACTAATTTATAACTATATTTAACCTAATTAAAATTATTCTAATACAATTATGTCATCTTTTTCTTAGGTGTGTATGAGTATGACATTTTGATAGAAAATGCAAAGAAGAAACTTATAAAATGTCATATTTCATTTTTAGAAATCATTTAATAATTAGACATCATCAATTATTTATCTTAAATATACTTTAGATAGATCTTTAAATAATGTTGGATACAATTTTGTTTATATTTTTGTATTATATTAAATTTGGATATTTCAATAGATTTTAAAATATTTGTTAGATTTTAAATTTATAAACTATTGATTGTATTATATTTTTAGAATTTATACAAATTACCATATAGTTGTCTAACTTGAAAATAAAAAACGGGTTAAATGGGTTGGATTCGGGTAACACGTTAAGTTAACAGTCGGATTTAGGTCTCTAAATTTAGACCCAATAAGTTAATGGGTCGGATTTTGATTAACATAATTTAACACGACACAAATACAAAACGACACGAAACCACTCTAACACGACCCGTTGCCAAGTCTACCCAAAACTCCACACATTGGTATAATATTGTCCTCATTGAATCCAGTCCTGACAAATTTGTTTTTAAATTTTAACCAAAATGCTTCATACCAATGGAGATCTTATCCACACTTATATGCCTATAATCCTCCCCATATCTAGCTGATGTGGGACTTTGATCGCACACCCAACACTTATCATTAACTGACCAATGAGATTCTAAATAAAAAACACAATGTACTGAGAGTTAAGGATAAGATCATGTACCTTCAATAGAGCCTCCTTAGATCTAGGGATGGCAAAAAAACCCGGGCCGGATTTCCGGGTGGAAAAAACCCGGATTATCCGGGTACGAAATCCGAGTGCGGGGGAATTGTAAAAAAAAAAAATCCGGGTACGGTGCAAGTGCGGTATTGCCAATAAACCCCGCACCCGCACCGCACCCGCATAATTCTTAAAAAAATTAAGAAAAAAATAGGAAAAAATCCGGGGAAATCCGGGTTTTTCCGGGTGAAGACAAAAATAGAAAAAAAATCCGGGGAAATCCGGGTTTTTTTCCGGGTGCGGTGCGGGTGCGGGAGCGGTAATCTCAAAACCCGCAAATACCCGCACCCGAAAAAATCCGGGTTTTTCCGGGAACCGGGGATAAGGTACAAAATCCGGGTGCGGGTGCGGAAACGCAAAACCCGCACCCGCACCCGGATTTTGCCATCCCTACTTAGATCAAAGGCACAAAGTGTTTATTCTAGCAATAAATATGTCTTTTTTCTATTTTCAAAATTTAAGAAAATTTACTACAAAATCCATCTAATTTGTAATCTTATAAAATTCAAAAAAATATATTCTTAATTTATCTAATGCTCAATCCTCTTACAAAAAATAATAGTTTAATTATTAAGAAAAAAGAAAAAATAGAAGAAGAAGAAGAAAGGAAAAACCTATTCTACTTACGGGGCTTTATGTTGAGTCCATTAACATTTTGCAATCTCTCCATATTAAAATTCTATCATCAGAGAGACCTCGGAAGAGGCTAGTTACCAACACTGTTAATTAAGCTACAAATCCTTCATACATAAAAATTGTTAAAAATAAGTTTAGCACAATCACAGGTCTTCAAAGGTAATTAAAGATGTATGCCAGCACAATGGTTTACAGCACAAATACAAATCCATATGTATAATAATATTTAGCATCTTGTCTTGCTAGACTTTATATATGTTAGAAGGAACCCCAAGAGAACGTGACAATACGCACATAATATATATAAATACTAGAGAATGATATCTTCATCATAGGCTTCGATACCATTTGCAAGAGATATATATTCTCCCAATAGCTTACCTGCGAATATGAGGAAAGATTTTTAGTCCACAGTTGTAACGTCTCTGGTGTTTTAAAATGATAGAATAGATGTCTATGACAATTCTTTTTTTTTTTCTTTATTTTCTTTTTTTTTTTTCTAATAGGATATTTAACAAGCTCCAATGAGCTATATTTAAATAGCTATGACTTTTTATATTTAATATAGGTAAGTTAGTTTTAAGCATGTTAATGTTAGTTTTCAAAATCTGTACATTTAAATAGCTAGTGCGAGGTCAAGCGTGTTAAGGATATATTCGTTATATAATTTATTAAAAAAGTTATAAATTATAAACTTAATTTTTTTTATAAAAATACTAAATTTAAATTCAAAAGCTAACAACCATTTTGTTGATTAATTCTGGAAACCAGGATTATAAAACACGAACATTATTTTGTCTAAATTTTATGTTCTTTTAAATTCTTCACACACACGCTTTATTATATAACATGCAATGCTAAATTGTAGAAAATAAAATGATTGGATGAAGATTGATTAATTACGTACCCAAGATGGAGTATCTTCTTGTCAGCTGCATGAGAGTAGGCAGTTGCTCCCTCAAGCATAGTTGGATTGAAGAAATTCCGAGAAGCTAAGGCCTGGATTGCATTCAGTTCTTGTCCTGTCACCATGTTGTTTGCTTGCTGAAACCTCTCAACTTCTGCTATCTGACACTCACAAATGATAGAATTTTAAGTAGGATTTTATTTTGGCTGAAGGTCTAGTTTATTTTCTTAAACATTCTATCGAAGTCAAAATGACCTAACAATCAAATTATACATAGAATCCCTAATTGTACTTATTACATAATTTTTCTACTTCTGGTTAATTATCCTAACTGCATAAAGAGTAAGCATTAGTACTATTTTAACATCCTAGAGCCATTAACTATAACCATTGTTTTAAACTAGTAATGCCATTTCTAGTAGTATAGATTATGTTATTCAAGGTGTATTAAGAAGTTCTACTCGTTTAAAATTTGTTTTCCTATGTTTTATTCCTCCCTTAGAAACTTAAAAATAAAATTTCTTGAAGTGCCTTCCTCTTTCTTTAGATTAATTTGAACAAGTCGAAATAATAATATGAGCAGCTGCGTCTCTTTTTTACAATATTTGAAAAATAAAAAAAAATTAAGGAATTTGTATTTGCTTACCTTAGATCGAAGACAAACACTCTCATTTTCCAGCTCAATCTCCTAGGGAAAAGCAAATGTGTAAGAGATCAATGTTAATAGGCATAGTATATAACACAAGGAGTTTGAATAAGCTTGGAAGGAATGAAAAGTAGATAGTAATACCCTTTTCTGCAAGTACTCAATTTCAGCTAGTAGCATTTCATGCTGTTGCAGAAGAAAAGAAACAGAAGAATCAAATTAAAACAAAATTAAGAAGGGGTGTTATAGCAGCATGGATAACTAGACTATAATATTTTCATAGAATAAACAACGACAATAGGGTCTTTTGATCGTCAGAAACTTTCCATCCGCATAGGACAATAATGAATTTTAGAGATGCGTCTAAGATTGTTGTTTTTACTTGAAATCGAGGAACAAATGAAGCCATGAGGCTAGTTACATATGATTACCTCAATGTGCTTTTAATTTTTTTAATCTCAAATGATGCAACACCATCTATAAAAGATACAGTAAGTAACAACATAGTTTTAAGTCACTTATCGGATCATGCACTTATTAAAAGCGGCTTAAATTTTGTACTAATCAGTCCCAAAGAATAGTAGAATTACCAGCTTCCTTATAAACTTTGACTTATATATATGTAACTAAGCCATCTGCCGTTTGCAAAAAAATGACACCGGATGCTTATTTATCGAGAATACAAAATTCAATATGTTCTTTATTTTCAAAACAAATTACGAAATGTGCAAAACAATATCGAATAAGCACCAAGTTACTTTGTACATAAAGCAGGTAATGTTATTCTTAATCAACTTTTGCTTACAAATATTTCATAATTGAATGGTCTTACCTTCTTTGACCTGATTCTGGTAATGCCTCGCTCGAGCCTGTTCTCCAGCTGCTTCAGCTCCTTCACACTTAAAGTACTCAAAGAATCACCCATTAAGTGCCTATAAAGCAAACATAAAGGAAAGGGGTTTAATTTGTAACAGACCTTGAAATCATTCTTCAATCACTCGAGTATGTAAAGGGTGATATTCAAAATAATTTCCAGAGAAAGTGTTAATTAATCAAAACTAAAACGTTAAGATATATTATTTATACTTATTTTTGTAGTATATAAATATTAATTACACTATAATATGTACATGAATCATGTTTAGTTTCAGTCTGGTGTGTGTGTGTTCTTATATCTTTTTCTTAGGAGTACTTGGAATTCATTAAAAAACTCCATTGAAGTTTCTTTGTATTTTTTGTCTTTTTTATTTTTCTTTTTCTTTTTCGCTAGAAGCCAATGAAAAATAAAGCAATGAGTTTTATCTTTGTTTTAGCCAAACCTTAAGAGAGATTAATTACAATAGCTATATATCCTATATATTTGTTTCCAAACCAATATACATATAGGTGCCCAAGCTCCTTCGAGACTTCTTTATATCCTCTAACTTGCTAAGTTTGTCAGTTTATCTACATCATTAACTATTGATTGGAAAATTGCCGTAGCTTTGCTCTTCCATTTCCAATTATTTGGTCCATCAATATTCAGTTAGGAGTCCACTATATATATAGACACACATATATATACTGCATTTAGGATCAGCAAAGAATTTCCTCAAGAACATACCTGTTAGAATTCTGTAACATCTGAATCTGTTGTCGAAGCTTAGCTGATTCTTGTTGATAATACTGTATCCATTCATTCAAAAAAAAAAAAAAAAAGGAAGTCATTTTTAGCTTCAGAAGTGTATTGATTGACAATAAAATATTTTTTACGCAGGAACCTTTGCCTTTCTCTTATCGATCGTTTAGTTTTATTACAACCATATAAATTATTTGAGAATTGAAAAGCAGTTTATGTAAAGCATTTTGTAGTTTTAGGGCCAAAAATTTTTCATAGATAAGAGTGTGTATATATATACACACCAAAATTTTGGTTTTCCTATCAGTGAATTGATATCCACATATAAAAGGGACAATGCTATGAGTGAGTGCCTATCAACAAATCAAATATCTCGCCTACATAAATACGTTCTTGATTCATGAAGTAGTCCTAGGTATTTTGAAACCTCACTTTCAATGGTTATAGAGATTTTCTTATTGCCCAAGAGAGTTTAAAAATTAAAAAAGAAAAGAAAAGAAAAGAAAAGAAAAGAAAAGAAAAACTCATCTTCTACCTAGTTACTTTGAATTGCCTAATAGTTTGATTATTATAAAATAATTAAGTGGTAAAGTAACTGTAATTACCCAAATTCAACAAGTAAAGTAGATATTATCTATTCAGGTTTATTTTGAGTTTTACTTTGACATTCACACATGCATATATCTTTAATTAGTTGGGAAAGACAAGGTTTATCAACTATTAAAGGATCTCGTTTACTAGGAAAATATGTGCATGCAATATAAGTAATATTAAAGTTACAACTAATTTATTTTACAACGTGGCATAATTTTAGTAAATTAATAATTACTATGTCATGAAATTTAACTTTATTTTTTTATTTTCATTTTTTACTCATCTAATGATATTTTGTCAGCTCAAGTTGTAAAAAATATTGATTGTAAATGAGTTATAAATGTAGCATTACTTATATAATAGTGAAAGTTGAATACAGTTGAATTTCTTTCGAAAAGTAATTATTTTGAATTTTCCAAGAAAAATTTTCTAATCGCATAATGAAATCTGACTTGTCAAAATTAACTTAACTTTGAGATTCGTATTAAATTAAAAGAGCATAGAAATTAGAAGATGAAAAAGAAAAAAGTTGGACAATATCTTTCTTTGGTACACTATTCTTGTCTATGTGTTACGATTAATGATATCTTTATCAATCTTTATATTCACAATTACTAGCATTTGCTAAATGTGTAATTCTAGATTGATCATCTTGAAAACTAAGAATCTAGATTGATCATCTTTGTATACATGCATGGAGTACTGTAAAGAATCATGGATTTTAGTTGATAATTTAGTGAATAAAATATGTAATTCTCGTGTGTATATAATAAGTACGTTCTAGAAATCTATATATGTGAAATTTTGAAGTTTTATATGAGAAAAAGCTTATACCTGAGCGTTGATCTCAGTCACAGACCCGCCATTTGAGCTATCTGAGCATGCCTTCTTGTACCTCTCTATTGTTGACCTTATGCTGCACAGAAAACCGAAATAAGTTTCTGCTATAAACAAAAGGATCGATATAGAAATAACTGATCAAATTAATCAGCAAGATCATAACCATTGTGAAATAGCCTGAAGCCGGAGACCCATGATTATTACAAAAAAAAAAAAAGGTGAAATAAGCTATGTCATCTTTTTTTCGAAGCAATATTCGTATACATTTCAATGTTATATTACAGTCTTTATACAAACTAACGTGAGTGAATGGAATATTTAAGTGTAAAATAAGTGAAAGTAATTAAAGATAGAAAACGTGGCAATTATTCAATAATATTATTTTAGTTTATAAATAAATCATGTTTCTAGATTTGTATGTATAGTGTTACTAATGGAAAAGCTTATATATATATAAACATTTTGCTTCATATGATCACTCTGAACTTTTCATATAAAGGTCAGAGAGACAAAATTAAGCCCTGTAGTAAAAAGCACTTCTCCTCCATTAACTCTCCCCTATACGCAAAAAATGAGACACAAACTTGGAAAGCAAAGAATTAAAAGTTGAAACTTTCAGTCCTTTTAGATTGAATAAGAAACTGAGAAGAGATATGGTTCAGATTGCTTCTACTAAATGAGAGCAAGAAAAGATAAGTGTGAGAGGTCTTAAAGGCTAAAAATGGAAATATAAGCCAAAAGAAACTGGGACTTGCAAATATTGAAAGTGGAAATAAAGAGTCAGAACTGCATGCTGTAATGGCCAAGCCTTTCTTAGTCTCTACTAAGATCCTATTCATTGTTACTGTTATATATGATGATTTTTCTACCATTTTTATTATTTTCAACTTAATTGTTCTTTTGGCAAAACTTTTTCCATGGAGTTATGAAAAGGTAATCAAGAGATGGGTAGAATTTACATTTGCTTTTGCATAATGGAGTGATTGAAAAAACTTATGTTGTAAGCTGAAACAATCAAAATGTCCAACTGTGGACTGTGGATGCACCAATCTAGTAACCTTGGAGTTCTAAATTCAAGACAATCAATTTTGGTTATTGAAAATCTAAAGTACTTTCAGATAAATGAAGTGATAAGAGCTGAAAGTACACTTGATGGTGAAAACTGAAAAGCACAATAACGTGGAACTCAAAGTCAATCCTTTAAGTATGGGAGAAAGGCTAATGGCAAATCTGCCTCCATTTGCCAGGCACAGCTAGGAAAAGAAATCTTAGAAAATCTCATAAAAGTTCACATGCTTGTACTTTCACTAAAGAGTTGCAAACATTAAAGTGGAACCACACAATCAAAGGAAGTGATAATCCAATAATAGAAAAAGAAGAAATTAAGAACTGAAAATTATGCTGCAACTAGTGTGGTATGGGTTGCTGGTCTTGAAAGGTCGTGACATTGAGAAGGAAAATATTACACTGTTGAAGACATATCGCCAGTGACCCTTTCCTTGCAATCAACAAAGATTACTTTAATTGGTAAAAGAAAGCTTTACAGCATTTCCGACGCAAAAGAGTTTCATTACTTGCATATAGTTCTTTCTAGTCAGGAAGAGTTCTATCACTTTAATAAGCTGTTCATAATTTCAGAATCTATTATAATTATTATCTTTGCTGGAAAAGATAAATTGAACAAATATTGCATACTTCTACTATAAAAAGATGGATTTTTTAAGCTTAAAAGTTAAGAGTTAATTTTATAAATGATAATTCATATCATTTATATATAAAGAAAATATGATCAATGAGTTCAACGTTTGTGAAACTTTTTCAAAAATAATATTTAAAAAATGAAAGCAGTAAATTAAAATGCATATGCTAGATTATCATTTTTTTAAAATCTCGAAAATAACAACAAAAATGATTTTTTTTTTCAGTTCTTCTTAACAAAATTTGTGAACCAATTTCAACATATTGTTGTAGGAAATTTATAAGACAAGCTATCACGTCTGTTTACTTACCTCACTTAAAAAAATGTACAAACAATATAATGCATGATATCAAACAGCCACTAGCAAAGTTTGAAACTCGAAAGACCCAGAGAAAATCTTACATTTTGTAGTTAACCAATGTCCTTACAAGAATTTTCGATCTTGAAAAGTAAGCATGAACCAATTAACCTAAAATTCTTGAGTTTCATCAATTAAGTAGAATTAAATGTTTTACAAAAGATATTTCCATGAAGCCCAAAGCAAATGATGCTCGCAATTCTATTTTTAATTCCTAATTTAAAGGATAAATATGCGCGGAAAGTTGTACCCAAAGAAAATCTTATGTATTTTTTTTCTTGATTTTCTACTTATTCTTTATATTTATAGTTTTTCAATTTTATTTCAATTACAAAAATGATGAGGAACACTTATCTGTTACCTATTTTGCATTTTGTCTAAATGATAATCATTAAAATAAAATTTGGTGAAGAGAGGTTGCATGAGATCACTAAAAGCTTTTCTTATTTATTTACCCTCTTCCTTAATAAATTTAATAGCTACTTAGAGTTTTTCACTTTATAAATATAAAACTGGGGAAAAACTTGTTTAATATGCTCTCTTTCACAAAAACGTTTCTCGAGAATAATAGAGTTGTTCTACTGTTTCTTAAATATCTCAAAATAAATCTTACTGTTTTTCATTTTCAAAATTCTGATGTTACCAAAAAAAGGGGGAGAAAAAGAAGAAGAAGAAGAAGAAGAAGCTATTAGACACTCTAATTTCTTATTTTTGGTATTTTTGGATTCTTTTTCCACAATCAAGTTTAAAAAGCAATATCAAATGAAGCCTTAATCAAAAGATATTATAATATTTGGCAAGAAGGTACAAGAAATAAATGATTATGAAGTCAAAACTCTGAAGTTTTAAAAAGGATAGAAACGAAAAGTGAGCATAAAAAGGTGTTGAAAACTAGCTAGAGGGTAAAAATATAATAAAATGCATTTATGCAGAAAAAAACATTCAAATTAATGCGATGCATGCATTCTAATAATATATATGGTTAAAGATCATTGAAGCATGTGAAGTAAATGATAATTATTTTGGTGGGACTAAGCTTTGCATTTGGTTAGAAAATGAACAAAAATCCCAGCAAATCAGAGATTTCAGGGAATGAGACAAATAATTAGCAATTTGAGAGAAATGTGTTTTTAGAGTACATATTTAACTTTTTCCTTAATCGTTTTTGTGTTGAATTGATAATCCACCTATGGCCTCTTCCAACTTAATATAATTGAAAGAAAATGCTTATATAATATAGAAATGTCTCATAATCTGAACAGGACTAAGAAGTTTTCCTGCGAAAGCACAATCAATAAACCCCAAGCGCTTAGACTCACTCACCAATTACAACTAAAGAAGTAACACTAGTTGTTTGCAGAAATCACTTTTCTGAATCACTACTAAACCCAAATAGAGAAGTAAAGGAAACACAAAATTGTTCATTAAAAATCTTAGCCCTGAGAAAAGATAATAGACGCTTTCCAAAGCTTAAAAGTGCGTACACAGAGAATATGATGAGCACTGAGAGTCTACGACAATAGATATGGAAATGTTCAGAACTTTTGCTAGTAAATCCTCCAATTTATATTTGGCCATACAAAAGCTAGATGGGGATTCTCACGTGTCATGAAACCAAAATGGAAAAGAAAAGAACTGTAGAACTGTGAAAGACAAATTAACAATTAGAGGCTTAAAGCAGCTCTGCTGTTCCTTCTTGTCAGTCTTATCAAAAAGTAATATTGTTATTACATATAAAAGACTATTTTTACGTGAAATAAATGAATTCTTCAACATTATCTGTAAATTTCTTAGCACTTTAAAAGGCTTCATATTTTGTTAACAGGTGATGTCACGCTATGTATGGTACTATACAACATAATAATCTAGTCTTTAATTCTCTAATTTTATAAATGTAATTTCAGATAGTTGGCTTGGACAAATAGTATATAATTGTTAAATGGTAAAAACCATTGTTAAATGATAAAAACTAATCATACCAGTGGTTAATTAAACGCAAGCAAAGCAAGAAAATTTAAAATTTTAACACAATAATGTGAATGATGCTTCCTTTTAACATATATTGCTTGTCAAATAATAGTGGATTATTAACTTTAGCTATTTTGGGAAATATTAATGATAGCAAAAAAAAATTATCAAAACTTGTTAATTTTGTAATCGATCAAAACTGCACTAAATTTATTCTTGTTGGATTGGGTTCAGGAGGGAAAACGAGACAAGTTGTGACAAGCTGACTATGAACATGTATAAAATGTAGGCTTCTGTAAAGTGCATGTAACACATGGTAACCGATGCTTAGAAAATAGTAATTGCTGGACACAATTTTAGAAAGCGTTTGAAATATATTGCAACTGTTCCTTATGAAAGAGAAGTGTAGATCTGAAGATTTTGAATTTTTATTTAACATTTTCTTATGAACAATTATGAAGTAAAGCAGTCAAAATTTTCTTCCTAATATGCGAATGCATGGTAACTAGAAAACTGTAATTATCATATGGAGTCACAGCAACAAAGATTTGTCTTAGAAAGAGAGCCAGCAGATTGAGCTAGCTGCTAGCCCTTGAACCACACCACACCACAAAAAACACTGTACAGAGAGTGTCATGCAGAAATCTTGAACAATTTTATGTTATGTCCTTATCCCACTTCAGATAGAAGGGCACAGCTATATGGTACTCATCAAGCAAAGAAACAAATTCTCTTAATTTCTATTTTGAGAACTTTCAGTTAGCTCATGACAATGTCAGTACTTACAAGCCCGTGTTAATTAATCCATTACTCCTCTCTCTATGTGTGTGTATTTCAAGGTCTAACAGCTAGAGCTCTAAACAATAAAAATGCCAAGTAATATATATAGCTTGCTAATAATTCTTTGCCATAAAAGGGAAATGGCTTGTGACTCCAACTTCTGAACTCACACATTGATGCTTAACTTGATTTTACATTTACAGCGCTCTCCCGGCCCTTCCCTTCTGTTCTTACTCAGAGACAGCTCATCATCATGGCCTAAATAACATGGATCTATGCCATATATATATATATATACATAAATACATCTATATACAACTAAGGTCTGTTTACTTATTTATTTATTTTTATTTTTACTTTTTTGCTATCAACACATGAAATTTTTATGCATGTAAGATGCAAAAGAAATAAAATATAACATAGAAATAAAAAATAAAATAAAATAAGATCCAAAATGAAAAATTCAACATGTGATTAAAAGTTATTGAAAAAATTAAGAAACCGAGAGAGAGAGAGAGAGAGAGAGAGAGAGAGAGTAACTCATGCTAGCTTCAATTGGGCTTGTGTGTGGATGGTCAGCTACTTTGATATGTATAGAGAAAGAGAAGCTAAAGTGGGCAGATTTATGAACGTTTTGAGGAGATAAGAGGGGGAAATTACTTGCTGTTGGCGTACTCATAGAGGCGGCCACGGCTCGAGAAAACGATGAGGGCTACCTCAGCTTCACAAAGAACAGAGAGTTCATAAGCCTTCTTCAGGAGCCCATTTCTCCTCTTGCAGAAAGTGACCTGACGATTGGTTGTGTTCTCAATCCTCTTGATCTCGATCTTTCCTCTCCCCATCTCTACAGCTATCTAGTCACTTCTTACAGATCCTGCAACAGTCCCATGCACAGATCACCCTGGACAAATCTTTAATATAAAATTTATATATTATTTTTCCCTTTTCTTTATAATGAATTTTCAGATAAGTATGTAAGAAAACTTTACCCTAAACAACTCTTGATTTGAACGTCTAATAATCTTGGAGAGAATTAACTTAAGAACAATTAATGCTATGAAAAAGATAATTGGAAAGCTAGAACAAGAGCTAAGAGCACTTATATCACAGTTTATGAAACCAAAATTATATCTTTCTTGAGAGGATTTGATTTCCTGATGGGAGACGCAAGGAAGATGAGTAATAAAAAGGAATTTCGGAATAAAAAAGAAAAATCTTAAAAGTGGAAGGGTTTCATTTTGTCTTGGAAATTATATGCATGGTTATTGAACCAAGAAGTGAGAAAAGACATCATAACGAAGATATTTTCTTTCTTCCGTTCTTACGTTCTTCTGGAAGATCTGAAACTAGAGAAGTATAAAAAGTTCATTTTGGGAGAAGAAAAAATAATTAATTGAGAAGCTAGCAGAAGAGAAAAAATGAAAATAGTGAAAATATATGAAGATATGGAAATATATTGTGCCAATATATTTATGAAAAATTAATTTAAAAATGGGAAAAAAAAAGACAACGTTGATGAGAGATTATCCAGGACAAAGAGAGATGGCTAAAAGCTGCTTGCCACTGAGAAAACATGGGTGGATACGATAAATAATAGAAGAGAAAATTTCACACGTATCCATAACGGCGGTTTGAGAAGGCATGGAAAACTAGAAATATCTACAGTAAAATGAACAAGATTTTGTAGTAGTAAATGCTTCAAAATTGTGGGTGCAATCATGTGAGATCAGCTAAGGAAAAACTTAAGATGCTCATAAGAAATTGACAATACATCTTTTAAAATCCATATGTTTAATCATTTTCTCATCATGATGTATAAATCGTTCAGGTCGAGATTTATACTTCAAGAAACAATAGCCAAGAATATATATATATATATATATATATATATATATATATATATATATGTAAAAGAAATTAAAACCCTTCTATATGTATCATATGAATCAAACCCTTGTGTGCACAAAAAGGAAAAGTAGATTTGGTAAGTACTGACAAGAGGATCGAGGGATTAAGAAGAAAGGAAAGTAGATCTTCATGTAAGAAATCAAAACAAGGAAAATAATCTAACATCTCTGGCAACAGATCCAAGCCGTTATGCTTTTTAAAACATTTTTTCATTTATAAGAGTAAGTATACGTGTAAATATAACATATTTTGATGAGATCTATCAGCAAACAAAATTTTTTCTTTAAAAGATCAAGAGAAAAAAAAATGAAAACCCATTAGACAGACCTGAGTTTTGGCCACACTCCGGCCACTTCAGCTTTCGGAAAATTTCGAATTCCAAAGAAGCCAAAATGCTTAGACGACTTTGCTCACACTCTCCCCTACCATATTTATAGCCCTTTCTTTGTTTGTCTACCTAGAGAGAAAAAGTGAAACAAAGAGGTTCAGAGAGAGAGAGAGGGTTACTGACTTAGAAAACGACATGGGGCTTGTTTCTTTGTCAAAAATCCATACGAGATGTCGTAGTTTTATCTAAATCAAACTGCTTTGCAGGTGGGAATTCTCACTATTTACAGCAATTCTTGTTCATTATTTTCCTTCTTTTTCTTTGCCTTTATTTCGCTAATTGACTTATATGCCCTCCAAGAATCTATCTACTGTGCCCTTTAATTAATGGTGCCTTTAATACTGATCTGACAGTACCCTACACTAGAGTAGTGTATGTAAGTGACGTAAATATCATGAAATTATAGTTTGATATGTGCAAATTAGGGTTAAAATGTGAAATGCTTTCCACGTACTTGTGCACTGCTTGATGTCTCCAATGAGCTTTGGTTACTTAAGCTCTGGGCCTCTGTGGTGATCTTGTAAGTGGTGAGCAAGTACCGTTATCATAGTTTGTGTTATAGCTAGGTTGTATATATGTAACATCTTAGTGGTGAAAGCAAGAGCCTTAAATCATCATTGTGTCTTTACTTGCAAATGAAAGATAGATGTGCATGGACTATCCTGTCTAGGATAAAAGCAATTCATATTTACCTTTTCTATTTTCTCTAGTACTACTTTTTTAATAAATTAACTAATATGAAAAAAGTTAGAGAAACATGTTCATGATAGCCTAGCTATAATGTCACATATTAATTAATAAGAACACTTGATTTAAAAGTTTAATTAAGTTGATAGGTAAAAGGTGCGAGGTTTCACGTTTGATTTGTATACATATCGTCCAAGGCATCATGGTACTTGTATGTGATCCATAAAATTACATAACTTAAAACATTAAATAATAGGTAAGCATGTAAAATTTTGAACTAGAATTTGTTACCGCTTCCGCATTGCGCAACACATCAATTTCAACAAATGGACCACCATATATGGAGTAAGTATCCAGCCCAAAAGACTAGTCTATTAGGTAGAGGAACTCCTCCCATATATAAGCCCCATAACCTTTCCTTAACCAATCAATGTGAGACTCCAAATGAAGACTCTATAACAGAATTTACTCTAACAGCACATATTTTGAAATGTTTGTATAAAATTTTAAATTATACTGTTGGATTAATAAATATAAATTATTGTCTTTTTGTGAATTTATGATACCAAGGATTCACTTTATATAATACATGTCGTTCAAACATTTATTAAAGGGATTTAATAAAAAAAAATAGATGAATGTTGTCGAAAAGTCTATATAAGTTTAGAACCACATGAAGTTGTCTAGTCTAAGATATTAGATAATGGTCAATTAATATTGAAGAGTTTATTTCAACGTAGAGATGGAAAAATTAATGGAAAATTTTGCCTAATAGCTGTTGAATGTGCAGCCAACCTATCAGGTCACGTGGCCTGCAATTGCTGATGCGGCACACCCTGATAGGCTGGCAAGACATACAGCTGTTATACGGCGGATCTTCTCAAACTTAATATTTATCATGCGAAGGTGTAGAACAGGGTAAAGAGAATTTTTCCGTGCACGAAAAGCTGCGATATGCTGCCTAAAAATCGTGTATAGTCTGTATAGAATTGGTTTAACTTGGAAGTCTAATCCCAATATTGTTAAATATATACTAGGAAATGCACATGCTTCAAAGAGGCCAAGAGGCGTTCTTAATCATAATTGGAAAATATACCTCTTTGAAGCAAACAAATTTGATGGACCAAAGAGTGTAAAAGTTGGAATTCTTCGAAGTGCTCGTTATTATGTAGAATCGCCACTTCCAAGAGTGCGCACCCCATTTTTTGCGTAAAAGAAAAATTAACAAAGTAATGAAACTATTCCTCCAAGAGATCGTAAAGTATACAAACTAAGCAAATTTTCCACAGAAAAAAAAATATGCAAATAATTTACTTTTTCACTTGGGAAAAATGGAGACGCTAGTTGATCTCAATATGAACCTGGTTAGGCATGTAAATATCGTTTAATCCATAATGTATATCACCCTGCTTAATTCCAACTTTGAATTAGACTTTGCCAATTAAAGTGCTGAAAATGGTTTTGTATGACTTCGTACAAGCTCTCATGATCAGGATTGCATTACTACAGGTACCATTTTTTTTCTTTTCTGAGGTAGTCACATTCTGAATATTTACAATCAGGAGTTCTATCCATATCCTTATACAGACAAATATCAGCTATTAATATGTTACGGTTGGCTTTTCCATAATAACAGAGAGATAGCTACTCTATATCCTATAAATTTTGAATTGCCTTGTACTGGGTTTTTGTACCAAATCTAGAGTTTTCGAATGCAAAATAATTAATTAATATGGCGCAGTAGTTGGTTTTGATCTAATGATTAGAAGTCATTAAAATTTCACCGCGTTAATTAATTAAGAAAAAAATTGATGAAAGTTTTTATTAATTGGAAGGAAAAAGAACTTCATTGAAAAGCAGATAAATGCGATGACTACAAAACTGGCTAAGAGGTCAGAGGTCATTTGTTTTTTTCCCTGAACACTTTTTAATACAAATTGATATTTAATACTTATTAACAATTATTTTTGTATCACTTTATGATATATTTATTTTTAATTTTTTAATAAGTCTTAAGTTGACAAATTAATAAAAATATAACATGCATGTTTACCCTTAATATTAATATGTCATATTTACTAGAGAGTATACCTTAAAAATTAAATATTAACAAAACTAAATTAAGATATCAATAACAATAATAATCAACAATTAATAATAAAATTACCTATAAAAAAATACATATCTCCTTTAATATGATAAACATATTACGATGAATTAAATAGATAATTTTAGTAATAAAAATCTTTTTTATTCATTTTTCGTGAAATTTAAAAATTAAAAATTCTAAAATATGTCGTACATTGGGTGATGTTAACTATTTCTAATATAAAATACTAAAATATACAATTTTAAAAAATTAAAAATTAAAATTTAAGTTAAATTAAAATTATATAATTAAAAATATACAAATTATTTTTTATATTTAAATTATAATATTAAATAATTATATTTATTAATTTAATTTTTAATAATAGAAAAAAGGGGCTGCCGGATAGCCACCATTGTCATCGCCAGCGGACTCCGACGGCTAATTCTGAAAATTAAAAAATTTCATTTAATTCAAAATATACATTCAAAATTATTTTAATAAAGTTTATATAAGTTTTAAATTTATATTAATTTGTATAATAAAATTATAGGGTTATTCTGGTAATAAAACACAATTTAGACATTATGATGAAAAAAATTGATAAATTTTCACTTTTCAAAATAAATGATATACAATAGGAAAAAAAAGTAAATATCAAAAAAAATAAAAAAAATAATTCACTTAAATCTTAAATCTAAATAGAATTAAGTCAATAGTGCAAAAATCAAGCAGCCCCTAACCAAGGACGGAAGAATGCAACGTAGAGCCCACCCGAGATTATTTAAAAAAAAAAAAACAGTAGAGATAAGCTTTTAAGAAAAAAGTGCATAGTTTAGTAAATATTTTTATTTTAATAATAATTTGTTTTTGTTTGGATTTGGTGCTTGCAAAAACTTCTTGGCTGGCCGACCATGTTTTTAATAGATGTGAGCCCTATTTGATTTAATAGATGTGAGCCCTGTTGATTGGTTAATTCATTAAGGACATGTTTGGTATGCGATATTGTATAGTATAGTATTATATTATATTATATAATATTTGCATTGCATAGTACTAAAAATAATGTTATATCAAAATTACATAGTATTTGGTATACTTATGTATTGAACTAATTTGTACAAAAAAAAGATTTTTTTTCAAAAAAGATATATAAAGTATAAATATATTCTTATTTTATTTATAAAATTAGTTATTTAGTAATTTATCAAACAGTTGCTAATTATTGAAAAAATTACTGGGGATCCAATGCCCCCACTGGACTTATTAGATAATTTGAATTTATGGTGACATGCTGGGTACCAATTGGTCCAACAGAGGCAGTGGACCTCTGGTGTCACCCATGGGGGCGGTGACTCCCTTCATCCTTTCTTTACTTTTAGAAAATAAATTTTAAAATAAATTTGATTTTATAATTTATCTATTAAATACATCTTTATTTATTTTAAAAATTTTAAAATTTAGAGGGTATTGTTAGATATATAGAATTTTATAAGGATGATTTTGATATTTTTAATTAGTGCTATACAATGTAATGCTAATATCATGGATTAGCTCTGCATAATTTAAGCCAATGTTGATGCATCTAAGGGTTGTACTTTATATTAATTAATACTATGCTAAATTAGTATTAAACACATGTTTTATACTATTTAATACAATGTGGTAAAATAGTACTATACAGTGTCGCGCACCAAACATGCCCTAAGTATCCTACTCAAAACATTTAATATACATATATTTGTTTTCAAATTTATATACTCTCTCTCATGAATTGTACTTTAATTACCTTTATGAGAATATTAATTTCCTCTTTATCATTCAATCTTAATCTAAAACAATTATTATATAAAAGTATTTTCCTTTTGTCACTCAATTCATATTCAAAAAGAATTCTCATTTTCATATTATGTTCTATCTTTTCTATTCAATAATCGATTTAACAATTTGAAACATCTTAAAGCACAATTTGAAAATTGTCTATATATATTATCGAGTGATTTTTTTAATAGATGTGAGCCCCATTGATTGGTTTATTTATTAAATGAGTAATGCTACTCATACAAACTATTTATACAAACTCATACATACAAACTGATGTGACATCCCTACATGATCGTCATATCATCCATATTAATTAATATCATTTATTATTAATATATATTTATCAAATCACTGTATTTATTTATCAAATCACATTATACCACGTCAGTTTGTATGGGTGAGTTTGTATAAGTAGTTTGTAAGAGTAGCATTACTCTTATTAAATATCCCATTCAAAACATTTCTATATATATTTATAATATTTTATATATATATATATATATATATATATATATATATCCAAATTTATATACTCTCTCTTATGAATTGTACTTTAATTACCTTTATGAAAATAATAATTTCCTCTTATCATTCAATCTTACTCTAAAATAATTATTATATATATAAGTTCTAGAAGTATGCAGTTATAGATAATATAAGAGTAAACTGTGAAGTAAATTGGCACAAGAGGATTTTACGTGGTTTGGTTATAAAATCTACATTCATGGACAACTTTAGAGCTGCAATTCACTAAGTTCTTGTTTGTACAAGCTTTATGATTGTTTACAGTGCTGACTCACTCTCACACACTGACCTAATCTTTGTAAAACAAAATCCCGTCAAGATCTTAAACTCTAGTGACACTACTCACTCTTTGTCGCAGATAATTTAACAACACCCTATTAAGTAAATCATAACTATGATGTCTGACACTGAATTACATAAACACTTAACTCGCAAGTTCTCTCAAGTGTCTACTAACTCAAACAGACCTAACCAAGAATTCATGCACAATTATAATCTCTCATATATGAATAAAACACTCATAAAATCAAATCAATGAAGCATTCTAATTTCCGTTAAAGATCTCCTTTCAATTTTTGGAATGCCGTGACATAGACTTATCCAGCCAACCAACTATATGTTATGTAAACATAACAATATATATAATGGGAAGTCTGAAGGAAATCTTCTTAGATTCCTGTAAAAATCCTAATCAAACTCTCATTAAGATAAAGACAAATATAATAGGAAGTGATATAAATAACTCCTAAAGTATTTAGAACACAAATAAATATTCTCTTATTTCAAGTACGATACGTTAAATAATGTCCTATTCAAAGAAGATATTGATTATAAATCAAATACTTTCTAAAATATAATTCTAGAAACAGTAAAATAATAAATAATATAATATCTTTGTTTTATCACAAGTTGGACAAAATATCATGTACGTTGACACCAACAATATAAAAGTATTTTCCTTTTGTCACTCAATTCATATTAAAAAAAAATTCTCATATGCATATGATGTTCTATCTTTTCATATTCAATAATTGATTCAACAATTTGAAACATCTTAAAACACAATTTGAAAATTTTCTATATTTATTATCTAGTAGGCTTTTTGCAATGGATTCTTATAATACTTAAGGTCAGGTCAGACAGTAGCCCTATCTGTTGTCAGAATCGAACATAGCCTTTCGGCTAGGTCGCCCTTTTCTATTATTTGGATAAGGCCTTCCTTGTTGACGAAAACCAATCCACCAAAGTTAGAAATTGGGCAGGCCCCCCAAAACTATGCCTATAACCCAGATCAAACTCATTCAAGAGATCGAGAAGGTTGGGAACATTAAACTCCTTGGTTTTGGGATCTTTTAATACAAATTTTTGATGAAATTTATTGAAAAAATTTATAGCCATTGATCTCACAAAATCCAATGGTTGAGATTAAAAGTCAACAAATTGTATTTATTGTTGCAAATTCATAATCATTTCAAACATTGGATTTTGTTAAGTTGTATATATATATATTAGTTAATTTTTAATATAGAATTTATATTTAAAGGGGTAAAGTTCAATATGTCTCTCCTAATTAGGTATACTTCTCTTAACCAAGCCAAAAAAAATTACTAAATTACGCAATTTTCCTACTAATTAATGTATACTTATAGCTAACAAATAATATTAATTATTTTTTCTGTTAATTTTGAAGGGGTTTAAATTTAGGAAAATGCAAAAAATAGTCGACTATCATGTGTTATTTTTAGAAATAGTATTGAAGCTTTATTTTTTTATTTTTTATCCCAGGATTGAAGCATTAAGCTATCATGCAAGTTTACTAGATAGCTTGATGCTACCAAACTATAGTAAAAGAGTAATATTACACGTACAACTCATTTATAACCAATTTATTTTGTAATTAAGTTAGCAAAATATTAGTGGACGGATAGTTACCTTGTCATATAATTTAAACTTCTTCATTTATTTTTTTTAATTTTTTACTTATCCAAAGATATTTTACCAACTTAGATTATAAGAAATGTTAGTTGCAGATGGGTTATAAGTGTAACATCATTCATAGTAAAGCAATCATGCAAGAGTACTCTAGCAAGGTATCAAATTGTGAATAAAAGATTTATCCTTGTCAAGTACTGTATCAGTTGTCGATTCTCTTACATCTACATTTGAGCATTTTGTTTAACTGACAATCTTACATTTATGGTCGAGGATTGAGAGGGATATATTTGACATTGAAACTTAGATAGGATATCTAAATTTTTCAAAATGTTGATATTTCTTAAAAAAATAATAATAGTAAACAAAAACTTAAAACTTGTTTTTTTTTTCATTTTCTCTTTAATCTTTCCATTATTGGGACACACTCCCTCTAAAGATTCTCAAGGATCTTCACCATGATATTTGGCAACTTCCTCTATATCGTTTCTGCTATTGCTTTTCATGGATTTTCACCTAGTTTTCTATCCGGAAATCAACTAATATGGACAAGAATAATGCAAGGCTTATAACTCATTTACAACCAAGATTTTATACAACCTGAGTTGACAAAATATTATTGGATAAATAATTATCATATCATTTAATTTAATATTTTTTTGTTTATTTTTATTTTTCTCATCTAGTGATAGCTTGCTAAGTCGGGTTATATAGAAAATGATTGTAGATATCACATTACTCTTTGGACAATTTGTTTGTTAGCCTTGAAGAGAAATGGGGCATCTCTTTGTATCTCTCTTTGATTCTTAATATATATATCTTCAAAAAAAAAAATATTTTGAAACTCTCATAATTGTTAAGTCTAATTATGAACTTGTAATCTCACAGGGAAAAATCATGAACACGTGTTTTCCCACTATATCTCTTTGATTCTATCGATTTACAATCATTGATCAGATCGCTAAGTTTGGTAAAATGATATCTTTTGGTAATTAGGTTGAAGATTACGAACATGTATGTATTCTCAACATTAATGGAACCTATGCTATGTTGTCAGAATAGGATAGCGTATTGCGAATCATTCCAAAGATGTCTTAATCGTGAATGTTTCTTAGAACAATAAGACATAAATATTAGTGATTAGAAAGTAATTTAAGTCTAACAATAACGCTAAAAAATTTATATATATTGAACAGATTAAATGGATTCTATTTTAATATGTACTCGTATCAACCCATTTAAAGTAAACTCTTGCACATTAACTCTACGCGGTGCTGAAAGGTTATGACCCATACCCCTTTCTGTATATTTTACGAAACTTCTTCGGCAGAGGGCGGGGAAGTGGTTTTCAGTTTTCCAAATTTTTTGTCTTCTTTTTCTTGTTTGCTTTTGTTTTGTGTTAGTGACAGGTTGAAATGGACAAGCATTCAATACAATTGCTGACTACTTTGCACCTCAGTATGGGTTTGGAAACTTTTAGAAATTTGTGAGTTGATTCTTTAAACCTTTATAGAAAGTGATCACGGGATCATTGTAAGAACTATATAAAATGAATAAACAACATAGTAGCTTTCAAAGCCGATTCAATAAATATTATTCATAATAATACTAGGTTATCAAGTATTATTGTAATTTAGCTAGGGTTAGAGACTATATTATGAAAGAGTTTTTAAGTGAACGCTTGATTAAATTTAGTATGTATCCACGCAGTAACATAATAAAATTAGAAGTTGAGCTAAGTTTCACGTGAAGATTTGACTAATTCATATTTTTTAGCTACTGTCTAAACATATATATTTTGAGCAATCAATTTTGTCCTGAATATATTTGAACAAAGCAAAGACACTTTTCTCAGTTTAATTAGATACATTTAAAACTACAAATTTCTAATAAAACAACATAGAGCTACTGTTGGACGCTTTTAGAATTGTAACATATTAATTTAAATTTGTATTTGAGCCGTAATGCGCATTAACTAAACACATCTGAGAGAATCAACTGATTACTCTTATTATTATTTAACGTAGTCTGCAATTAATTCGAACACAAAAAAAAAAAAAAACTACTTAAACTTCGAAGCAAAGACTACAACAATGTCATTAAGCTCTAAAAGATAAGTAACATTATCAAATCGATATCGTAGCAAAGTAGGAGACCCTACATATTATCATTTTACTATACAAGTTATAAAAAATAATTAATACTTCATCTACTTGTAAGATAGACAAATATTTATATTGATAATTGAAGATACTTAGTTTGAAACCAAGATCTATTCTTGGCCCTCACGATCTATATATCTTTTTACTCCTTCTTGTGTTGGAAGGGGACCAATGTGCTATTCAATAACAGATTGGTTGTGTTTCCTTTTATTGTCATGAATGAGAAGACCAAGTAAATTTTCTTTCTAAATCTAAGAAACTCGATGAGTCTAAAATTTTTTCAAGATTGGAAAATATGCAATAATGGTACGTAGAGTTAATAGCTTAATTTCAATTCTCTAAGTGGTCCAAATAATGCATAGAGTAGTCATTTCAATTCCCATTAGCATTAACGAATCTGCCCACTATTTCCCTTTCTTTAATTAGTACTTAAGAAGATTTCATGACAATACCCACTCAACCTCCATCCGATCTCACAATATATAATTTAATTTTAGTGCGTGGACAAAAATTAAACCAAGACCTAATCTAATAGTGAGAGATTTTTTTTAAAGGTTTGAAGTCTAAATTTATGAAATGCATAATTCATTCATATTTTTAAATTGTTTATCTCTTAACTAAAGACTATCAATCATGTGATATATGATTTTAACTTTAAGGGTCGACTCCCCAAACCCCTCTTGAAGTTGCTAAAATCTCATATGACCATCTTTGATTTTGAAAATCTTACATACATCCCCTCTTCATTAAGAACCGTTAAAAATTATGTTAAAAAAATAAAAATTTTTCTAATAGTCAATAGTTGATTATTCAAAAATATTCAAAACTTGAAAATTAAAATTAAATTAAAATTAAAACCTAAAACTTACTAATAGTCTTCCATTAACTACTATTCTAAGAAGTCTTTAAAAAATTACTACGAAAAGAAATGACAAGTAAACTTACAATTTTTATCAAAAAATTACATTAAAATCTTGAAATAATAAAAATTTATTGCATTTATGCCTATGAAAAATTATTATATA
The DNA here is from genome assembly GCA_013180625.2 of Boswellia sacra. NCBI lineage: Eukaryota > Viridiplantae > Streptophyta > Magnoliopsida > Sapindales > Burseraceae > Boswellia > Boswellia sacra. Next base: position 289,489 of record SNVD02010591.1, read on the forward strand.
AAGTTCAAGTCTTTCAAGTCGATTTTTTTGTTTTCCTAATTTAATTTTTTGTCATTTGAAAATTTTTAATATTTTTTAATAGTTAATTATGGATAATTTAGATAATTTATATTTTTTTTAACAATTCTTAACAAAGAGGAAAGACACGTGGGATTTTCTAAACCAAATGTGGTCAAATGACATTTTGGTAAATATTAGGGATATTTGTGGAATTGACCATAATTTTAACAAATGAAGTTAAAAGCTTTGACATCTATCAGAATAAAAAAAAATTTTAAAAAAAATGTATATCATGATCATCCTTAGTGAGTTTGTCACCACCAAATAATCAAACTTGTTATGAAATAAAAAATTAATATTTTTTTAAATTTTAATTTTTGAGGATTAAATTATTTTGTATTCAATTAAGAATAAAAATTTGATTTATTTAGTTTTTTTAATTATGGATTTCATATCGCATACTATATCTTGATTATATTATATTCCATGAAAGAATATAACCTAAAAGTTAAAATAAATAAGTAATGAAAGTGGATCCTTACAAATGTTCACCGCGAACCTATTATGCTTTATCACTTAATTAAGCTAACATTCCCCATTCGGCGGAGAACATGTTGAGTTTTTGTACATCAATAAAAAAAAATTCTTCCAATTGTTGAATGCTTTCTATCTTTAAAAAGTGTTCTATGTCATTTTTATATATAGTGCTTGCCTGCATTGCCTTTAATTTCTTTTTCTTTTCAAGAAGAAAAAAAACAAGTTTCTTTAAAAAAAAACCATATATATTTTTCTACGAGAGCACTTCATGTTTTAATATTTAAAAAAAAACTCGATTATCCTTTTCCATAAAGATTACTTAAATCAAAACATCAAAATAAAGAAGAAAATAAATCGTTAGATTTCTAGTCTCAAATACGACCACTAACCATGGATTGTGGGCCCAAGCCCAGCTTATGTAACAAAAGTGATTCTATTTACATCCCACTAACTTTCTAAAGTGACCCCATTTTGATAAAATTTTCAGTCAATGTACCCTCACATGATAGCATGTTTAAGAGCATTTGTTGTCTCAATCTGAGTTTATAAGTGTGTTTGTTTCAAATTTTATATTTTTGTTTTCAAAATTTAGTAAGAATATATATTAATAATTTTGAATTTTTATGAATTTTAAAAAAAGATTTATTATTGATACAGATTTAAAATGCATTGTTAAGTCTACATTCAGAAAATGTTTCCTAAACACGAAAACAAACACCCCTTATTGAGAATGTTACATTCTCTCTCTTGTTTAGAGTAGAAATGAAAAACCACCTGCTACTGTGTCTGTCTTTGGCCTTAGCCACCGCGTTCAAACACACTTGTGTATTCACATATGCAGTAAATTTTAAACACAATTTATAACTATTCAAAACTAATTCTAATTAAGTGTTCAGGATGTATGATATATTTTGGAAAAGTTCCCGAAACGAGCTTTTGAATGATATATAATACATACATTAATACGTTACAATTAGGAAATTGTCACTGTGTACACGAATAGTATATGATTTCACACCAATTTGCCACAGACAAAGCTATTAAGTGGCTTGTTGGGCTGCTGAGAAAATTTTTTTAATAAAAATCTGACTATCGTGCTACAACTTCTTAAATTTTAATTATTTTAGTAATTATAATTTTAAAATTATAAAATTAAGCTGTATATTATATTTTAGACCTTCTAATGCAACTTTCTTTTAGGTTTTTTTTTAAACTATTTTTATTGTTTATGTTTTCCCTAATTTTATGACGTCATATTGAAAACTGTCACCCCTTTAATTAGTACAAGATTTTACTTTTCAATAATATATTTTCCTCAGAGAGATAGGAGAAGATATTGTTAATTATTATTTCAGAAAATTCTTTATTTGAACATGAATATGAATAAAAAATTATACATTTATTATATTTCTACAGTTAAAAATTAATTTATTTATTATATTTTTTCTTTTATTGTTTGAATTTTCTCTCTTCTTATTTTCTTATCAGGTTGACTCCACAAAACAAAATTCTCAGCGCTTTTCTTGGGATCAATGTAAAGAAATAAGTTAAAAAAATTCATCTAATTTAGAAAAGTGCTTCTCTATTCATTCTTGTAAAATGAAAGCCTATGTTTGATTAATAAAAATAATAATTTATCATAAACATTAACTTTCGACGATTTTATTCTTTATTTTCACTAAATTAAACATCGAATTATTAATATTCTGCTATATAACAAAGAGCTAGACACGAAAATATTATTTTAAGTGAAAAAGCTTTTGGTGGAGCTCCGACTAATTAGGTTTCATCTTTTCGTTAGACAAACGTGGAGACCCAATCCGCCACAGACTCATCACAGCTCGCACGGCAATGCCTGCCTAGCTTTCTTATAAATAGAAAAGAGATTTGATAAGTGTGTTCTTTTATGAATCCAGTATTTTTGTTTTCAATTAAATTTAGAAATATATGGTTGATTTTGAATTATTTTGAATTTTAAAAAGGATATGTGGTTGAGATTGAGTGTAAATTGCATTGGAAAATGTTTTCAGGCAACCACTATAAAATTGACAAAAGGCACTTTTTAGCTATAAGAAAGCCTTCAACAATTGCAAAATATTTTTTAATGATGTCAAAATTAAATGCTTCTACCTAAGAAAACAATTTGTACACAGCACAAGATTGAATGTTATCGAGCTTATCATTCGTGGACAATCATAAATATGTGAAGGATTAGATTATTGGAATTTAGTTGACCTAATAACGTTAAGCCTCCTCAGGTTTAATAATACCCGTGAGGTTTTAGAAATATATAGTAACAACCTTTCTATTAGCTAACGTAAACAAAAGCGAAATCTAAAAGCTACAAACAAATTGACATATATACTAAATATAAGATAGGAAATAACTTTATTGAGAAACTTCATGAGTTTTTTAATGCCCTTTTATAAACCTCAAGGGATTATCCCAATTTAATTTTCTGGCTTCAATTTTTTACACAAATTTATCGTTATTGAGTCATTGCTACAATACAATTCAATAGTTATGAAACTACCTTATAAAATTTCTTTTAGACCTATTGGATTACAAGGGATGAACTGTATGAATCAATGTAAAAAAATTAAGCAAAGAAAAAAGATATATTAAGTTTCAACAATTGGATCTAATTGCAGATGATGTTGTTGTACTTGCGTTGACAAAAACATAATTTTGAATCTTTTTAATTAATAGTTCTTATGAATCCCTTTCTAGAAAGTTTGACATATGTAAAAGAGTAATTCTACTCGACAACCTATTTATGGAACTAATCTATGCAACTTAAGTTAGCAAAATCTTATTGAACAAATAAAAAACCATATAATGCAATTTAACTTCCTTAATTTATTTTTTTTTGTTTTTTTCAATATGGTGATATTTTGTGAATTCAGGTTGTTTAGGATTTTGGTTGTATGCACGAGATATATACAGAGGATTGTTCTAAAAGACTATTGGTCCCAAACATTCAATGGAGACTTAAAATGATATATATATATATATATATATAAAATTCAAATTCATATTACCTATTTGATTTTAGATGAAAAACAAAGACTTGCGAATCTGTTTTCCTTCCCTTCGAGAAATATGTGTTGGGAATTTTTATAAACAAATATAATATAATAAATTAAACATCAATAATATCATATAAATAATAATACACAAAATTAAATAACACATATAAAATAAAACAGAGAAAAGAAATTTAGGGCTTGAGTGTATGGGAGGCAGGTTAAGTATATTGTCCTCATGTTAAAGAATTCTCCCCTCGTCTGGTAATATCAGTACTCAAAAGCTCTAAGAACAATCAAATGTTCACAACCTCATTAACATAATTATCAGAAAAAAATAACATGTTTCCATATATCAAGGTCACTCAAAACCATAGAAAAAAATACTCAAGTATATAGTTGTGGTGTTAGAACCTTGAGATTACTTTATATAGTAGTCTCATAGCATAAGTAGCTTACAAATTAACTCTTGTAACACTTAAGCCATAAAGTTATTAAGAAAAACATGTAACTTACAAATAATAAATTTTGTAACTAATGCTTTTATTGTTTTTGTAACTCTTGAAATTAATCTCAAATTAATATTTATAACTCATGATGTAAAATATCAATTTTAAACATTTTATCTACAACAGTCCTTTACAAAAGGTTTAAAGCTTCAATACTTTAAAAAATAAAATATTTTAGATAAAAATACTTATAGTAAAAGAAAGATAACAAATATAAGGTTTACATAATGCTCACAGTCTATCTCCTCGATGAGCACGATTACCAAAAGGAAATAACTTGTCTCTATATGTCGTAGTCGCTAAAAAACATATAGAAAATACTCAAATATATAGTTATGATGTTAAAACCTTGAGACTCCTTCATATAGTGGTCTTCTAGCTCAGGCAACTTATAAATTAACTCTTGTAACACTTTAGTCATAAAAAACATGTAACTTACGAATAATAAGTTTTGTAACTCATATTTTTATTATATTTATAACATTTGAAATTAATCTCAAATTAATATTTATAACTTATGATGTTATGAGTTTTACACTTTTTATCTCTAAAAATATACTCATAGGAAAAGCCACCCTTTTCATTTGTCGTTTTCTTCACATTACGCTCCCCTATGGAAGAAGTCCTTCTTGCTCCTTATCCCCCGACAATAGCAAGTATAAATAATAGCCTTATGTTCTCATTGTTCAATTAGTTTTGATTATATTACTAAGATAGATACATATTTAACATGTTATATATGATAATTCGATATGAAATATAATTTATCTACTTCTTGACCTTAAGTGACCTAGGAGTTTTCGTTGGGTATTTTCGATGAAGAAAAAAAAATTATCGCACCAACTTGGCAACTTCATCTCCATGTAATGTTTCCTTAAGCTCAAAGCAGTTACTGACAACTGTCAAAAATGAAAACCTGTGACTGAAATTTAATTGTTTTTGGTTTCGATGTAAACAAATTGAATGCTATCATGATGCCACTTAGAAAGACTCAAAACTCATTGTTTTCTTATTCAATTTTATTAAATTAATTGCTTCATCTTTTTTCATTAATTTAATTTTTTTAACCAAATATATAAGTGCATTGACAAAACTCTTTCAAGCTTTTTCAATTCGATCTTCAAGTTTCAATCCCTTAATTGTATTGTCAATTAGCTCAACCTTACTCCCCTCATGCCATGTGCCTTCAACCAAAAGAGCATGCCAAGTTTGAACTCCACACTACAGAGCTACCAAAACTGAACAAGGTTCCAGTTCTTTGAGCAGAAGTAGAATACAAACGAGCCATGGGCCCTGATGAGCACATTGTGATGCTACCCTTGATGGCACATGGCCATTTGATACCTTATCTAGCTCTAGCAAAACAAATCCACCATAGAACTGGCTTCACCATAATCATTGCGAGTACCCCTCTGAACATCCAGTACCTCCGCTCTACCATCTCCACCAATACTACCTCGTCACAGGATTGCAACATTCGCCTTGCTGAGCTCCCTTACTCTAGCACTGATCATGGCCTGCCACCAAACGTTGAGAACACGGAGAACTTGCCTCTTGATCAAATTGGAGTCTTTTTGTTTTCAACAGAAAGACTTAGAACCCCATTTCAGAATCTATTAGTTGATATCAAAGAGAAAGAAGGCAAGCCTCCCCTTTGTGTAATAACAGACATTTTCTTCGGATGGGCGTCGGACGTTGCCAAGAGTGTAGGTGCTATTAATGTTACTTTCTCTACATGTAGCGCCTATGGCATCTTGGCTTATATGTCTTTGTGGTTGAATCTTCCTCACCGCAAAGCCGATTCTGAAGAGTTCAATGTTCCGGGATTTCCTGATAGGTGCCGTTTCCATATCACACAACTGCATCGTTTTATAAGAATGGCAGATGGTGCAGATCCTTGGTCTAGGTTTATGCAGGCACAGTTCTCTGAATTATTAACGGGGTCTTATGGGATGTTATGTAACACAGTTGAAGAAGTTGAGGCAAATCCATTAGAATGGATAAGAAATTATGCAAAGTTTCCTGTTTGGGGTATTGGTCCCCTCCTTCCTCCAGGTTTTATCAAGAACGAGAGGTCATCTATTACCGGTTCGGGTTCGGGTTCAAGTTCAAGTCCAAACACTTTCAAACTACATTCAGGTAAAATTTTTGGAATATCTCCTGAAATGTGCCTTCAGTTTCTTGATTTTCATGACCCTGGTTCGGTTCTCTACGTTTCTTTTGGTTCTCAAAACACTGTCAGCCTATCTCAAATGATGGAACTAGCTAAAGGATTGGAAGAAAGCGCAAAACCTTTCATTTGGGTCATTAGGCCGCCAATCGGGTTTGACATAAAAGGTCAGTTTAGAACAGAATGGTTACCTCAAGGTTTTGAAGAACGAGTCACAAAGAGTAGTAAAAAGGGCTTATTGGTTAGGAACTGGGCACCCCAATTGGAGATTTTGTCACACAAATCTACGGGAGCGTTTCTAAGCCATTGTGGATGGAATTCAGTGATGGAGAGCCTTAGTCAAGGAGTGCCCCTCATTGGGTGGCCCATGGCAGCGGAGCAGGCTTACAATTCAAAGATGCTGGTGGAGGAAATGGGCGTTTCTGTAGAGTTGACAAGAGGAGTCCAAAGTGGTATAGTAGGAAAGGAGGTGAAAGAGGTAATAGAATTGGTTATGAGCAAAACGGGTAAAGGAGAAGAAATGAAGCAAAATGCTGCAAAGATTCGAAAGCAAATAAAGGCAGCATTGATGGATGATGGAGAAGACGAACAAGCAGGGAAAGGATCTTCTATAAAAGCATTCGAGGATTTTGTTTGTTCCATTTTATCAAGAAGATAATCAATTGGCAAAATTTCAGTGGGTTCAAGTGAGCAACAAGCATTTCAATGATGCAGAAGTTTTGATTTTAGTGATAGTAATGCTTAATTTACCATTCATATTGTCACTGTAGTGTTTGTTTTGCTTTTCTTTTCAGCAGCAGAGTTTCAATACAGTTGATCAACGAGAATTACTTATAATCTGATCTCTTTTGATAATTAAGATGCAATTTAGCCTTTTCTTTTGCTCAAAATCTTTTTGATTAATAGCCAGCTTGAGATTAATTGAGTTTCTCTTTTAGAAAATTGAAAAGATTTGGGTTGGACCTATTTAATTTATTATCTTTAATAATTTTTGAAAAATTCCAAAATTTCCTTATCTCAACGGCAGATTTTTAAAATGATCATATTCTTAAAAATTTATATGTCATGACGCTCTGTCAAATATCAAATACTGTTAGACGCATCCGTCGGACACCATTGGATACTGTCAAATGCTATCGAACACTATCCAACACATATGTCATATGTCAAGTAGAGTCATGATATTAAATCTTTGGTGAGAGGATCATTTTTAGAAGACACCCTAAAATAAAGTATTTTTTTAATTTTCCAATTCTTTTTTAGTAATAGCCCCTGATCACTCTTACCTGCACAGCTTTTTCTACTTTGAGTTAAACACATATTTTTTTGCAATTAAGATAATTCTAGAGGATTTTGGCTTAATTACAGAGATGTTAGAGATAATTGAAGAAACAGTGTGTTTGTTAAAAAAATAAATCATAATTTTTTATTTTAAAAATAATATATCATTGATATTATTTTAAATTATATTTATAAATGTACATTTTTAAAAAATATTTTTTGAAAATGAAAATAAACATTGCCTTTTTCAATTATATAAGTTCTATCGTCTGATTCATCTTCCCGAACATTTCAGCTCTGCTTACCAAGTTGCTGACTACTCCGCTGTAACTTCAATTATATTTCTCTTTTGTGAAAAAACTCACCTTTCGTATTTTATCTCTTATGGGCTAGTCTGGATCTCTTGGACCACACTTTGTTTACACAACTTGGCCCAAAAAATTTTTACTGCCCATATTACAAAATCTGTTCGTACATAAATTTTATCTCTGGCTTTCCCTTATTCTACTTCGGATTACCACCATCTAGGGCCCTGTAATTTCTCGAAACACCCCACTAGAAATTTGAAGATGAAGTAATTATTAAATAAATATTATCATTTAAGCACCTTAAAATCTCTTTCTAATAGTTTTAGACTTATCTAAAATATTTTTAAGAAAATGGATTTAGAAAAATATTTAGTGGGACCTCAATAACAACATCCTTATTGAATTTAATTGAGTAAATACTAGTTGCCTCCCATTAATAGACTAAAGAAGCCTCATTTCTGAATATACCCTACTACAAAAATAATAAATATAATTATACTATTAATATCATTGAGTTATAGTTATACTATTTACTATTAATTTATCATTGAGTTAATATCAAAAACCTCTCCTGTTATTTGCCTTAATATCACTCAAAACGCATGTTTGAAGAATATATCAATGTAGCCCTCAACGTTTGCATTATTATGTCATCCAAGTCCATTTTGATGATAAAAAAAATGGAGCTGGATGACACAAAATGCATATTTGATAGACCTAAATGATACAAAGATAAAACGTTGAGGGTAGTGATGACAAAATTTGGGTATAGATGCAGGTTTTCTATTTCCACACTCAGATGAGAGCATGTGATACTCTCCCCGAACACCGCATTTTCCCTAGACTTTTTTCGTGCGATGCGGGTGCTATTTTTCCCAAATGCCCAGTATTTTCCCCGAATTTAATATCTGAAAATACCTGCAAAAAATCAATTGTAATTCTTCGTTGTTGTTTTTGCAGTTTTTCGCCTACTGCTAATCCTGCCATTCAACTTGATGCCTACCATATTAACATTCCAAATATTTACAAAATTAGTTCTTAGTTCTCTCAGTTAAATCAATGGCTAAGAGAGATGCGAATATATGCTCTATAATCACCGTAAACTAGATAATCAAAACTCACGAGCTTCAGTACATGAACAGATATTGGACAATTTGACTGAAATTAATAACGTGAAACTGGATACTATCATTAAATCAATATGGGAAAAAAAAACTGATCATCAAAACTGGAATTTCAAAACAAATCTTCGATATATAAACTGGAAGTTCAAGTTGTAGTGTTCTAAATTTGTAAGAAAAAGGAGCATCAAGCTTTAGTATTAAAAAAAAAAAAAAAAAAGAGTAATGACTTAGAGGCTCGGTTTCAAGAGTACCAAGTGAAGAGAAAGGGCAGTTGCAAGTGAAAAGAAATCAACAAAGAGAAAGGAATAGAGAATTAGGAATCAGGCTTCAAGAGAAGGGAGAGGTTAGCGGCTGCAATGATTGAGCTTCCAGAATTAGTTGACTTTTGTTTTTATATTTTTTGAATTATTTATATAATGTATTACCATTAATAATTATTATTTTTCTGAATATATGATATATGTTTGGTACGGGTGCAGGGCGGCGAAGTTATATACAGCCCCTGGATGTCAAACTCCTTAGTCATCCTTATCCTCGCACGCTCTCCCCGAAAATCTAGTAAAAATCTCACCTGCATATTCCAAGTAAAATCCTGATACTCGGATCAACCAGTTTTTTTGCTATCCCTAGTTGAGGGTCACGCTAATATATTCTCTAATCATACTTTTTGAGAGATATTAAGGCAAACCATAGTGGAGATTTTTCATATAATCCTATATATAAATCTATTGGAAAATTGCAAATAAAAACACTCAGAACACTTTTATTTCTGGAATTACTTAACAATAACACTCTGCAATTCTTCATGTAAGACTACTTCTAGTGTTTCTCTCTTTCTCACCTCATTTCTTCTTGATGCTTACAACTCAAATTATAGGAGTATTTATACACGAAGCCAAGCAAAGATTACCACACAATGTGGTCTTATATATTAAAATAAATAAAATACTCCTAAGCCATACACATATTATCAATACCTAACAAACCAATAATGCAACAACACTTTCTTTTCTAGAATGGCGCGGTGAAGCTTCATGTGGTGCTCTAATATTTTTTTAGCTTGTAGGTTCTAGACAAGGTTGGAAAAGTGTTGTTTCAAAACAAGTTTACTTTCCAACACCACCTCTTAAACTTGTTTTGTGAGACAAAGAAAATTTTTTAATCTTGCAAAATCTTCAAGCTTGAGTGGTTTGGTGACAATGTCTACAATTTGATCTTGGGACTTTACATATTCCACTTGCACATCTTTTCTGGTGATGCACTCCCTTATATAGTGGTAACAATTATCAATATGTTTGCTTCGATTATGAAATGTTGGATTCTTTGCCAATGCCATGGTTGATTTGCTATCAACATAAATCTTAGTTGGCTCTTCTTGTGGCAAACCCAATTCTTTCAACAAATTTCCAAGCCAAATTGCATGACAAACACTCAATGTAACAACTAGATATTTGGCTTCACAAGTTGAAAGTGTAACAACTGGTCACTTCTTTAAGCTCCAAGTGAAAGCGGCCCATGAAGAACACAAATCTAGTAGTACTTTTTCTTTCATCCAAG